>CM029014.1:36701681-36902991 GCA_016801055.1 Panax notoginseng | reverse complement strand
TTTGAAATTTTGTATTATTGTTGTTTCAATAATTGTTGTTTGCACAGTTTTTTCATTACAGATCAATAATTCATATTTTTTGGAATAGTTTTATTAGATAGCATTATTGGCATGTCTAGAAAGTTCTGTCTAAGGAGAGGTTTGGTTCATCTAATTGCGCGCCAGTAAGGAGAAATCCTTATTGGAAAGCCCCCTCTTCCTGAGAACGGCCTGGTTGTCATAAATGTGATTCTGTAATATTATTTGTGAATAATTAATTATTGATTCATATGATAAGAAAATATTTATTTTATGTGGATATAAATGAGGGATATATTTTTGTGGTTAAAAATGAAGGAGTTAATGTTGAGGGATTTTTATCTGTTTTTTGTCGGAATGGAGGTATTAAAAATCAGGGTTTTTGAGATATTTTTGCGGGGTTATAATTTTTAATCCGACCGTTGGATCGTGGTAATTTTTGGATATGTTATACATATATAAGTTGAGTATATGTCACAAATTTTGAACCGTTAAAAATGAACGTATGATTTGTTATGAATTTTACGAGATGACTGGTTCAGAAATTGTTAAATTTTCGGAGTTTTTCATTTTGGTGGAAATTCTAGAATTGGTGGGCCCCACTTTGGTTGGTGAAGAAATGTGCTGAATTATATTTCAAATGTGGTGGGTGGGAATAGTAGCAGGTAAAGCCATCAGGTTGCAGGTCAAACCTACCAAAATTTTCCTATAAATAGAGGGCTAAGTTAGAATTGAAAATCACACCAGAAACATAAGCTTTCTCTCTTTCTCTCTCTATATTATGAAGCATATTTTGTGAGTTTTTAGATACTTGGTGAGTTGCTATTCATCAGTGCAAGTTTTCTTCAGCATCATATCCGATATCCAGTCAGAAGTACTGCTCTTTTGAGGTAAGGGATAGTAAGGGATTTTAAGGGTTGTTATGATTTTCAGTTTCGAAATTTTTCTGATCTTCAAAAATTCTGGAAAAAATTGAAATGATATTTTGATGAGTTTTCTTGATTGTGTCCAAAAATGGTGATTTTTGGATGTATAGATTGAGAGTTATGATTTTATGAGAAAAGACTATTTTAAAAGTAACGCTTATAATTCCTTGTGGTTAACTCCAAAATTGATGAAATTTTTATTGGGAGTACATGTGTATGATAGAAGTATACTCTGTAAATTTCAGAATTTTTGGACAAAAGTATAATTTTTGATAAATGTCTAAATATTCGGTGCTTTTTGGCCATATGAAAAATAGTAAATGACTTTTAAAAATTCTGAGAAAAATATATGTTCACTATGGGACTATATTATGCTAAATCCCAGAAAAGAAATATTTTGGAACTGATTTGGTATTTTTCATGAAAATTGGTCTAGTTATGAGTAAATGAATTAAATTGTTTGTGAAGTAAGAAAATTGAAAATAGGATTTTATGGCTTGAGAATTCTATATGAGGTATATGCAGATTTTTGATGAGGGTTTTGATTATTGGTGATGAAATCTTATGAGTTTGGTATTTTAGAATGATTAAATGCATTATTTAGTAAAGTGTAAACATTTAAATAAATTGTTTATAAGCTTAAGAAATATTATTCTTTCAATATCATTATACCAAAATATGGTATGGATTTTATTGTGGAATTTCTACCTTTTTGTGTCGGGGTTACTATTCACGATTTACTATTCATGAGTTACGAATATTACTCTTGAGATTAAAACTATATGTTGATCATATTATTTTTATCATCATATATAACATTTTTATAACCCTGATGTTGAAATTCTCTTTCACTGGAGTGTAAAGATGGGTAGATTATTGGTATGATCATGACTAGGGTTCTCTTTGGCCTGTAGTGCAAAGTTGAATTGTGACTGGTATGATCATGACCATTGAATTTATAATTGAATATCTTAAGCTTAAGTGCAAAGGTGAATTGATCAACATGGTTATAATTATTGTTTATATAAATTCTGAAATGATTATATATTTCTTTGAGATATGAATATATTTGGCCTGTAGTGCAAATATGAATTGTTGATGAATATCTTTGGCATGTAGTGCAAAGATGGCCTGTTGATGAATATCTTTGGCCTGTAGTGCAAAGATGAACTGTTGTTGAATATCTTTGGCCCGTAGTGCAAAGATGGTTTGTTGATGAATATCTTTGGCCCGTAGTGCAAAGATGGATTTGTTAGTATGATTATAAACAGGAATGTGATTTGGTATAACCATGATCTTTGATGTTTCAGGTAAAGACAGGTGATGAAAATATTCTTCGTCCTGGGTGCGAAGAAAAATTTATAGTCACAATTATGATTATGAGTTATTCATATGATTGTGGAAAGGAACTGTTGAGTGATGTTACATGGATAAAATATTGTTGGTGGATTTTTAACATGGAGAAGATAATAGACTTTATAGTCTATTTGACTCTTCTAATGGATTGCTCGTTCCGCTGCAACTATGGTTGAAATTTTTATCATTTACCATATGTTCTAAATCTCTGATTTATTGTTGATGAAGGCTATTGATAATTTGAATTATCTTTAGTCATGATATTCTTTACTGAGCTAGTTGTGCTCACCCTTTTGCTTCACAATTCCTTTCAGGTAATAAGAGTGTAGCTGGGTCGAGCGGGGGTAACAAGGAATAGAACGGTGGTCATCATTTAGTAGTTATATTTGGTGAAGAAAATAGGGTGAGGCGAACCCAACGTTGGAAGGGTGTTTTGTTACTATCATACAAGATGTCTAATGACATACAACCTCGTGTCATCATAAGACAGGGTTGTGCTCATCCACTTGCTGAGTATATCTATGGGCACTACCTATATAATCTTGGTGTTTGTTTGAAGTATAATTCTCAATTAGAGACAGTGGAGATAATGATAAGTCAAGAGAAGACTCACCATTGGGAAGAATATGATAGTAATCTTCTCGTTTTTCTTTGGGGTCTATTGGGTCAACCAAGGATAATTCTGTGGCCATATGATATCTATCATAACCTAGACGCGTGGCCTCCCATGTACGAAGGTTTCCTTGAGCACTTCCAAAGATTCTAATTTTTAAAACAGTTTTTGACTATACCTTTATGTAAGGTGTCATTGTGAGGTGATGTCCACGGTTGGAACATGAGTCACATTTGGTATAATTTGTATCCAAACTTATAGCATATGTGTTGTTGTATTTTGCACGACAATTGTTGTAATAAAGTTACAGTTTTTTTCTGTACCATGTATTTGGCGACTCAGAATAGGTTGGATGGAATGGACCTATTTTGGGGTCGTACATTTGGTATCAGAGCTTAGGGATATGATCTCTGGCGGAGATCGGGAATACAACTAGGAGGGGAGAGATGAGTAAATCCTTCGCTAGTGTGTCCTACCTAAGCTTATTTGTTGGTCAGTCATAATATCGGGATATTATGTGATATGTTAATTTGTTAAATTAACCCTTGTTTTGAAGCTGTATTCTAGAATGATATTTGAAATACAGGAGATGAGCAATGGAGAAATTATGATGACAGAGAAGATGGAATCTGAAATGAAAGGAAGGTATTCTCAACTCTTTGAAATACCAGGTACGTAAATTTCGGGGACGAAATTTCATAAGGAGGGGAGATTGTAAGACCCCGAATTTTATGAAATAAAAGTATTCAATTTTTCTTATAATTACTATTCAGTAAATGGTTAAATTGATAAAAGTTTAAAGTTATGGGTGAAATATGATTTTTTTTTTCAAAATAAGCAAGTGGTTATAAAATAATCATTGTTGTCGGGGAATATTCTTTCTGTCGGGGAATATTCTTACTGTCGGCGCAATATTTGTGGGCCCCATAACAGTAATAACTAATAACTGTGGGTGAAGAAAACGACAAATTTGAGTTTTTACAAATAACGGCGTAGTTGTTACCGTTAACACTGTTGGAATACCCGGTGGTTAAAATACAGTAATACGCGTTATTGCACAGTAGCACACGGTATTGCATAGTATTTTTGAAATTATTGATTCTTACGAAGGAGGCACTACTCAATAATTGTACAGTAATTACTGTTCAATATTTTATTTTATTGATTCAATAATTGTTACGTTGAAATTTTGTATTATTGTTGTTCAATAATTGTTGTTGCACAGTATTTTCCATTATCAGATCAATAATTCATATTATTTGAATAGTATTATTAGATAGCATTATTGGCAATGTCTAGAAAGTTCTGTCTAAGGAGAGGTTTGGTCATCTAATTGCGCGCCAGTAAGGAGAAATCCTTATTGGAAAGCCCCCTCTTTCCTGGGAACGGCCTGGTTGTCATAAATGTGATTCTGTAATATTATTTGTGAATAATTAATTATTGATTCATATGATAAGGAAATATTTATTTTATGTGGATATAAATGAGGGATATATTTTTGTGGTTAAAAATGAAGGAGTTAATGTTGAGGTGTTTTATCTGTATTTTTGTCGGAACGGAGGTATTGAAAATCAAATTAGGGTTTTTGAGATATTTTGCGGGGGTTATAATTTTTAATCCGACCGTTGGATCGTGGTAATTTTTGGATATGTTATACATATATAAGTTGAGTATATGTCCACAAATTTTGAACCGTTAAAAATGAACGTATGATTTATTATGAATTTTACGAGATGACTGGTTCAGAAATTGTTAAATTTTCGGAGTTTATCATTTTGGTGGAAAATTCTAGAATTAGTGGGCCCCACTTGTGGTTGGTGAAGAAATGTGCTGAATTATATTTCAAATGTGGTGGGTGGGAATAGTAGCAGGTAAAGCCATCAGGTTGCAGGTCAAACCTACCAAAATTTTCCTATAAATAGAGGGCTAAGTTAGAATTGAAAATCACACCAGAAACATAAGCTTTCTCTCTTTCTCTCTCTATATTATGAAGCATATTTTGTGAGTTTTTAGATACTTGGTGAGTTGCTATTCATCAGTGCAAGTTTTCTTCAGCATCATATCCGATATCCAGTCAGAAGTACTGCTCTTTTGAGATAAGGGATAGTAATGGATTTTAAGGGTTGTTATGATTTTCAGTTTCGAAATTTTTCTGATCTTCAAAAATTCTGGAAAAATTCAAAATGATATTTTGATGAGTTTTCTTGATTGTGTCCAAAAATGGTGATTTTTGGATGTATAGATTGAGAGTTATGAATTTTATGAGAAAAGACTATTTTAAAAGTAACCGCTTATAATTCCTTGTGGTTAACTCCAAAATTGATGAAATTTTTATTGGGAGTACATGTGTATGATAGAAGTATACTCTGTAAATTTCAGAATTTTTGGACAAAAGTATAATTTTTGATAAATGTCTAAATATTCGGTGGTTTTGGCCATATGAAAAATAGTAAATGAGTTTTAAAAATTCTGAGAAAAAATATATGTTCAATATGGGACTATATTATGCTAAATCCCAGAAAAGAAATATTTTTGGAACTGATTTGGTATTTTTCATGAAAATTGTCTAGTTGTGAGTAAATGAATTAAATATGTTATGTGAAGTAAGAAAATTGAAAAATAGGATTTTATGGCTTGAGAATTCTATATGAGGTATATGCAGATTTTTGATGAGGGTTTTGATTATTGGTGATAAAATCTTATGAGTTTGGTATTTTAGAATGATTAAATGCATTATTTAGTAAAGTGTAAACAATTTAAATAAATTGTTTATAAGCTTAAGAAATATTATTCTTTCAATATCATTATACCAAAATACTGGTATGAATTTTATTGTGGAATTTCTACCTTTTTGAGTCGGGGTTACTATTCACGATTTACTATTCATGAGTTACGAATATTACTCTTGAGATTAAAACTATATGTTGATCATATTATTTTTATCATCATATATAACATTTTTATAACCCTGATGTTGAAATTCTCTTTCACTGGAGTGTAAAGATGGGTAGATTATTGGTATGATCATGACTAGGGTTCTCTTTGGCCTGTAGTGCAAAGTTGAATTGTGACTGGTATGATCATGACCATTGAATTTATAATTGAATATCTTAAGCTTAAGTGCAAAGGTGAATTGATCAACATGGTTATAATTATTGTTTATATAAATTCTGAAATGATTATATATTTCTTTGAGATATGAATATATTTGGCCTGTAGTGCAAATATGAATTGTTGATGAATATCTTTGGCATGTAGTGCAAAGATGGCCTGTTGATGAAATCTTTGGCCTGTAGTGCAAAGATGAACTGTTGTCGAATATCTTTGGCCCGTAGTGCAAAGATGGTTTGTTGATGAATATCTTTGGCCCGTAGTGCAAAGATGGATTTGTTAGTATGATTATAAACAGGAACTGTGATTTGGTATAACCATGATCTTTGATGTTTCAGGTAAAGACAAGTGATGAAAATATTCTTCGTCCTGGGTGCGAAGAAAAATTTATAGTCACAATTATGATTATGAGTTATTCATATGGTTGTGGAAAGGAACTGTTGAGTGATGTTACATGGATAAAATATTGTTGGTGGATTTTTAACATGGAGAAGATAATAGACTTTATAGTCTATTTGACTCTTCTAATGGATTGCTCGTTCCGCTGCAACTATGGTTGAAATTTTTATCATTTACCATATGTTCTAAATCTCTGATTTATTGTTGATGAAGGCTATTGATAATTGAATTATCTTTGGTCATGATATTCTTTACTGAGCTAGTTGTGCTCACCCTTTTGCTTCACAATTCCTTTCAGGTAATAAGAGTGTAGCTGGGTCGAGCGGGGGTAACAAGGGAATAGAACGGTGGTCATCATTTAGTAGTTATATTTGGTGAAGAAAATAGGGTGAGGCGAACCCAACGTTGGAAGGGTGTTTTGTTACTATCATACAAGATGTCTAATGACATACAACCTCGTGTCATCATAAGACAGGGTTGTGCTCATCCACTTGCTGAGTATATCTATGGGCACTACCTATATAATCTTGGTGTTTGTTTGAAGTATAATTCTCAATTAGAGACAGTGGAGATAATGATAAGTCAAGAGAAGACTCACCATTGGGAAGAATATGATAGTAATCTTCTCGTTTTTCTTTGGGGTCTATTGGGTCAACCAAGGATAATTCTGTGGCCATATGATATCTATCATAACCTAGACGCGTGGCCTCCCATGTACGAAGGTTTCCTTGAGCACTTCCCAAAGATTCTAATTTTTAAAACAGTTTTTGACTATACCTTTATGTAAGGTGTCATTGTGAGGTGATGTCGACGGTTGGAACATGAGTCACATTTGGTATATATTTGTATCCAAACTTATAGCATATGTGTTGTTGTATTTTGCACGACAATTGTTATAATAAAGTTACAGTTTTTTTTTCTATACCATGTATTTGGCGACTCAGAAAAGGTTGGATGGAATGGACCTATTTTGGGGTCGTTACACATGTTATATACCAATTTTTCTCCACCCGTGACCAACTTTGCAAGATTCCTCTCCCTTCATTTTTTTTCTTCCAATGTGGGACCCGCATGTTCCTCTCCCACCAACATCTCACAATCACCCCATTATATTTATACTAAACAACTTTCTACCGATTATTTTGAAAAATGGGTAAAAGGGGGGTCCATATAATAATCAAAATTTACACAAATATCTCATGAAATCACCTTAATAATTTTTAACAATATTTATCATCAATATTATAATTCACAATATTAATCGACCAGGTCGTTCTCAAGAAAGAGGGGGCTTTCCAATAAGAATTTCTCCCTATTGGCGCGCAATTAGGTGACCAAACCTCTCCTTGACAGAACTTCTAGACTTTGTTAATATTACAAATAATAATATTAATAACTTTGTCGTCTCAATTATTGATTTTAACAATATATAAAATATCAATAATAATTGAATCAAATAACGTGAGATACTATGCAACAATTTCTGTAGCGATAATTGAACAAAACTGAGTGACTTCTCACGTAAGCATCAATAATCAAAACCGTGTGCTACTATACAACCACGCGTATTACTGTACTTTTAACACCAGGTGTTTCAACAGTTAACGGTAAAAACTTCCGCCGTTATTTTCATAAAGTATTTTTTTTTGTCATTTTCTCAATCCGACAATAATTCCGTTATGAGGTCCACCAATGATTGTGCCGTTGTACGAATATTCCCTACTTAAACGAATATTTCCCGACCAATCGAATATTATATAACAACTTACGTAGTTTGCAAAATTTATAAATATTACCCACAAATATAACATTATATCAAATTTATTCCATAATATTTAAAAATGATATTTATAGAAAATTCCTCTTTACTAAAAAAATTTGGGGTCTTACAACCTCCCCTTCTTATGAAATTTTGCCCTCAAAATTAGGGTACGTACCTGGTATGTCGAAGAGGTAAAGATACCTTGATTTCATTTCAGATTCTAACTCCCAGGTCATTTCCTCAATATTATGGTTCCTCCATAAAATTTTGACTTGAGGTATAACCTTGGAGCGTAGAATATGTTCCTTCTTATCCAAGATTTGAATAGGAACCTCTTCATACGTTAAATCTTCCGCTATTTTGTCCGATTCTAACTCAATAATGTGGTTCGGGTCTTCCGCATATTTACGTAACATGGATATGTGAAAAATGTTATGAACACGAGACATACTTGGTGGAAAAGCGAGTCTATAGGCCACAGTTCCTACTCGATCGAGGATTAAAAATGGGCCGATGAATCGAGGATTGAGCTTTTCTCTCTTTTCAAATCTCGTAACTCCTTTCCACGGAGCAACTCGTAATAACACATGATCTCCTATATCAAATTTCACATCCTTTCGATGAAGATCAACATAACTCTTTTGCCGATCTTGTGAGGTTTTTATACGTTGTCGGATCGTTTGAATCTTTTCCGTAGTCATACGTACCAACTCCGGTCCCAACAATGTTGCTTCACCCACCTCATCCTAGCATACTGGAGAACGACACTTTCTTCCATACAATGCCTCAAATGGAGCCATGTCAATGCTTGCTTGATAACTGTTGCTGTAGAAAAACTCCACCAACGGTAAGAACTTATCCCAACTTCCCTTGAAGTCCAGGACACAGAGTCTTAATAAATCTTCCAGAGTTTGAATAGTCCTCTCTGATTGTCCGTCCGTCTGAGGATGATATGCCGAACTAAATCGTAAATCCGTGCCCATAGCTTTTTGCAAACTAACCCAAAATCGTGAAATAAATCTTGGGTCTCGATCAGAAACTATGGATACTGGCATACCATGCAGTCTTACAATTCTCGTTTATGTACATACGAGCAAAACGTTCAAGTGTATAAGTTTCTCGAATTGGTAAGAAATGAGCAGACTTGGTCATTCTATCAGCAATGACCCAAATTGCATCTATGCCTTGAGAAACCTTGGGAAGACCAGTAACGAAATCTGTAGTAATGTGCTCCCACTTCCATTCTGGAATTTCAAGTGGTTGCAATGGACCTTTAGCTCCTCGGAGCATCCCAAGACATCAAATATCTTGGTGATCTACTTTATCCACGTTTCCGTCTTAAATGGTTTTGGCTCTCCAATAAACTCCGGTGGTCCCAGCTCTTTGAACTGTTTAGCGGTGATCGTCCGAGAGTTGCCAGTATTTCCACCTACATTTTGGATAAGAGCTGCTCTCGCCTGATGTTGCATGAATTGCATAAAGCCTTTGAATAATCCATCATTCATCATTTGGTCAGTGTTATTGTTCACCTGAGGATTGTCGCCTTTCTGATGCACATTATCCTGACTATTGATATGTGGAGACTCAACGGTCTCCTGTGCTCCATTGCTATTCTCAACATTCTCGGATGTCATTTTCAGATACTGCCACAAAATAAGGGTTAGTTGACATGTAACATATTATCTCTATACTCTGACCAACCAATTAAATACCAAATAAAATTAGGTAGGTCATACTAGTGAAGGAATTTCCCGTCTCTCCCCTCCTAGTTCTAGTCTCACATCTTAGCCAGTAATCATATCCCTAGGCTTTGATACCAACTGTGATGCCCCCAAAATAGGTATACATCACCTATTTTGAGTCGTCAAATACATGGTACAAAATACAAATAAAAACTTAATTATACAACTGTCGTGTAAAATACGACAAAACAAAAGCCGTGAGTTTTAATACAACATTGTCTTCTAAACAGTATTCAAATTCAAAATAAGTCCTCAATACATTTATTGTCACACTATTTCATAGAATAGTGAGGACTACTAATGCTATCATCTGAACCGTCACTCTGTTCCCCGACTAGTCCCCGCTACGTTCTCATTTCCTAAAGAGAACAATGAAAGAAAAGGGCAAGCTCAACTAGCCCAGTAAGAAATATTATGACTAAGATAATGCACAATAAATTATCATTAGCCTTCAACAGTTTTAAACTGATAAAATATAATAAACATCAAGTTTAACTACAGCGGAACAAGCAATCCATTAAAAGAGTCAAGTAGAGAATAAAATCTACTATCTTTTATGATTTAAAAGGTTTTTTCATTACTTTTTTCGCTGGAACTCAGCTTAATAAATAATCCACATCATCCCTGCACTACGGCCAAGGATATTCATTAGTATCACAACCATAAATTATCCATGTACTACGGGCTAAGGATATTCATGTATTCATCAATGGTCAAGATCATGCCAACAACTGTCCATCAATGCACTACGGGCCAATGAAGACTTTTACCACATCATTTGTATCATTACGGTCATGATTATACCGAATAATCCCTGGTTATAATCATACCAAGTCCATCTATGTACTACATGCCACAGATGACTTTCAACAAAATATAAACATGAGGATGATGACAATGATATAAGAATTCAATAAAACAAGTTCAAGAATTAATTAATCCAGAAACCAATAACGTCCAAATTGTCAACATGATACTGCTTTGTGCAGTAAAATTCAAGAATGCTCAGAAGAATATTTCCATAAAAATATACTAGATGAAGCGCAAATATCAAGGATATTCCACTAATTTCACGGAGTATAAAAGCCATAACTTTAACCAACTGAGTATAATGAAGAATGGAATAACAAAAGAAATCACTAGGCATGTCATAGACCGCACAGACAGGTTATTCCAACAGAATAATAAATAACGGAACCAGGTCATGCATAAATGCACCGACAAGATATTCCGACAGAATACTAAATAATGGAACCAGGTCCGGCGTAAACGTATAGACAAGATATTCCGACAGAATAATAAATAATGGAACTAGGTTCCGCGTAAAACGCACAGACAGGATATTCCAACAGAATATTAAAGACGGAATCAGGTCCGGCGTAAAACGCACAGACAGGATATTCCGACAGAATAATAAAGAACGGAATATTAGAAGAATTTCACCAAGTATAGGGTAGCCCGAGTATACAGGTTATTCCAACAAAATAATAAGTAATGGAATAACAGAAGTTCTCTTCATGAATACAAAAGAAATAATACCCCTTACCGTAAAAGAAACTGGATATAAGAGTAGTTAAGTAGAAAAATACTTTTCTTCTTTCTCTCTACAGTTCATCTCTCTAGAGTTTCAGTGAATTCGTAAGAAAATAATGAAGGAATGAGCTTCTATTTATAGGAGAATGAAAATGCACTGTGTAAGGTTTTTCTCACGGATGAAATAATTCACAGAGTCAAGAATGCCATACCCACTAATCTGCTGAATTCAATTATCAAGTAAAACAAAAAAAAATATAATATAAATATATATATAACACATGTTATATACCAATTTTTCTCCACCCATGACCAACTTTGCAAGATTCCTCTCCCTTCATTTCTTTTTCGTCCAACGTGGGCCCCGCATGTTCTCCTCCCACCAACATCTCACAATCACCCCATTATATTTATACTAAACAACTTTCTACCGATTATTTTGAAAAATAGGTAAAAGGGGGGTCCATATAATAATTAAAATTTACACAAATATCTCATGAAATCACCTTAATAATTTTTAACAACATTTATCATCAATATTATAATTTACAATATTAATCGACCAGGTCGTTCCCAGGAAAGAGTGGGCTTTTCAATAAGAATTTCTCCCTATTGGCGCGCAATTAGGTGACCAAACCTCTCCTTGACAGAACTTCTAGACATCGTTAATATTACAAATAATAATATTAATAACTTTTTCGTCTCAATTATTGATTTTAACAATATATAAAATATCGACAATAATTGAATCAAATAACGTGAGATACTATGCAATAATTACTGCAGCAATAATTGAACAAAACTGAGTGACTTCTCACGTAAGCATCAATAATTAAAACCGTGTGCTACTATGCAACCACGCGTATTACTGTACTTTTAACACCGGGTGTTTCAACAGTTAACGGTAAAACCTTCCGCCGTTATTTTCATAAAGTTTTTTTTTGTCATTTTCTCAATCCGACAATAATTCCGTTGTGGGGTCCACCAATGATTGTGTCGTTGTACGAATATTCTCTGCTTAAACGAATATTCCCCGACCAATCAAATATTATATAACAACTTGCGTACTTTGTAAAATTTATAAATATTACCCACAACTATAACATTATATCAAATTTACTCCATAATATTTAAAAATGATATTTATAGAAAATTTCTCTTTACTAAAAAAATTTGGGGTCTTACATATATTGTAGTCATAGTTTATAAGTGACAGATAGGTCATGGGCATGGCACATGGGGGCAACCCTCCCCCCTATGAAGCCTATAAATACCCCCTCCTTCTCATTTAAGAGGAGGTTGAAATCTTTGAGAAAACTTAGACGAGTTGAGAGTTTCTCTCTCCAGAATACCTAGTCACCAACTTGTTACCACCAAAAAGACCAACCATGTTGATAGACTAAGTTGTGTACTTAGTCTCCAAGAGTCTCAAGTTCACCTTCAAAGACTTAGTCTCCACTGAGCTAAGTCTCCAAGAACATCAAAGCCCATACATATACACACACAGGCCTAACACCACGTGTTTTGCCTACAATCTCTCCCCTCGTCCATCACTTTGTCGAGTCTCACATGCCCTCGTGGAATTCTCATCTCACCCGATCAATCAACGAACCTGACCGCAAGGCAAGGTGTAAGACCTCAAATTTTATGAATAAAGATTAATTTTTCTATAAATATGATTTTGAATATTATGGTGTGGATTCGATATAATGTTATAGTTGTGGGTAATATTTACAAATTTGACAAAGTAAGCAAGTTGTCATAAAATATTCGATTGGTCAGGGAATATTCGTACGATGGCACAATAATTGTTGGACCCCACAACGAAATTATTGTCGGAGTTAGAAAATGACAGAAATATCTTTTTATAAAAATAACAGCGAAGTTTTACCGTTAACTGTTGAAATGGCCGGTGATAAAAGTACTGTAATATGCGTGGTTGCATAGTAGCACACGATATTTGATGCTTACGTGAGAAGTAACTCAATTATACTCAATTATTGTTACAGTAATTGCTGCATAGTATCTCACATTATTGATTATATTATTATCACAGTATCATCTGCACAATATTTTATATTATCAATAATTGAGATGACAAGTTATTCATATTATTATTTGTATTATTGATAATGTCTAGAAAGTTCTGTCGAGAAAAGGGGTTTGGTCACCTAATTGCGTACCAATAAGGAGAAATCTTTATCGGAAAGCCCCCTCTTTCCTGGGAATGATCTGGTTGTTAATATTGCAAGTTATATTATTGATGAATAAATGTTGTTAAAATAATGAGGGAATTTTTATGAAGTATTTGTTGTAAATTTTGCTTATTACAAGGACCTCCACTTACTCATTTTTCAAAATAATCGGCAGAAAGTTATTCAGTATATATATATATATATATATATATATATATATATATATATAATAAAAAGGTGGGGGTCACGAGTGGGATGAAAATGGGTTCACGGGGAGGGGGGAGTGACATTATTGTTATATATATATATATATATATATATATATATATATATATATATTATTATATATAAAAAAATAAAACTTATTATAATATATAGGCTTAAATATGAATTAGTACCCTAAACTATAGGCCATATTCCACTTCAGTGATCCACCTTTCAATTTTGTCAATTAGGTGATTAAACTATCAATTTTTTCCAATTACACCAAATTGAATACGCCACGTTAAAAATTGATGACGTGGCTAATTTTGTGGGGTCTTAACAAGCTTATGTGGCAAAAATAATAATTTATTATTCATTAAATAAATAAATCTGGTTAAATATGGAACAAAATGGTCAAAACCCAACCACCAACCCAGTTTTGATAATCAGTATTTAAAACATCTCAAAAATTATCTCACAAAATCTCGAAACCCATTATCAAAAAGCAACCCAGTTTTGATAATCAGCAGCAGAACAACCCGATTCAGTCTTGATAATCAAAAAGCAACCCGATTCAACCCCCAAAACTCACGAGCTCCCGCCTTCAGAAGATCCGGCCTCCGTCGCTGCCGCAGCTTATTGCCCACCCTCCTCCGTTGCTGAAATGCGGCCCCACCGCTGAGCCGCCGTTAAACCCTTGTAACCCCATCTCCACCTCTTTGTCCACCGCTTCCGACAACTTTGTGAGGCAAGTTGAGCCGCTCTCGCCCCTTCCGCCATTCCCGGCGGTGCACACGGCGGCTGAATCACCAATTTTCGCTTACATGCGCTACCTTCAGAGCTCGAACTCCAACACAGACTCTGATTCGAAGAGGTTCGCTGGATTCTTGCCTTTAGCGTCTCTTGTTTCGCCGCGGTGGATATAATTTTGCTTAGCCATCGTCCTCATAGCCGCAAAACGTTCCCCAGTCACCGATAGCATCATCATCGGCACCTCTCCATTTCCCGATGCCGTCGTCCCCACTGCCGTTTGGATGCTTGCCGTCCCCAAGGTTGATACCCTTCGCTTCGGTTGAGCTAGGGTTTGTCGAGCGATTTGGGGCTTTTGTCTTGATCGATCGATTGTAATGGAAGGGGCGAAGGGTACTGATATATAAGTTGGTTTATTTTAATTTCAAAATGTTAATTTGGTTTTGACGATTTTGCCCCACCCATAATCAGATTTGTTTATTTAATAATTAAAAAATTAAATTTTTAGCCACATAAGCTTGTTAAGGCCCCACAAAATTAGCCACGTCAGCAATTTCTGACGTGACGTGTTCAATTTGGTGTAATTGGAAAAAATTGATAGTTTAATCACCTAATTGACAAAATTAAAAGGTGGATCACCGAAGTGAAATATGGCCTATAGTTTAGGGTACTAATTCATATTTAAGCCTATATTTTATTATGCATAGTGTCTGCATCGTGTTTGTATAGTAATTTTGAAAAAATTTCAGCCGAATTTGTTGCGCCCGTGAATCCTTAACATTGTGCGTCCGTGATTATTTTCTAAATAGTATCGATCCATTCTCCTATAAATAGGATGCTTAGTTTAAAAATAAAAATCACACCAGAATCAGAAAATTCTTCTTCTATAATATTGAGCGTACTTCTTTAGAGTTTAAAGAAGTTTTGAGCGTAGAAAACAGTATAAATTTTCTTCAAGAATATCCCCGCCCTACCAGTCAGAAGTACTTTCTTTTTGAGGTGAGGGGTATTATTTTTTTCATATTCGCTTACGATATTATTTTTCGTATTCGTCAGGAATTTTATTTTCATTCAATATTCGTAAGGAATATTATTTTCGTTCAATATTCGTAAGGAATATTATCTTCGTTCAATATTCGTAGGAATATTACTTTCGTTCAACAGTTGTAAGGGATGTTATTTTTGTTCAATATTCGTAAGAAATAATATTTTCTTCCATACTCTATAGTATGTAAGTAATATTATTTCGTTTCAGATTCTGAATTCTACACTCATTTTGTTAAGTATTGCTTCTATACTCCTTTAAATTAGTAGAATATCCTTGAAATTTGTGCTTCATCTAGTATCGTTTCACAAGAATTTTTTTTCTGAACATTCTTGTTAAATTTTAAGTTTTTCATGCCGAAGTACTATTCATACGTACGACACTATTCATGAAGTACTATTCACGGGATACTATTCATGAAGTACTATTTACTCAGATACTATTCACCCGGGGTACTATTTATGACATAAATTGATTTCTTTTCTGTCTAAATTATTTTTGATACAATATTATTCTTGAATTTTACTCCACAAAACAGTTATCATGTTGACAATTTAGATATTTTTTAAACTCTGGATAAATTTAAAGTCTTTAATATTTATCCTTGATGTCGTTTGATTGATGCTTATATCATTGTCATCATCCTCATACTTATATTGTGATAAAAGTCATATTTGGCCCGTAGTGCATAGATGGACTGTTGATTGGTATGATTATGACAAAGAATTATGTATCGATATAATCATGACCCATAATGTTACAAATGATATGGTAAAAGTCCTCATTGGCCCGTAGTGCATTGATGGACAATTGTTGGTATGATCATGACCATGGGTTCTCTTCGGCCAATGGTACAAAGATGAATGGTTGTTTGGCATGATCATGACTATTGGTGATAACACGAATATCTTTGGCCCGTAGTGCATGGATAATTTGTGGATGTGATAATAATGAATATCCTTAGCCCGTAGTGTATAGATAATTCAGTGGTGTGAATTATTTATTGAGCTGAGTCTCAACGATAAAATTGATGCTAAACTTTTAAATCATAGAAGATAGTAGATATCATGCTCTACTTGACTCTTCTAATGTATTGTTATTTCCGCTGCAGTTATTGATCTAAAACTTGTTGTCTATTGTATTCTATCAGTTGTTATACTGTTGAAGGCTAACAATAATTTATTCTATATTATCTTAGTCATAATATTCTTTACTGGGCTAGTTGAGCTCACCCTTTTCTTTCATTGTTCTCTTCAAAAAATGAGAATATAGCTGGGACTAGTCAAAGAATGGAATGATGGTCCAAAATGGTTTCTATAGTAGTCCTCACTATTCTATAAGAATAGTGTGATAATAATTATAATGAGAACTTATTTTTAGTTTGGATATTGTCTAGGAGACAATATTTGTATTAA
This sequence comes from Panax notoginseng, assembly GCA_016801055.1. Classification (NCBI taxonomy): domain Eukaryota; kingdom Viridiplantae; phylum Streptophyta; class Magnoliopsida; order Apiales; family Araliaceae; genus Panax; species Panax notoginseng. The sequence goes on along the minus strand of CM029014.1, from coordinate 36,885,922 downwards.
AACTCACTGCTTATGTTTTATCGTATTCTGCACGACACTTAACAATTGTATAAATTAAGTTTGTATTTGAATTATGTACCATATTTTTGGCGACTCATAATAGGTGATGTATACCTATTTTGGAAGCGTCACATAAAGAAATTGTAGTAGTATAAGACATCGATGTATTGTGATCTAAGCTTGTATTCAACATATGTACTTAATGATGATAATTAATGAAAGTTTTGTTTTGTAGTTAATTTGTTCATTTTCTTGCCTAAATATATCATACTTTACATTTCTTGGTCCTACAATCACGTGTTTGTCACATAATTGATAAATTATGATTTGACCGTGTTTTAAATCACATCATTGTATATCTTTTAAACCGAGTAGTTTCAATCTAATAATACCTATTCACTTCTTCTTTATATAGTTTTATTATATATATCCCATCTAATTGCGTAAGTGAACATCAATAGACTTGCGCCTAAAGGAATGCCTAGAGGAATATGGAGCATTGAGAAATTGGTCACTCTTAAAAACTATAAATAAAACAAAAAAGTGACTATCTATTTAAAATAAGAAAAAATGTGTGTATTGAAAAAATCTCAAAGAAAATTAATATTCTATAAACAAACAAATTCACACAAAGTAATAATAGACTATCACATTGCCACAAAAATTGTTTTGCTGTGAAAACTCAGATTTTATGAATAAAGATTTAATTTTTTCGAAATATTTTTTTAAAATATTATAGTGTGAATTTGAGATAATGTTATAGTTGTGGGTAGTATTTATAAATTTTGCAAAGTATGCAAGTTGTTGTATTATATTCGATTGGTCAGGGAATATTATTTTTGTCGGAGAATATTCGTACAACGACACAATTATTGGTGGACCCCACAACGGAATTATTATCGGATTGAGAAAACGACAAAAATATTTTATTAAAAATAACGGCGGAAGTTTTACCGTTGATACTGTTGAACTACTCGGTAGTAAAAGTACAGCAATACGTGTGGTTGCATAGTAGTACACGGTATTGATTATTAATGCTTATGTGAGAAGTCACTCAGTTTGATTCAATTATTGTCAGTTAATAATATGAATTATTTAGCGATAATGAAGTTTTGTTTTATTCGTATTATTAACGTAATAAAACAGAAACATCTTTTTATATAAAACAGAATACTTTATTAAAGTTATTCTATAAATAGAATATATTATATTTTATTTAAAAGATTTTTCTTTAAATATGGACCGTCAGATTAAAGTAATCAATCTGGACCGTTCATGGATTAGTTACTATGCATTCTATTTTCCTATAAATAGAAGCTCATTCCTTCATTATTTTCTTACGAATTTACTGAAACTCTAGAGAGAGAAAATATAGAGAGAGTTCTTCTTCTATAATCTTGAGCGTATTTATTTAAAGTTTAAGAAAGCTTTGAGCGTAGTACAAGTTTCTTCGAATATATTCTCGCCCTACCAGTCGGAATACTCTTCTTTCAAAGGTAAAGGATATTATTTGTTGTGCCCGTAAGGGGTATTATTTCTTTTGTATTCATGAAGAGAACTTCTGTTATTCCATTATTTATTATTCTGTTGGAATAACCTGTATACGTAGTCTACCCTATACTTGGTGACATTCTTCTATTATTCTGTTGGAGCATCATGTCTGTGTGTTTTACACCGGACCTGGTTCCGTCTTTATTATTCTGTTGGAATATCCTGTCTGTGTGTTTTACACCGGACCTGGTTCCGTCTTTATTATTCTGTTGGAATATCCTGTCTGTGCGTTTTACGCCGGACCTAGTTCCGTCTTTATTATTCTGTTGGAACATCCCGTCGGTGTGAATTTCACCTGACCTGGTTCCGTTATTATTATTCTGTTGGAATAACTTGTCTATGCGAAGTACCGCATGCATGGTGATTTCTTTTGTTATTCTATTCTTTATTATACTCAGTTGGTTAAAGTTTTGACTTCTATACTCCATGAAATTAGTAGAATATCCGTGATATTTGCGCTTCATCCAGTATCTTTTCATGAAAATATTCTTTTGAGCATTCTTGAATTTTACTCTACACAAAAGTATCATGTTGACAATTTGAACGTTATTGGTTCCTGGACAAATTAATTCTTGAACTTGTTTTATTGAATTCTTATATCATTGTCATGATCCTCATGTTTATATTATGTTGAAAGTCATCTATGGCCTGTAGTGCATAGATGGACTTAGTATGATTATGACTAGGGATTATTCGGTGTAATCATGACCGTAATGTTACAAATAATGTGAAAAAAGTTCTCATTGGCCCGTAGTGCATTGATGAAAAATTTTTGGTATGATTATGGCTATGAATTCTCTTTGGCCGTAGTGCAAAGATGAATTGTTTTACGGCATGATTAGGACCGTTGATGAAAACACGATTATCTTTGGCCCATAGTGCATGGATAATTCGTGGTCGTGATACTAAAGAATATCCTTGGCCGTAGTGCAGGGGTGATTCGATGCTGTGGATTATTTTTTTAGCTGTGTCTCAGCGATAAAAGTCATGAAAAACCTTTTAAATCATAAAAGATAGTAGATTTTATTCTCTACTTGACTCTTTTAATGGATTGTTGGTTCCGCTGCAGTTAAACTTGATGTCTATTGTATTTTATCAGTTTAACATTGTTGAAGACTAATGATAATTTATTCTGCATTATCTTAGTCAAAATATTTCTTACTGGGCTAGTTGAGCTCACCCTTTCTTTCACTGTTCTCTTCAGGAAATGAGAATGTAGCTGGGACGAATCGGGAAACGGAGTGATGGTCCTAGATGATAGCATTAGCAGTCCTCACTATTCTATGTAATAATGTGATAATAATTGTAATAAGGACTCCTTTTGAGTATGGATACTCTCTAGAAGACAATATTTGTATTCAAACTCACAGTTTATGTTTTGTCGTATTGTACACGACAGTTGTATTAGTAAGTTATATTTGAATTCTGTACCATGTATCTGGCGACTTAAGATGGGTGATGTATACCTATTTTTGGGGGCGTCACAGTTGGTATCAGAGCTTAGGGATATGATCCCTGGCTAAGTTGTGAGACTAGAACTAGGAGGGGAGAGACGGGAAATTCCTTTGCTAGTATAACCTAACTAAGTTTACTTGTTATTTAATTGGTCGGTTAGAGTATAGGGATGATATGTGATATGTTAATTAACCCTTGTTTTGTTGCAGTATTTAATAATGGCATCTGAAAATGTTGAGATAAGCAATGGAGCACAGGAGACCGTTGAGTCTCCACAGATCAATAATCAGGACAATGTGCAATAGGATGGCGATAATCCTCCTGTAAATAACAACACTGATCAATTGACGAACGACAGTACGTTTAAGAGCTTTTTAGAATTCATGCAACATCAGGCGAAGGCGGCTCTTGTTCATAATGCAGGAGGAAACAATGGCAACCCACGGTTGGTCACCGCTAAGCATTTCAAGGACCTGGGACCACCGGAGTTTTTGGGAAAGCCAGAACCACTTAAGGCGGAGACGTGGTTAAAGCAGATCACCAAGATATTTGATGTCTTGGGATGCTCAGAGGAGCAAAAGGTTCCCTTTGCCACCTTTATGTTGCGTGAAGAGGCAGATCACTGGTGGGAATCTATAAAACGTACCCAGCCTGACGCACTCAAGATGTCTTGGGAGAAATTTCAGGAGCTGTTCAACGACAAGTACTTTCCCGAAAGTATTCGTCACATGAAGGAGGTGGAATTTATCAAGTTGGAGCAAAACAACATGACCGTGTCGTAGTACGAAGCCAAGTTTGTCGAGTTGTCCCAATTTGCGTCCCACTTGGTTGATAATGAAGAAAGAATGACGCGGATATTTTTAAGAGGTTTGAAGCCTGAGATACGTCAATATCTTATCTCTCATAAACTGTGTTTATATTCAGATATTGTAAATAGGGCTCAGTTAGTGGAGCGCGATAACGAGTCAAAGCAATCAAAAGAGAACAGCCGGCAAAATGATAATACCGGTGATAACAGTCATTAAAGTGGTGATAATAAGCATGGAGGGAATCAACATGCCAAAAATGGTAACCACTTCGGTGGTAATCATGGCCAAAACAATAAGAATGGACACTTCAAGAAGAGAAGGTTCAATAATGACGTGAAGACGTCGGTACCAGCACCCGTTTCAAAGGAAGAAGAACGACCACAGGTCGTATGTTTCAAATGCGGACAAGAGGGACACATCCGTCCAAATTGTACGCAGCAATCCAAAGCGTGTTTTAATTGCGGAAGAGAAGGTCACCTAGCTCGATTTTGTCGTATGGTGAAGTCAAGTCCAGCTGAGATAGTGATGCCAAAGGATGTCCCAGACAAGCCAAAGCCGGTAGTTTAAGAGAGAGCGTTTTTTTTTCGTGACGAGGAACCTGAATAAAATTATCACGGGTATGTTAGTCATAAACTCTTTTGAAGTCTATACCGTGTTAGATACCGGTTCTACTCACTCTTTTGTTTCACCTAGTTATTTTCAATGCTTGAACTTAACTCCGGAGAAGTTAGACTTTGATTTATCTGTTAAAATTTCGTTGGGAGAAACCTTCGTTACCTCCTTTATTTATAAATCTTGTTCAAATCAACACTTTCACGTTACCTGTCGATCTTATCTCTTTGAAAATACTTGCATTGATGTGATTTTTGAAAACGATTGGTTAACTGCTCATCATGCTTTTCGTAAGGTTGTTAGCTTTCATATTCCTAACCAACCTATTATGCGAATTCAAGTAACCAAATTATTAAAGTCAATCACTGTCATATCAAGCCATAAGTAAAAATCTTCGTTCCTTTCGTTGTTGACTTCCTGGTGTGGAATGCACCGAAGCAAGACTTTTCGTAGGAGACGTTGTAAATGACGATGACAAGTTGATAGGTATCAATGTGACGTGTTATCCAAGTCTTGGATGAGGGTCACAGTTTTGAATGATATTTCTATTGTTAATAAATTTCCTGACGTATTCTTGAAGACTTCTTAGCCTACCCTAGAGCGTGAAATCGAATTTTGTATTGACCCCAGTACAAAACCCATTTCTTAAACCCTCAAATATTTCTTCAACTAAAATGAACGTATCATGCGCCAAAGACGTTGGCTCGAGCTGTTGAAGATTACGATCGTACCATTCAATATCATCTTGAAAGAGCGAACGTGGTAGCTGACGTGTTGAGTAGAAGATCGTATGCGTTTACGAGTGCGATGTTGTTAACACAAAGACTCATTTCGTATAACTTACAAATGATGAAAATAGAGTTAAAGACTCTAGGGACCCACATGAAGATAACGAATATACGATTAGAATCGACTTTAATCGATAAAGTTAAAGTCGTGCAACCTACGGACCCGGAGCTGATGAATACTAAGAAGAATGTTCAAGAGGGCGTTATTTTAAAAGCAAGAGTTGCTGAAGAGAGGAAATCTCAACCCTCGATTTAATTGGCCCATTTGAAATCCTCGATTGAGTAGGAACGGTGGCTTATAGACTCGTTTTACCGCCAAGTATGTTGCGTGTTCATAACGTTTTTAACATATAGATGTTACGTAAATATGTGGACGACCCGAACCACATTATTAATTTAGAACCGGACGAGACAGCGGATGATTTAACGTTTGAGGAGATACCTGTTAAAATCCTGGAATGCATTCAACACTCAAAGATTATACCTCAAGAGTTAGAATCTGACGAAGTGTCCTCATCTGTTTGGCATACCAGGTACGTACGAAAATTTTGAGGGCGAAATTTCATAAGGAGGGGAGATTGTGAAAACCCAGATTTTATGAATAAAGATTTAATTTTTTCGAAATATTTTTTTAAAATATTATAGTGTGAATTTGAGATAATGTTATAGTTGTGGGTAGTATTTATAAATTTTACAAAGTATGCAAGTTGTTGTATTATATTCGATTGGTCGGGGAATATTATTTTTGTTGGAGAATATTCGTACGACGGCACAATTATTGGTGGACCCCACAACGGAATTATTGTCGGATTGAGAAAATGACAAAAATATTTTATTAAAAATAACGGCGGAAGTTTTACCGTTGATACTGTTGAACTACTCGGTAGTAAAAGTACAGCAATATGTGTGGTTGCATAGTAGTACACGGTATTGATTATTAATGCTTATGTGAGAAGTCACTCAGTTTGATTCAATTATTGTCAGTTAATAATATGAATTATTTAGCGATAATGAAGTTTTGTTTTATTCGTATTATTAACGTAATAAAACAGAAATATTTTTTTATATAAAACAGAATACTTTATTAAAGTTATTCTATAAATAAAATATATTATATTTTATTTAAAAGATTTTTCTTTAAATATGGACCGTCAGATTAAAGTAATCAATTTGGACCGTTCATGGATTAATTACTATGCATTCCATTTTCCTATAAATAGAAGCTCATTCCTTCATTATTTTCTTACGAATTTACTGAAACTCTAGAGAGAGAAACTATAGAGAGAGTTCTTCTTCTATAATCTTGAGCGTATTTATTTAGAGTTTAAGAAAGCTTTGAGCATAGTACAAGTTTCTTCGAGTATATTCTCGCCCTACCAGTCGGAATACTCTTCTTTCAAAGGTAAGGGATATTATTTGTTGTACCCGTAAGGGGTATTATTTCTTTTGTATTCATGAAGAGAACTTCTGTTATTCCATTATTTATTATTCTGTTGGAATAACATGTATACGTAGTCTACCCTATACTTGGTGACATTCTTCTATTATTCTGTTGGAACATCCTGTCTGTGTGTTTTACACCGGACCTGGTTCCGTCTTTATTATTCTGTTGGAATATCCTGTCTGTGTGTTTTACACCGGACCTGGTTCTGTCTTTATTATTCTGTTGGAATATCCTATCTGTGCGTTTTACGCCGAACCTGGTTCCGTCTTTATTATTCTGTTGGAACATCCTGTCGGTGTGAATTTCACTTGACCTGGTTCCGTTATTATTATTCTGTGGGAATAACCTGTCTATGCGAAGTACCGCATGCATGGTGATTTCTTTTGTTATTCTATTCTTTATTATACTCAGTTGGTTAAAGTTTTGACTTCTATACTCCATGAAATTAGTAGAATATCCGTGATATTTGCGCTTCATCTAGTATCTTTTCATGGAAATATTCTTCTGAGCATTCTTAAATTTTACTCTACACAAAAGTATCATGTTGACAATTTGAACATTATTGGTTCCTGGACAAATTAATTCTTGAACTTGTTTTATTGAATTCTTATATCATTGTCATCATCCTCATGTTTATATTATGTTGAAAGTCATCTGTGGCCTGTAGTGCATAGATGAACTTGGTATGATTATGACTAGGGATTATTCGGTGTAATCATGACCGTAATGTTACAAATAATGTAAAAAAAGTTCTCATTGGCCCGTAGTGCATTGATGAAAATTTTTTGGTGTGATTATGGCTATGAATTTCTCTTTGGCCGTAGTGTAAAGATGAATTATTTTATGGCATGATCAGGACCGTTGATGAAAACACGATTATCTTTGGGCCGTAGTGCATGGATAATTCGTGGTCGTGATACTAAAGAATATCCTTGGCCGTAGTGCAGGGGTGATTCAATGCTGTGGATTATTTTTTTAGCTGTGTCTCAGCGATAAAAGTCATGAAAAACCTTTTAAATCATAAAAGATAGTAGATTTTATTCTCTACTTGACTCTTTTAATGGATTATTGGTTCCGCTACAGTTAAACTTGATGTCTATTGTATTTTATCAGTTTAACATTGTTGAAGACTAATGATAATTTATTCTGCATTATCTTAGTCAAAATATTTCTTACTGGGCTAGTTGAGCTCACCCTTTCTTTCACTGTTCTCTTCAGGAAATGAGAACGTAGCTGGGACGAATCGGAAAACGGAGTGATGGTCCTAGATGATAGCATTAGTGGTCCTCACTATTCTATATAATAGTGTGATAATAATTGTAATAAGGACTCCTTTTGAGTATGGATACTCTATAGAAGACAATATTTGTATTCAAACTCACAGTTTATGTTTTGTCGTATTGTACACGACAATTGTATTAGTAAGTTATATTTGAATTCTGTACCATGTATCTGGCGACCCAAGATGGGTGATGTATACCTATTTTTGGGGGCGTCACATTTGCCATCGACTCAGTATCCAACACTCAATGTTGGATTAGGTTTTGGAGAAGATAGCAAACCTAGTGAATTTATTGGTGTCTCAAAGATCCAATTCAAGTCAAAAATTGGATGGAAGATATTATCTATCTAATCCATCTGATCACTGTCCATTACAAATTTAAATAGCCAAGGTTATAACTTGTCCCGCATAATAATATTAAGGAAACTGATATTTCCACATGATTTTTTGATAATTTCACATGAAAATCGTTGCTATAGATCCTATAGCGACGATCATAGCAACGATTTTTATTGTCATTATACATCTATAACGACACTTTTCATGTGGAAATATTAAAAAGTCATGTGGAAATATTAATTGCAAATAGGAAACCCACTTATAAAATGTCCAAAACATCCCCTTTTTTACTTTTAAACCTATCACAAACTCAAGTGTAGGGGCTGAAGCAGTAAAATAAGAAAGGTCAGAAATTAAGTTGAATGTTATTGAAAGTTTGGGGACTTTAATATACAATTTCAAATATGAAGGACTATCTAAATTTTTTGGAAAACCTTGGAGTACCTCAGCCTAATTTCTCCAAAATATCTAAATGTTACCTTTCTTCACACTTCACTTCGCACACCAAATTACTCCTGTTTTTTCACACCGAACTCCGAAGGGCGAAGGCTACCGAGAAGCGATGTAGGCAGCGGAGACGAAATACTTAACGGAAATGGAGAACAGCGGCGCGGCGGCGGAGGAAACGGCGGTTTCATCCGTTCCGCATGACTCTGGTTAATTTATAAATTTGTTTCTTTTTTCATCGTCTAGAAATATTTAGGGGATTTCATAGTTTAGATATATGCATTATATTGTGACAAATCCGTACCTCTGGTACTGATGTTGCATACTTCCACAGAAGGAGTTCTTTTTTCCTCCGAAATTCTCAAATTCAAAATTGATTTTAATTTATTTGATTTTGATTAATGTAATAGTCAAATGGAAACCAGTTCCGACTAAGAAGTAATCAAGTAAAAAATATATATTATTTTGAAAATTTAAATGTATTCACATCATAATTTATTTCGCAAAATTAACTAGGATCAAACTCAAATTGGAATCTTTTTGCTCTTAAGGCACTGAAGTTGCTGAAGTTATACAGGATTATGTTTATGTGGAAGCCACTTGAAAGTACATGAAAATACCACTTTGGAAAGAAAGACAATTAGGAAAAAGGAATCCCTAGATCCACATTAGAAGCTGAGCATTACATATATGTATGCATTATACAATATCCAACTTATCAACAACAAAAGAAAAAGCTATACAATAACTGCATTTCTTTGTGTACATTGCTGCCATTCTTATGTACACACTGAGTTTGACTATAAATGATGTTTCTAGTTGCTTTCAACATCTTTTCACAAAACTTGGTTAATTGATAACCCATAAATTGGCGAGTCTCTGACACAGGTTTCTGTTTGGTTGATGTTATATATTTTGCAGTGGTTGAGGGAGGTGCAGACACACAAGCAGACCATTTGAAAACAATATCTTTGTCCGAGAGCATTGAGAACAACAAGAAAGTAGGTAGAAGTATTGCTATACTTATATACATGTAGATTTGACTTCTATGTGGTTGAATTGCTTTGTGCATTTTTTTTCCATCCTTCTTTTCTATTTTCTGCCTCCTCATGTTAAGGATATTATATACTCTTCAATATGGTGAAATATGAATTTTCGGTACTATTGTGCTTAGTCAATAGTGTACCGAGTCATGCTTGACTAACTAGAGCTTGTTATTAATATTATTTAATTGGAAGTATCATAAGTTCTGCTTCCATTGACTTGAGGACTGATAGTGATTTAAGCTTGAAGTGCTGGCGAATGAGATGGAAAAGAACGCCCGGAAAAATTCCTTCCCTGCTATCATGTGCAAAGTGGAGCTTGATGGACATGGCCACCCAGATTTTTGAGGCCTCATGAAGGCATCTTCCTAGTGATAATTTCATGTGGGACCCATGCTTAATTTTATTAGTTACACATTTTGGGATTCTTGTTCACTTAAGTGCTTCTCAGCTACAATGATAACAATTGCTAATTGTTCTTATAAGCTTTATATATGGTAAGTGTAACCTCATATTCTTTGGCTTCTGTTACGTCGTGTATAGTTCTATACAAAGGGAAAGAAGGAGAAACCCTAGGCAGTTTTGCACGTAAATCACCTATTAACCTCTACTCTCCCCCTCTTCTACACATTTCCTTCTTCTACACATTTCCTTGAGTCAAAATTGTCCCCCATGCCGCTATGACTGTCCAAGAAAAAAGGCAATCTTTTATGGGGAACAACACCTAGATTTTCCCACCTTTCTCGAGGATGCCTTTATTTTTTTTGATTTTTTTTCTTGTAGGCTTGCTTTCTTTTTTCTACTTACTCTTCTATTAATCTATCAAGAGATAGCTTGTCGTGCTTATTTTTACTTTTGCATTTCAGGACATTTCTGAAGCGAAACGTAAAAATCCCAAGCGTACCTTTAAATCAGAGGAGTTCCTAGAGTTCACTTTGAAGTATCAGCAAGTTCTTTCAGAAAGAGATTCAGGTAGCTCATTGTCATTACTACCATGAAGCTTATTGTTTGCATTTAACGTATTCTGAGCCATGTCTTGGTCATAGACTCATAGCCAATTATGATTATTTAGTCTTGGATGCCAATTTATGTAACTTGTAATACTTGCCACTGGTCCTGAAAATGTTAGTGGAACAGTAGGAACATATTTTTAATCTACACTATCCTCGAGTTGTATAGTGTAGGACAGTTTTTTGGCTGGTTGCTAGAATTTTCTATGGATTCGCTTGACAAATGCTATGATATTGATCTACAGTTGATGGTAGAAAATGATCCTTTTGCTCAGAGATTACACTTGAATCAATTCCTGTATAATGTAGGATGTTGGAACCTAACTTCTAAAAAAGTAAGAGGCTTTCTGCGTAGATCACATACCGATACCAGAGCACTATAGTTTCGACATTAAATTGATAGTTATTTAAGTAGTGTCTACATGACATTAAATTGATAGTTATTTAAATAGTGTCTACATAACATCTTTGAAGTTTTGAATTAAGCTCCTTGAGAACCTTAGAAAATGTGAGCAAATGACAGTAAACTTTATCAAAGCACCCGCAAGTGAAGCATGTTGCAGTTTGTGTTGATAACATGGGGAAGATCTTAGTCTTTATTTTTCTTTCTTTTTCTATATTCTGCATTCATGCTACGGATATTATTTATACCCAATAATTACCATACTTTTCAGCCATAACTGTTCGCGATAAACTTGAGTCACTATGTCGGGAATTACAACGTCAAAACAAAATATTAATGGTAAGTAATGGTTTTTACCCTCTTATTGCTTCAACTGATTAAGTTAATTTTTAATTTAAAGAGAAGTTTCTTTTTAGTACTTTTGTATATATAAATCTTGCTTTTGATTTGTGATGAAACATTCGTTATGTTATCAACTACCATCTTCCTATGCCCACCTCCCTTCCTTTTGTTTTCGTTGTTTCATTGTGTTCTTATTTTATTTTTTTTCTTGTTTGTGTTCTTGTCTGTTTTATTATTTTTTTGTTTGGGGGATTGATTACCTATGCTTTCTGCATTTAGAATTGGTTAATTTTTTGTAAAAACATTTTTATTTTCCATTACTTCTTCTACCTAAATCAATTAAAGCTTTAGAATATGTTCGTTATGGAATTATTCGCTATACGTCAGAGCAAGCCAATTTACAGATGACCTATTATGTTATTGGCTTGACACCCATTGGCCCTTTAAGTTTGCGAATGTATATTTGGTTGAGAATGAGAGCATCATATGCTAGTGTGTTATCTTATTTGGTTGAAATATGATATATTTTGAGAATATATGCTGAAAGGGTACTGTTCGTTTAGGCTATCCTGCATAAATTGCCTCTTTCCATCTATTTACCTGCCATTGGTTTTACCATTTTGGATAGGATAGTATTGGCCATCTATGGATTCACTTAACTTTTCCTAGAAAATATTGCCCGGCTTGGTGCACTATATTAAAAAACTCATTTCTGAACTACAGAAACATGATAAAGGTGCAGATTTTATGAAAACATCTCAAATTCTATCTTGTAGATTGTGAACTTACTAGGAGTATTGCTGATCATTAATATCCCACCCAATCTTATTTTATAAAATGTACTTCTAATTTTGAACTTTATATTGTTTTATGTTGAAAAGAGTTGTTTTTTTTTTTGCTAAATTGAAAAGAGTTGTTGGCTTAGACTGTCTGTAATCTACAAGCTGATTTTATTAGGAGTGGTAGTTGAATTTTAGTTGCATCTTTCCTTAAAAGGTCATGTCATTTGCTATGTCCAATATAGTTGTCACGGCAAGTCATGGTTGTAGCCACTGCCAGGACGTCTAGGCGACAGGGCGACCACCATGGCGTCCGTATAGTGACAAGTCGTTTGTGTAATTTATATATTATTTATTTTACTTAACAAGTATATTGGCAATAAAATTTCATATACATTAAAATTCAAAACATAACACTATGGAATAACATTAAAAACACAATTATGTAGTTACTTGGCAATAATAATCCAAAAATAAAACACTTGATATTAAAATATAGTAGAAGAAATGAAGAATTCAACAAACACCACATAGAAAATAAAGTTGCAATCAACTATCACATATTACTAGTCTAATAATTAATAAAACACCACATAGCAAGCCAAAATAATGTCTAGATTTTCTACATTTGTCTTTAAATATCGTTCAAGCTAACTCATTAAGAAAAAAGTTATCTTCATCTCCTCCACGAGAACTACTCTCATTCAAAGGCGTATGTGGTCTTTTTTCAAAATCATCCTCTATATTTTCATCATCATTTGGAATTCTCTTCGTCATCAACTTCATCATCGGAGTCTGACCTTGATTCACTTGAAGCTGAGCCACTACCACGTCAAGAGTACGTAATGACATTATTACTAGTATTAGCACAAGTGTTTTGTTATAAAGGTTAATCTTAGAGTAAAATTAATAGTTAGGCTTGTGGTACTCGGGTGGTCTTATGATCAATATAAGTTTTTGAGTTCAAATCATGGGTTGAACAAGATTTTTGGCAATTAATTGGAACAGGTCCACGTCAGTGGTGCCACCTGGCACATCGGTCTCAAATGTCCATGTCAGAGATGCCACATAGGCGCCACGTGTGCCATGTCAGCAGGTCAACGCTCATGTGGCATTTGCTCAATATCCAAATTTTCAAACAAAAAGGGGCTCAATTTGCGTTGACCAAAAGAAAGGGGCTCAATACCCAAAAACACCTAAAGTTCAGGGGCAACATATGCATTTTACCCCCCAAAAAAGTAAACAATAAATATAACTTATTCAAAAGTCGAATCATCTCTCACATAATTTTGTAGTGTTTAAACTTTAAAGTATAATCAAAATTCACAAAACACATTAAATGTACTAATCTAAGTGGCTAACTGTTCTCTAGATATTTAATTAATCTTTATGTATTGGCAAGGATAAAATATATTCCTAAATCCTAAGTCATTAAATCTTAATTTATTGTAAGCATCTTGAGTTCTTGAGTTCCTGAGTTCTTAAGTCCCAAGTCCCAACCTATTTTATTAAGCCCCCGCCAGTCCACCACAAAGATATAAAATCAACAAAGCAAATAGAGAAACAGAGAAAGCAAGCAAGGAGTGAAACAGAGACAGAGAAAGCAAAACAAAGCGAGGAAGAACCAGTGTGAGATAAGGTCAAGGCTGGCTGGCTGAACAGAGTCAGAGAGAGTCACGACTGGGTTGACTCAGTTACTGGGTTCTTTTGAGAGACTCACAGTCACCGCCAGCTATGAGTTGACTCGGTTGTTGGGTTCCGATGGGCTGCGATAGTGGTTGAGCTGCGATGTGGCTGCGATGGGTCGAAGAAGTCACGATCGACTCCAAAGAAGTTGCGATCGAGTCGTCCAAAGATGTTGCGAATTGCGATTGCTGATAAGTGTTTTGGGTTAATGCCCATTGGTCAATGGATCAGAAGTGTTAAAACACTTAAGTAGGTGCACCTTGGCAACTCAGCATCTCACGGCGTCGCCTGCTCCACCTCAATTCGACCCTCGCCGTGATAGTTTCTCCATCACGCCTAGGCGACGCCATTACAACTATGATGTCCAGTGTTCTAAAAATCATTAAGCGGTAGAGGTCTAGGTGCCTAGGTGTTTTCTTAGGCGGATTAGACTTTTCCTTGAGTGGTTTCATTTATTTATTTTTCCTAATATATATACTTGTTATACTATACAAAGCATAAAGTAGATGTAATGCTTTTATATATTACATGAAACATTACTAAAAAAACAATCTTGCAGGGTTTAACAAATTCGTTTCTAGTATTGTAGAGCTTCAAAGTAGATGTCTGAGCGGGGGCCTAGTCGCCCAACCAAATCGAGGTGGTAGAGGACCACCTAGCGCCTAGGCAGGATTAATCGAATCGATTTTTAGAATACTGGTTATGTCTAGATTAATATTATCTAGATTGCGGTTCGATACAGTACGTTGAACGAAAACGGTACAGAGAGCGTCACATTCCATGGTATAGATAATTTTCTTAAAAGATAGTTAAATCTGGTTAACTTAATGTCGCAACATACACATTTTCAAGAGGCTACACTATGTCAACCCTTATTGGATTGCCCACAAGGCGCTCACTTGACGACACTAGTTGACATTTTCTAGAGTTTTCTTATAAATATTAGATGAATGTTACTAATCTAGATGTTTCTATTTAAATTGGTGGGCAATTGATGTCAAGATTACAAGAGTGACTGTATGAACTTGTGGACCATAGTTGTCAAGACGCTAAGGTGAGGCGATGGCCAAGCACCTAGATGCCTATACGATAGGGCGACCGCCTAGGCGTTCATAAGGCGATAAGTCGTTTTATAATGTGCAATTTATAAATGTATAATTTTAGATATATTTTATTTCACAAATACATTAAACATTGGAAAGTTTAATGTATTAAAGTTTAAAATGGCAAGTATATGTAAACACAAGCATACATGCATCATTTTACTTCATTTACTTATAATTAAATAGGGGTTAAAACTGCAAATAACAAAAGTTTAGGGGTTCTAATGTCAAACACTTGGAATTTATTTGTATGTAAAAGTTAATTGTTGGGTATATTTATGTGAGAATTTAAACAAGTCAGACTTGGTGAAAAAATAAATATGAAACTTAAATAATTTTTCATTTTTTAGTTATATTAACTTAAATCAGTTGAATTGAAATATATTAAGTTGAAGTCCATGTGGCAACTTATAAGACCACACAAGTCATAAGTTGTCTCTTTATTGGCAGACATGGGACCACATGAACCGTTGAAACCAGCTGTAACCCTCTAATAAGGGTCTGTTTGGCTAATAAGGCATCCTATTGATACATCCCAAAGAAAGGCCAAATACTGCATACAACTTCTCCATAAATCACAACAGATATCTTTTTCATCCATTTCAAATGTCCTTCAAATCGCGAGCAAAGTTGCAGTCGGCAGTCGACTTAGAAGGACAAAATAGCACTCAACAATCTCTCTCTCTGCCCTGGTTATGTGTTGCTTTTTAAACCAGTTCGCATGCTGATCGAAAGGCAACGACTTGACAAGAAGTCGTCCAAGGCATCGCCTAGGCGACCCAAGGCGCTTGCCTTAATAACTTCGACCAAGTTGTCTCCTCACCTAGCTTTGAACCACCGCTTGGACGCCTAAGCGTTGTCTAGGCGACACCTTAACAACCATGTTGTGGACTAGATCTATTATTTCTTCCATCAGCTATTAAGTTTGTCAAGTCATCCGTTGATGCCACACCTATGTTCCAATATTCAAAAATTCAATGATCAAACTCAACAATGTTCATGCATTTGTTAGGCTAGGGGTCTTGAGGCAATTTGTCAAAACCCCGAGTACTATGGGCATTTCTGTTATATAACAACATAAATAGTAGCTGTTTTAATAGTGTTATCCTATAACAAGTATTTTACATGTGAATCTATAATTTATGATAAGAATGGGTTTAGGTTAATAGCCTTTTGTTTTTGGCCGAGCAGTATAAATATATGTGGAAAGAAGTCGGCTGTAAGAAACGATTTAATGAATGAAAGACTAAGAAGAGATTCAAAGTTATGATCCTTGTTCAGATTTCCTCTTTCTTGGATGGAATGTGGCAGTTATATGACATTACGACTTCTAATTTTAGTTTATATATGGCGTATTTCAGTTCTCAGTGTATTTGTGGGCTGATATATATAAATTATGAGTTCATTTTCATTAGAGTTGGTTAATTTTTTATAACCGGCTCACAATACCTGATACAACCCTCTTCCTTCATCCTGACTTGGGACAGGCTATGTAATAAGCACAAGTGGAGTTTTTTCTTCTTTTTCTCTTTTATTTATATATTGCCTTTATGGTCTTTCTACATTTTTCGTAGTCATATGGGATTCATTTGCATCCTATATCAATTATAGTTTACAGCGTTTATTCCTTCTCTTCTAGTAACCTAGTATTATGAGATTCATTTGTTAACATAAAATTTATTTATTTTCTCTGTATTTTGGATATTGATGTATTCCCAATTTTTGTCCCTACAATATTTTGAAATAATAAAAGTTCTTATTATGAATCCTTTAGGGACATAAATATATTGCTCATTGTGTTTCAGGATGAATGCAAACGGGTGTCAACAGAAGGTCAAAGCTTGAGATTAGATCTGTCAACCAAGTTTCAAGATGCAATTAAGGTTGGAGTAAACTTTCCCATTTAAATGAGGACCTACTTCTGTCTAAAAAGTTTGGTTGATTACTCGTTCATTTATACTTGCACTCGGTTTCTTGAAGAAGCAACAGGTGTAGATGTAATTGATTTTTTTTATATGCAGTACTACATTATTTAAGGCTTGCCAATGTTTCTTTTTGGAAGGCAAAAGAGCTTTGAAATGAACTTCATTACTAAGCAGATAAGAACAAGGAAAACAAAACTGATTCTTATCAATCCGAGTATCATGAAAGAACTAGTTAGTGCTTAAATGCCCATTCTTTAGACTTTTGTTTGCCAGAATGGTCAGTGCTTTTATTGCAGTTTCATTTTATGAGTGTTGGTTGTATCATATGTTACCAGATAATTAGATTAGATGCTATGAAGTACTGATGTGTACACGCGACATGAATGCGACACGACACGCGACATGAGACACGACATTTTCCTGAAAAACAAGATATGATATGTCGGAGAATACGTTTATGTTGTTTATATATATTTAGTAAATATAAATGTATTTCTATAATAAATTAATATGGGTTGTTCATTTATAATTACAATCAATAGCATATTATGGTATTGCACTACTAATGACAAAATGTTAAAAGTGTTTTATTACTTTTAGGTACCAAATTGTTACAATAAAGTAAAGATTGTTTTCTTAAATTTGACCCCTCGCGTGACCTTGGATTGTCCAGCCGTGTCCAACAACTAATATATTTTAAAAAAATAAAACAATTATGGATGTGTGTTGGGGACATGTCCAAGGTGTCTGGGACGTGTCCATATCCGACATGGTCCTGATTCGGAGGCGTTCAGGAGATGTTCGTGCTTCATAGATTAGATGTATCATGTATGAATTATTTCAGTTTTTAACTATAGTGATTACCGGTCATTTAACTTCAAAAAAAGAAGAAGCTCTACTATAGTGGTACTGGTCTTTTCCTGCATGTATTGCTTAAATGTTGTGCACGATTAAAATTGTTTGCCATAAGAAGTTACTTGGACGTCTTTATGCTTGAAAAGATCAGGTTGTCATCCCAACTCAAGTGAAATCTTGAGAGATGAAAGTTTTCTCTTATATATAGTGGAGACCTGTTCTTCATTGAGGGTTGTAGTTTTGTTCCACTTGTGTTTTCTTGTACCTCTATTTTATAATTTCTTTCTTTCTCACTAATAAAATCTTCTACATTTACCTTAAAAAAAGATTAAAATTTTTGCCAAATACATTTTTTGTCACCAGTCTCGTGACTGTGGGACAGAAAGCAGATACCATTTCTCATGTGATGAAATTACCTAGTAAGAAAGGAATCCAGGCAATGTAACTCTTCAATTGCTGTGGTTTAATTAGGATCTTGGCGTATGTATCAGCTTAAGTGCTTTCTTCAATATTGACGATCACATACATTGTGTGTGATTGGGTATCTTTGTTATTCCTGTGTTATTTGTATTCGCTGTGTGCACGGGGCTGCTCCTTAGTTTTTTCACACTATACTTGAATATAATTTCATGTCTAAATAGATAAAGCAAAGATAGATCTTTTAACAAAGCTAAATCCCTTGCCAAAATGCACCCCGGATACAATTTACACTTCCAATCAAAATACTCTTATTTATGGATTTCAATCAAAAGATTCAAAATACCTTTTAGTATCTTATAATACTAAAGTAGGTCAGCATTTCAAAGGAAATCGTAACCTTTAATTAATTCAGAAAGGAATTAAACTTTTGCAAAACCTTATTGTTTGATTCTCATATGGGAGTGCATTAGCTCTATAAAGTAAAGACAAAAAATGTGAGAATCAGACGGGAAGTTCAAATTATGACGGTTTGATTCTCTTCTCTTTTTTTTCTTCTTTTCTTCTTTTTTTTTTTTTCTTTATCTAATTGTGCTAATGTAGTCTCTCTCTCTCACACACACTCTTTTTTCTTTTCTCTATATATACCTCTTTTCTGGTTTTCCCGTTTCTCCTATACTCTATCCTTTTTGTTTGTTTGATTGGTTTTCATCATGACTTGTTATAATGTATTATTTTCGTATTCTCTGTTGTAGGAAGTAAGCAATAAGCTGGAAGAGCAAAAAGATGAATGTCTGACTCAGCTGAAGGAAAATGAAATGTAAGATTAAAATACTTATGCTAAATGTCTAGTTTCATCCATTATCCTTCTCTTGGGACGCAATAACATCAATATCTCATAATTATAAACAAACAGACATCCAAACTTATATGAAGTTGAATATATAACTTTGTGATTTCTAAAAAAATTTC
The DNA here is from genome assembly GCA_016801055.1 of Panax notoginseng. Lineage (NCBI taxonomy): Eukaryota > Viridiplantae > Streptophyta > Magnoliopsida > Apiales > Araliaceae > Panax > Panax notoginseng. Next base: position 36,866,660 of record CM029014.1, on the reverse strand, counting down.
ACCCGTCGTATCTCTTTTCCTTTAAGGTTGTAACATCTAACCAAAAAAATGGCTTAATGACTTGGGATAGCTTTCATTTGCATTCCTGTTACTAATGCTATTACTTATTTCACTAAGATAAATGGTGATGCATTATAAATTTTTTGGAATGAATGATGCGATGAGAACTATTGGCATCTTTTTGATGTAGACATATTTAAGATGAAGAATTAACGGAAAAAAAAATAGGATTTAAACTTCACGTTTAGACCACTAGGATCTCTCAAGTTTATCCACTCTACGTATCAACACCAAGATAGATCAAATACATTTACGGTTCAATGACAATATTATGTAGTTTAAATAACTTATGAGGATTACATTACTATTTAAAGATACTTGAACCCTAATTTTACTTGGGGAATAATAAAATACTAAACGACTAAAATACCCTTATTAATAATTCCTAATAACTAACTAATATCCTAAATCCCCACTAATAAATAAAATACATAAATTACGTCAACTATTTTTATATTAAACATAATAAAAACTCCAAATAATAAATATAAAAAATATCTTCTTTGTTCTTGACTTGGAGTCCCCATCATTCTCCTCTTGTTGGAGAAAACTCAACCTTGTAATATCAGAGAATAAGTAATGAACTCCTCTACAACGGAAGAACATTTTGGAACACTTTTGACAACATCATAATGGAAGGCTAAAAAATTTTTAGAAAGAGAATTGATGAGCATTGCTTTCGTATTCAAAGGTGCTAAAAATAAGCTTTCTGGAACAAAGAAGTCAACAATGTCAACTTGAATTGGATCAACTCCTCGAATCAACCTTTCTTTGGTAATGAACAACTCAAAAGCAACATTAGATGTTTTCTCAATTTGTTCCTCATCATAGTTGTCACGGCGTCACGACAAGTCATGGCGGTAGCCGACTGCCTGGACGCCTAGGCGACAAGTCGTTTACAACGTGCAATTTATATATTATTTATTTTACTTAACAAATATATTGTCAATAAAATTTCATATACATTAAAACTCAAAACATAGCACTTTGGAATAACATTAAAGGTATAATTATATAAATACTTAGCAATACTTGGACATATATAATATAATATTAATATTTATTTATCATGTATTATATATAATATTAATATTTATTTATCATACATATATAATATTTATTTATCAGATATGTAGTATAATATTAATATTTATTTATCATGCATATAATATAAACTAATATAAACTATGTGATGCAATTTATACAGTACAATAGTATATTAGTAGTAGTATAATATTAATATTTATGTATAGCATTATTGTGTATGTTGAGTGCTTTGTTTATTAACAGAGAGTCAAAGTCCAGTCATTGTCATTAACAAAGCAACACGTGTTGATGTATGGTGTAATTTGTGCAGTGTAAGCCAACTAATATATGCATCAAGCCATATACCATTTAACTGAGTATTCAAAACTTCTGAAACAAAAAAAAGAACAAGTAAAGAAGGAACAGTCTAGGCAGTCGCCGGAAACTGAGAAACGTAGTCCAAGCATTGTCGCCGGAAAAAGACCTTCGTGGTCGTTTCGAAGAGCACTCTCTCTCGGTCGTAGCCTCTCGCCATCTCAGTCACTCTCGACTTCAATCTTCTTCCCACTTCGAAGCCTGTCGGATTGCTCTTAACTTCGATCTTCTTCTCACTTCTCTGCGAATTGACTGACTAGGGCTAGTTTTGGTGTTGCGCTCACGACGTCATTTTTTTTAACCCAGTTCGAATTTGGATCAATCCATACCTAGAGGCAAGTCGTTCGACCAACTAGAAATTCGTCCAAGTCGTCGCCTCGTCGTCCAAGGCGACGACTGTTTTTGCTAGGCGCTCGCCTTTCAGGCCTCGACCAAGTCGCTTGCTCGCCTTTCTCATCTCTTACCGATTGGACGACTTGGCGTCGCCTAGGCGATGCCTAAACAACTATGTTCCTCATACATAAGCTCTAGTTCAACTTTTGGAACTTCAAAAATTTTCATGGACACGTCACAATTGTTTGTATGCCCAAAATTTAGAACATCCTCTTTTTCTTTCTCTTGCTCTGCTTGAAGATGTGCCCGCGAGTCAATAAGGCATTCTTTTATAGAAAATGTCATCTTTTAATAAAGATGTCATCTTTTAAAGAACATATAGAAATCACTCTTTGTGTAGTCTTTTGAAGTTCTTTTGCTTTAACTTGTTGACATTTCCTTGTTTCAACTTGTTGACGTTTTCTTACTTCAACTTTCCTTTGTACGTCTTGATATCGACGTTCCAATTTTTCAAGATAATCTTGTGCATCAACTATATCCCATCTAAGTTCTTCATGCTTGTGTTTCAAATATCTATGACCACATGTATTAATAAGGTATTTTATTCGATCACTTTCATTGTCAAGAAACCAAATATACTCTTTTGCTTCGGCAATCAATTCTTTAGTGGCTTATTGGATGTATGGGACAATGGGTTATAAAATAATAAATAAATAAAAATGATAGCTTAAGGACCTAACTGAAAAGAAAATAAAAAATAAGGGATAAAGTATGAATTCAAAAAGTGTAGGGCTGATTTAGAAATGATGAAATGGTATAAGTGAAAAGTGTATAAACTAAGGGCTAAAATTTAAAAGGTAAGAAAACTGTGGGGTTTAAACTGTAATTTTGAGAATATATTTATAAAATTAGGGTTACCATGTTTTCTTATTACCACAATCGTCAGCAACAGCTACAAGCAGCCCCTTTTAGACGATGTGCAAGAAACAAAGCAGCAAGTCAAGATTTTTTTTCCGGTGAACAGTAATCACGCGATGAATAACAACTCTAGCAGCGATGAACAATATATATATATATATATATATATATATATATATATATATATTTGACGACCCAAGATCTCCCAAAAATTGAAAAATTAATAGATAAACCTTAAGCTTTGATACCAAAATGATGCAAGACAGATTTAAGATGACGAATTAGCAGGAAATAAACTAAGATTTAAACTCCACGTTTAGACCACTAGCTCTCAAGTGTATTCACTCCACGTATCAACACCAAGATAAATAAAATACCTCTACGGTACTGTATGAATAAATTAATCAATTTTTATAACAATATTCTATTGTTTAAATAACTCGTGAGGATTATATCACTATTTAAATGGACTCGAACTTTAATTTTACTTGGGAAATAATAAAATACTAAACAATTAAAATTCTCTTATTAATAATTCCTAATCACTAACTAATATCCTAAATCCCCACTAATAAATAAAATACATAAATCACATCAACTACTTTTATATTAAACAAATAAAAAACCCAAATAATAAATATAAAAAATCTCTTCTTTGTTCTTGACTTGGAGTCTCCATCACTTATTGTCTTTTTTTATTTTGAAAGGTGGCTCAACTGAACCAGTTACGCCCAAGCCCTCCATTACATTGTCGAAAACTCTAGGCTATATCTGCATATTAGATCCCAATCAAAAAATTCCAATCTATCTCTTAAGCTTTCTTTCGCGTTTCCCGTTATAGTAAAGGAGATTAGTGAAGATGATTGCTGTCATTCTGGGACTTTCTGAATGTGGTTTCAATGGTAATGCACTAATCTAGTTGTGTGGTTGTTTCTATTGGTGGAACCAGGTCTTTTACCTTGTTTATCATTGTTCGCTTGAGGCTTATTTCATATTTCACATTTCACATTTCACATTTCACATCTTCTCTGAGCAAAATTCATTGTTTTCCATTTCCTCACAATTCTAGATATACCAGGAAAATAGAATAACTATACATATATTATGGTACTTATGTTCATACTCATTAAGATACCATTACAAGTACTCAAGATAATACGAAAATTCTTCAAATTCAGGTTAAAGATCAAGTTGAAGCATCTTGCTGATCAGTATGCTCTTACTGAACAGCAATTTACACAAAAGGTAAGTCACCCTTGTATTAATCAGGATTCTGATGATGAACATTAAGCTTTTTAAGCTTCTATTGCAACGTTTTGGTTTTATTTTCATAGTCTGGAACTTGACTGTGCAGTTGAAGCAAAAATCATTAGAACTTCAGATTGCTGATATAAAAATTCAGCAGAATGAAGAGAATTTGGCACACAAACAGTCCCAGATGAAATTGTATGCTGAACAGGTGTCACAACTATTGGCAACGGAAAAGAATTTGAGGTTACAGTTGACAGCTGATGGAGAAAAATTTCAGCAGTTTCAGGTTATACATCTGATCTTCTCAACTTAACTCATGCTGACATGTTGAGCAGACTCCTGAACAACCATTAGGGCTTTACTACAGTAACATCTACTTATTCAACTTTGAGGTTGATTATCTGAATATTTGTTAAAGTTCATAGTCATAATACCTCCATTCCAAAATTAGAGTCTACTTTTGAAATTCAAAAGTAAAAAGGGAAATAATCCAACTATTCGTGTTAATTATCATGCATCAATAAAAGGTAATTAATCTATGTTTTTCGAAGAAATGCTTTGCTTCAAAGACTATTTGTGGACTTTTATGAATATTATCATTCTTTCACAATTTTGAAGTTAGTTTTTACTCATCGTGTGGCAGTGCTCATGGCTGGGGAAATTTTCTTTTTTCTACCTATTCGTGAATTATTAAATCCTTTTCTAATCTAATCCTTCAGTCATTAGGTGTCAATAGTGTCACTACTCATGGTTATAGCATCTTTGATAGTTGATATGCTAGCGAGACTATGAGTGATGGTGACAACTTGGATTTGTTTCTTCACCTAAATCAGTTGTGGTATTATGCCATATATAATGGATTTTTGATCTCCGTTCGCTGGATCTCAAATGCTACCTATATCTTTGCAGGAAGCGTTGTTGAAAAGCAATGAGGTGTTTGAAACGTTTAAGCAAGAAATCGAAAAGGTACATATACATCTCTCTATGGAGAATACATTCTTTCTCTTTACTGCATTGGGTTTTCCATGTTTTATATACTATTTTACTCTTATCCTGGCATGATGCAATATGTTGAAGCAATTCATCTTTCTGCTTGTTGTACATGTGACTAGATGACAAAATCCATAAAGGAATTCAAAAAGGAAAATACCTTCTTGAAGAGCAAATGTGAGAAATCCGACATTACTCTCATAGAACTGGTTGAAGAGGTAATTTTTTTATGTATTTCGTGTTGTGAATTTCTAAATCTCCTTCTGTAAGTATATGTATATACCATCATTTTTTGCAGTTTTTTCCGTATGTGGTCTCTTGTATCAGAATTTTTTAATACTTAAGCCAATATGAACTTCTTTTACTACTCACAATTATTTCTTAATGTCAAGCAATGCTAATTAACCTACTTTAGCATGACTAATGTTGAACCAACATCATTTGTAGCTTTATAATTAGATATCAGAAATTTTATTTTATACGTGAGATTTTACCAAATTCCCTTTAATGTAACATTTTTGAAAGTTAATTGCAAACATTATCTGCATTTTATGTTTTTTTTTAATAGGATAGTTTTTACCAACAGTGTAGGCATCTTGAGAAGTATCTCAATCTACCTTCTCTCTAGTTGGCATAAGAGACATTTTTCCATCAAGTACATCATGCAAAAATGAAATCCTTATTAAATTATAAACTTCTCAAAAGTGATCTGCTTGCACTTTTTGATAATCAGCCCCGTCTTCTACTCCATGTTTCTATTTCCTACTCTTCAAGATTACATATGCTAAAAATACAAGAGGACACTAGTTCTTTTCTTCCGCTCACTATGACTTTCTATGAGTGCAAAAGGTCTGAAGATGCCCTTCTGTAGCCATTTTCTGCTGGTAAATCAGTTGTAGGATCACTGTGTTTGCAAATTATAGTCTTAACTGCTTTATGACGAGGTCCTGGAATCACTTCAAACATGTTGAATCATTTTTTTATTAGAATAATAGTGAATCTGTTGAAGCTTTATAACCATATGTTATTTTCTTTCTTCATGCAATTCATCGTGGAAATTAGAAGCATCACATTACAAGAACTTTCATTTGTTTGAGCAGCGTGAGCACTTGAAGAAACAGTTGGAGAAAACGAAGAATCAGAAAGAGAAGCTTGAATCGTTATGCAGGTCTCTTCAAGCAGAGAGGAAGCAAACTTCAATCGTGCAAAACACCTCCGAGTCAGATTCAGTTCCAGTTTGAATTGTTTGCCGTTGGAATTCAGACAGATACAACCAAGCTGCAGAATCATGATAATATAGACCTTGGGACACCATTAGCTTTGGCTAATACCTGGCTTTGGCTTCCAAGGAATTGTCAAGGGGCTTTGTGTTGTATTAATGTACTTAGAATGTATCCTTATCATCTCTATATTGTTTTGCAAGTTGGGTTTGGAAATCACTTCTGAGTTTAATTCTGATAGCAGCAGCCTTGGTAATGAGCCTAAGAGCTGCAGATGTAAAAATATTGAGTAAATTTTTTATTTTGGATTACTACCAGAGCAATGGCAACGAGTACGACCATTTCATAGAAATTTATCTATATCTTCCAGCTCCTTAATTTACACCTGTATGGGTCTTGCTTAAGATTGTGGCCCAAAGAAATCCTATTTTCTTTAGCAATCATGAGTTGCCAGGTTAAAGCCGGTGCCGCCCACTCAAGTTTTCCATATGATAGAGCTGTGAGCAAATTCTACCTAGATAGTCTATAATGTTGAAGAAAACTTGAAACAATGTGCGAGTGCGAACATTTTTTATTAAGTAAGAAATATAGAAACTTTTGATTGTTTTTGTATAGGGTAAAAGGGAATGTGTCGAATATTCCCTTTCCTCATTTGTATATGCACCCATTTTTTCTTTATTGACCCCCATTTAGTCTGGAACCAAAATGTGAACCTAGTAATACCTGCGAATCTAGAATATTAAAACAATGAACAGGCTTAATTGTGTGAATCTAGAATAGATTTAGAAGTCCTTAACCAAGCAACATATTAGCAAGTCTTTTTTCAAGCTGAGCATGTAAGGTAAAAACTCTTGAACACGATATAAGATACTGAAAACCTTTTTCTCTAATACACAACCATTGAAAATGTAAGCTGTCATTTGCTCGAGACAAACTTAATGGTAAATGAGGCACTAAGCTGCCACAGCTCCTTGTTGCCCATGCCAAACTACAACATCTTTATACGGCAAGTTGCCACCAAAAATATCCAAAGCACTCCCCACAGTAACATCGACATGTCCCATCCCCGCAACTTTTATCCTCTCCAGGTCATCCATTACAGTGACTCCGCCAGCATATGTAACTGGTATCTGACATTCAAAACACATTGAATCAATACTCCGCATAAGTTAGTTAATGCACAGCAAACAATTTAACAATACCTAGTGGAATTAGTGAGTTAGCAGTGTCATGACCAAACTCGACACTAATCATGTCTGGCAAGCTTTTGGTTCTAGAATTTACACTTTTCAGCACCTATTGAACCAAGGTTGTGCTACTTGCCAGATGCATAGTATCCATTTTATCGACCCCCCCCCCCAAAAAAAAAAAAACATCACATAAATAAATCTCAGGGAATACATTTATTCCTCTATCAATTGTTATTTAATGCAGCAGGATCAAAGAATATATGTAAGGCTTCAAGTTTCTGCAGTTATTTGGAACTGTTTCCGTCGGTCAACATGGAGAGACATATCAAAAGCAAAAAGAAAACAATCACTGCAGTAGAATTGACTAGAAAAATATAAAGCAGATGAAGCATCTTTTAGAATTCGTTCATAGTCCCAAGCATACTTAAGTGGTTACAGCAAACAAGGAGAAAGCAACACCCACACACATATTGACACATACACACACGTATTGGTAGGTGAAAAGCCATATACTACACACCTGTGAATGCCTGCCGAGCAATGCCACTAGCTCTTCATCAATTCCCAGCCTATGACAAAGCAGTAGTTGATATCAGATAACATTTATGCTAACAGAAAGCAATAAACACATCGACTTTCATGCACATGGCACTGAAAATATATATATATATATGACACTACAAATTGGATTCTAGTCACACATTAGAAACTGTTTCAAGAAATTTAACGGTGAGATTGACTGAATCAATAAATGGTATCAATCTTTCTGCTCCTTTTCCAGTAAAAATTATACAGGAACCATATCAATCAGGACATTACCCAATTTGAGTGTGACAGAGAGACATTACTCAAAGCTAACAATTGGTGGTCGCTTACCACTTCAAGTCTTCAACTAACTTGACTTCGATCAAGACGAATACCTTTTACATTTATGTTAAATACATTTTACTTGGCTGGTAAAGACAAAGGAGTAAACTGATAGAAGTAAGAGTACATCACAGGATAGGCAGGATACAACACATTAAAGTATCATAAAATTTTCAATGCCAATAGCAGTACTAGAGTGGAAGACACTTTAATTCTTCTAGAAAATTGACTCAACTCCTTAAGAATGTAATCAAGGAATCTCAACCAAGCATATGGTGGACGACTGGATGTGATTCTTGACATGTCTCTTAAGAATGTAAACATTGCACAGAATGAAAAGAAGTGAATGGTGAGCAAAGCGCATACAATGACCATAAATCTTGGTAAGGTAGAAGAAAATCCCAATGTCCCAGTTCATACCTTATGAACTATACCAATTATTATAATTTCAGGAAGCATTCTAGAGTATAGGCATTTATCACAATGTCACAGCAAATGGGAAGAGAAAAAGAAACGAAAAGGTACATTCAGACTTACTTTTTCCCTTCAACATCAACTCCATGAACCAGAAACTCATCAGCATAAGTGGAAAGAAAATCTAATACTTTCTCATCAAGATATACATCACTGAACTTCTGCCATCTATCAGTGACAATTGCATATTTACCCTCCTGACATCAGATGTTCAAGTCAATAACGTATACTTTCATAGTAGAAGAAAGAAAGTATATATGACTTCAACCTATGGTGAAAAATTCATATCATATACTCAAGCCTATACGCTGGTTGCAAGTTATCAGTATAAAAAAAGCTACAATGTACCTTGTTTATTACATGTTAAACGCACTGTTGAGGTTTTGCAAAAAAAAAAAACACATTTTAACACTAATTTTATATGTATCTTTAATAAAATTGGATATAATATACAGATATATTATAAATATAATGTATTAGAACATTTTTAGCACGACTTAAAATCCTTGTTGAACAAATCTGAGAAATTATGACATCCAAATTGGAGCGTATATTTTAATCTTTGACACTCTAGTACTGTTTTAAAAAAGTCACAATAAGTATACCGGCTAAATGTTTTTCTCACAAGAACCAAAGGACAAGAAAAAATCTTTAAATACAAGTGGCCCCTTTAGGGATAGAAAAGTCATGATACTACATTTCCAAAGTTGTATCATAACATAAACACAATTGTATTTTCCTATGCACATTGTTTCACTTGCTTCTGTACGTAACATGAGTAAATATCAACAATTATGATTCAATACATAACATATCCATGTTCTGGCTTCATAGGTTGTAAATAAATACCTTGCCTGAAATTTGATTAACCCATGCATGGTGAATAAGCTAATATTTAAGCAGAGATATTTTGTTGCAATAATTGCATAAATATACCGGTCAACAATTATTCAGGTGACATTTGAAGTTTCAAGACAGAAATGCAACATGAACATGAATTCCACCACGTCCAAATTCTTCCGACCAGTACAATATACACCTTTCATAAGTTAAACAACAATACCTTCTTCCTGCAACTAAGATCCAACACCAGCCTCTGTTTTCCGACAAGATGAACTAGTTCTTTTAGCCTCTCAAGGTCCATTTGTCCATTATGGAATACATACTGCAAACAAATTGACAACGCAGAGTAATCAGAAAATTTCAGGTGAAATGTATAAATTTAGAGGGCGCATTTACACATGTAATATTAGTAAAAATATTAACATCATCTAACCTAATTAACAAAATTCATAACTACCACAAAAGATTCCAATCAAAGTCTTTCAAATGAGTGAATAACAATTGAGTCCAACTTTTTCAAGCCAAGGACCTAGTCTTTATGCACTCTCTCTTTTTTCTGGACCATGATAAGCAACATTTTCAGTATATGATAAAGGAAACATACTGATGTGATAATGACATGGCTTGCTCCTTCCTCAATGTAATTCATAGCATTGCTGGAATTGATACCACCTCCCACTTGTAAACCACCTAGATGTTATTGTCCTCGCAGCAAGTTCAGCAGAGGAAATTTCTATAAGTTTGAGGCATCCTATCAACCTCAGAGATCCAAGGCTAATGTTGCACGGTAAATGCACTTGATTTCTTCCACAAGCAATTATGAAATTAAAAACTCGGAAAACGTGAAGGATGATTTGAATTAATCCTTCTCATCCAATTCATCACACGTACCAATAATGAAATAAAATAAGAAGAAATCTAACAAAGGTACTTGAGGAACCTTTGGTATTTTTTCTATAAAATTGTTTCTTACAAGAAAAAACAATGAGCTTTATATATAGATAAATCTAAGTTGAGCATAAAGTAACATGCATATTTAAGTGTTTAGGCCAAGCTGAAAAAGGTTTTCTCATGATACAATATCGGGGAAACATATGAGTATTACCATGGTTCCGAATTATCTAACTAGGTGTATTTAGCAAATCCAAGTGCAACATCCATCATCACATAGAAATACACAACAATCCAAGCCAAAAGTTACATGGTTTGCATATAATAAATATTCTATCAAATTGCCAATAAGAATATTAAGCTTCAATTAACCACAGGTCCACATGTAATGTTTCAAAACAAAGACAAGAAAAAACTAATAAAAGGCCAACGAAATATACTTATATTGATAGGGACCATATCAACTTCAACCAAGAGCATTAAGCATTTTAATAGTGAGAATAATCAAATTTAAATACAAAATTTGCCTTTTCTTAATTTCACACACCATGCTCTATCGTAAAGGCATTCCCAAGTCAAAGCATATTAGACAGATGCAGAAACATATATCAGATAAGTAGTGACAAATATACAATGGTAATAGCATCTGGCCTACCAGGATAAGCATGTAATGCTTCCATGGCTGCTGAGTTGCTCAAAGGGTCAGCTCCCAGCATAATTACATGACCTCCTCTAAGTCCATCTTCTTTGTAAAGAGATGCATATTCCGCTGCTGACTTATCGGATTCAAAATTAGTTATAAGATTCAAGTCTCCATCCTTAGAATCACGAAGAGTGGACCCTACAATTTGCTTCACTTGCCCCTAAAAACACGCAAAGAAATAGAAATTAAGCATCAAGCACAAACTCATAATTGTATGGATCCTTGCATCTACAACAATTACATGGCGAAGCTAAACCTTCATCATAAATTGCTTAATGAGCCTAATAGGGGTGGTTATCACTATTGAGACGCTTTGGAGGTCTTTGATTTTTTTCTATTTGTGCTTATTGTATACTCCCTGTGTATGCCGCCTCCTTTTGGCGGGTTTTTTAAATATATAATTGCTTATAGTTGTTCCTTGTGTTAGGGTAGATAAGGCTCATAACATCACCTAGTAATTTTAAGTTGGTTTCAAATTTTTCTTCCTTATATTTAATGGGGGTAGGCTCGTGCCATACCACGTAATCGTTTTGAGTTTGTTTCATTTACTGTTCTTCAAATTCCTTGGCTTGTCTTTCACATATTGAAGAGCTTAACTAGCTCTACAAAACTCTGTAAACTTTGTTTCAGCCCAACTGTACTTTAGCCTTACTATAATATGTGTAAAAACCAGCCTCACATCAACCACAAAAATTGTAACTATATTCAGAACTACAACAAAAATACCCAACGAACAGATATCATGATAAACTGAACCATTTACACCCCAACCCATCCCATCAGCTATGAAAAAATTATAAAAAGAACAATTATAAAGCAAAAGAACATCAAACCTTGTGTATGTCTATGCAAGGGCGAAATCGAACGCCACAAGTTATGGATAGCCGTTGAAGTCCTGTTCACAACACTTGGACTCTTAACCATCAATAAAAATTAAATTAATAAGTTCTTATTAAATTTATCATTTGCATGTAAAAATGTGTAAGAGAGAGAGAGAGATGGTGTAAAAATTAATGTAATGCAATCCTTGAATTGTAAGTACGCATACTAGAAAGCCGCAAAGGAGAAGTAGTAACGAATTTCTGCTTTTTGTTAAAACTGCAAATTGAAGAACTCAGATTTTGGTGAAGTGAATTGAGGTCAGGCCCAGTTAAGTTAACTTGGAGACTCTGAATTCTCATTTTCTTCAAGTCTAGAGTCAAACCTGTACAGAAACCTTAAGTTACAATTGGGTAATTTGATTTCTAATTTGAAATTGAACCAGTAACCAAAAAAAAATGATGATACACCAATGAGCAGCATAAATTTCTTCCTTTATTTTCTTTGTTACTCTTTTTTCTTTCTTTTTTTTTGATATTTTCTTTTTGAAAAACAAACATGTTCTCTGAAAATTTCAAAGATGTGAGCTAACTACAAACTATTAGGACGGTTGTTACAAACATATGTGAATCCTTATAATCAGTTTTTGTAAGCATTTGATCGAACAGCTTCTGAGCAACTATCAAAACTAGTTAGATAAAACAAATTGAGCAAAATGAATCTATATTTAAAGTTAAGCTAAATGCTTGACGAAGAAAAGTGACTGCTATTCGACGAGAACAAACCGAACAAACCCAAAAATTTGATGAAACATGAACAAAACTCACCTAATGAATCTTGAAATTTTTGAGAGAATTGATGGTTAAGACTAGACGGGCAAAGGAAACTTAATGGTTAAGAACAAAAACAGAAACTTGAAGGGATATCTTCGGTTCTTTCTGAAATCCAAAACCCTTCAGGGTTGAGAGGGAAGAATCACCCAGATGTTTAAATTTAAATTTTTAAGTGAACAACAAACATATTGCAAATTTGCAATTGATGTTGACAATATTGGTGGAGTTTTTTTTTTAAAAAAACAAAGAAAAAAAGTATAAAAAAAATAAAGTGAAATGAAAACGGAAAAACTAATGATTTGAAATTTTTCAAATTAACTTGTTGAACTAATTTTTATTTTTAAATTAGGTCATTCTGTTAAAATAAGTTGACAAACGTTAAAATATTGCTTATATGACACTAACGTGGCAAAAAAAATAAAAAAAAGTGCTTATGTGGTAAAAAAAAATCAAAAACAGATTTTAAAAAAAATTAACATTTTTAAGTTTTAAAAATAATAAAAACATAATAAAATAAAACAGAATTTTTAAAAAATAGATATTTTAAAAAAAAATAGAATTTTTTTAAAAACAGATTTTAAAAAAAAATAGAATTTTTTTAAAAACAGAATTCTATAAAAAATATAATTTTATAGAATTAATTAAAGGATTGAATTAAAAAAATATCATTTGGACTATTATACTTTTACCAATAATAACATATTTTAAATTATAATTTAAACTTGTTTATACATTAAAAAATGAACAATTAATTAGAAACTTTTAAATAAGTGGTTATATTATTCAATCAAATACTCTGTGGTACTAATTATATAATTTAACTTTAATTTAAAGTTATAATTTAAAAATAAGTTAGTTTGACTAAATATAATGTCTATTTTGCCCCTATTCTATTTTGTCCCTCTTTTTATTAATGATACTTATAGTAATCTTTACATTTATTTTAACTTATAAGTCATTATGAGTCGAATACCTTCATAACTTGTTTTAACTTAATTTTTAACTTATAAGTCAAATTGATGTCAAATACTTTTACATATAAATTAGAACTTAAAATAACTTATAAGTCTTTAAAATAAGTCATTCCCGAACAGGGTTACCACTAGACCTGGCAAAATATGGTTATGGGTTGGTTTTGATTTTTAAAATATGGTTAACCAACCATTTAAAAACTAAAATCATATTAACCATTTTTAATATGGATAATGTGGGTTGGAACTATATGGTTATGGTTAAAAACCATATTAACCATATTAACCATTTTAAGATGTTTCATGTAAATATTTATTTGTATTAGTTGTTATAATATTATATATTTTTTATATTGTGATTGTATCATAAATAAATAACTAAAATATAATAGTATTTAATTATAATTTGTGCTTGAGATAATTTTATTATATAATATATCATAAGTAAAGAGTGAAAACAGTAACAAAATATTATTTTTTTTCGTGGGTCGGGTGGGTGAGGTAGGGGGTGGAGTGGGGTAGAGTGGGGTGGGGTAATATTATTATTTTTTACATAATATTATTTTTTTACATAATCACATAATATTATTTTTTTTAGTGGGGGTTGAGTAGTGGGTGGGGTGGGGTGGGGGTGGGGGTGGGGGTGGGGTGGGGGTGGGGGTAAGGTGGGTGGGTGGGTAGAGTGAGTGGGTAGGGTGGATGGGTGGGTGGGTGGGTAGGGTAGGGTAGGTGGGTAGGGTAGGGTAGGTGGTAGGGTAGGGTGGGTGGGTGGGTGGGTGGATAGGGTGGGGTGGGTAGGTAGGGTAGGTGGTAGGGTGGGGTGGGTGGTAGGGTAGAGTGGGTAGGGTGGGGTGGGTAGGTAGGGTAGGTAGTAGGGTAGGGTAGGTGGGTAGGTAGGGTGGGTGGGTAGATTATGGTGGGTGGGTAGGGTAAGGTAGGGTAGGTAGGGTAGGGTAGGGTAGGGTAGGTAGGGTAGGGTAGGGTAGGTAAGTGGGTAGGGTGGGTGGGTAGGTAGTAGGGTAGGGTAGGTGGGTAGGATAGGGTAGGTGGTAGGGTAGGGTAGGGTGGGGTAGGTAGGGTAGGTATGTAGGGTAGGTGGTAGGGTGGGGTGGGTAGGTAGGGTAGGTGGTTGGGTGGTAGGGGGGTGGTAGGGTAGGGTGGGTAGGGTGGGGTGGGTAGGTAGGGTAGGTGGTAGGATAGGTAGGGTAGGTAGTAGGGTAGGGTAGGTGGGTGGGTAGGGTGGGTAAGGTGGGTAGGGTGGGGTGGGTAGCGTGGGTAGGGTGAGTGGGTAGGGTGGGTGGGTAGGGTGGGGTGGGGTGGAGTGATGGGTGAGGTTGAGGTGGGGGTGGGGGTAGGTTGAGGTTGGGGTGCGGTTGGGGTGGGGTTGGGGGTGAGGTTGAGGTTAGGTTGGGTTGGGTTGGGGTGGGGTGGGGTGGGGGTGGGGTGGAGTGGGGTGGGGGTAGGGGTGGGGTGGGTTGTGGTGGGATGGGGGTGGGGTAGTGGGGTGTATTATTGTATAACAGTATAATAGTATAACACTCAACGGGAGAAATAAATTAGGAAATAAAGTGCACAATTTAAATTAAAAAGTGTTATATAAATATGGGTCGAAAAATGGTTAACTGGTTCAGAACCATAACCGACCTGAATAAATATGGGTCCAAACCATAACCGACCTGAATAAATAAAAATGGTTACCCGACTCATTTGGTTCCAGTTAATATGGTTTGACCCAACAGTTAACTACTTATATTGCCAAGTCTAGTTACCACTACATAAGGTATAAACTGTTCAAGATCAAATCAAAAAATGTGAGAGTTGTAAATTGAAAAAAGCCATATAGATCAACAAATGAGGTGTTGCTCTGTCTCCGGCGAATATGTTTTTAATATAATAAATGTCCTCTGCCTGGGTCAATTCTAAATTAGGACAAGAGGATATACTATGGAATGAAAAAATTTGTGTTTAGTTGCGATTGGAATGGATTGAGTCATTCTTATTCTTCCCAAATTTATGAATTTTATTCCTTGAGAGGGAGAGTGGAATAACTCATTCTAACTAGAATGGAATGAATCATTCCACTCTCTATTTCATTCCTTCAATCCAAACGTAGAAGAGTTTTAGATTAAGCAAACTCAAACTAGATATTCATGCAACTTATAACAGATAAAACGTGATATTATGGTCATTTTTAAAAAAGAGTGATGTTAATTTTGTTTAAAAAATAAATAATCCCTCGTCTTAAACTATTTTATAATCTCAGGACTAATAATCTCAAACTTAAATTTAAAAACAAACAAAATATTTGGAATTAATAGTCCTATCACGAGTATAATCATTACAAACAAATATAATCTTATAATTAATATTCATATCCAAGTATAATTCTTACAAAAACATAATCTGAGGATTCAACTACAATAAAGTTATTACACCACATACTATCATGAAATTCTAATTATTTTTTTTGTTGCCTTTGTTATAACAAATGTTGGAGTTTAACTTTGTGCACCAACACAAATCGAACTTTTGCTATAACAAAAAGTTAATAAATTTTTGTGATAATATGGAGTATGACAATTTCACCCCAATAACCCCATTTCAAAACCAAAATTTGATTTTGTTGGTCCTACCTTAGTTATGTACTCTAGCAGCTAGATATTATCCACAAGTAGTTACCTGATACTTACTGTCTGACTGAAATGTGAATGAACAAGTTGTGACACAAACATATATAGAAAGGGGAGTGAACTAATACATTCAAATCACATGTATTGTTATTGTGAGTATTTCTTATCCACTTATTATATTAACTGTAAATAACACCTGACATCAATATTTGAGATCAGACAGGAGATCTGAATCCCAAAAACACATAAATGACATTCCAAAGACATGTTTAAGAAGAAAAAGAAAACCACCATGAAGATCTCTACTATATCTAGGTTACCGAAATCCTAAAAGTCCGATTAGCTCAAAGAGGTCCAATAAATAAATAAATAAATAAATTTTGCTAAAGTCCCCTGCACGAAAGAATCTGTAGCAGAAAGAACAGGGTATTGAACAATATGTACGCAAGAATAGTAGATGAGGTCTTTGTCAGGGTTGATCGACTATTTGGATTCTGCTTCCCCACCGGATCTTTTGTATTCAGGCTTCAATTCATAGGTTCCTTGACTGGCTCCCTTGTTGTTGTAGAAGCAAAGGTCTTTCAGCATATCTTTCAGAAATTGCTGTGGAAAGATAAAAGTCAGATGTCATAACAAACAGTAGTTCTGTATAAACTCTTACAAAATAGCATTTAAAATTACCACTATATCATTATCCTCTAGACTAACCACATATTTTCAGGCATACCAAAGATTGCAAAGAGAGTGAGCCCAAAATAGGATGGTTGTATCGAACAATCCAGATGTGGCAGCAAGTCGTTTTACGATTTTGCAGTAAGAATTTCCTTCAAGAAGATTAGTGATAGTAGTCTATAAACATCAACACCACTCCAATTAGAAATATACATGTTCTTCAAATCCTATACGAACGGTAGAAAAAGACGCCTTTGGAGCAGCTAAAGTAAGTTTTAATATGAAATAAGCATAATATTAGTCAAGCTATTTGCAAGACTACGTAAATTAGTGAAAGAAAAGTTGGAGTGAGGATTCACAGCAAGGTTCTTCACTTTGATTCGAATTAAACACCTGCTCTCTCATATTCGTTAAGTATGGCTAGCCTGCCTCTGTAGTCCATTTTTATACTAGGAATATATTTTTCAGTTGAAGAGGAGGGAATTTCGTATGTATGTAGGGATGAAATTCGGATATCTAGGAAGGAAGCCCAAAACTGAAGGGCCATTCTAGTGGTGGCATGGAAGGCATAGTTGCTTGTAAGAACGCTACACCAGTTTAACTCCCATATGCTCATAAATCAACCTTTCAAATGCCTACTTTGATTAAAAATAAATCTACAACCAGAACCAAAAGGAAGTAAAGAGAATTGACAAGTTAAAGTTTTCTAGATGGTAAATTCCTCGAGAAGACTCTGAGGACCTCAAAAGCAAAGAAAATATAAAGTGATTTGATAAAAAAAAACAGAAAGTAAGTTAGCATTGAGTTGAAAAGAAGATATGAGTTGTGATATGTGGTCCTACACATCTTGAACAAGTCAAAAGTTCAAAAACTTTAGTTATGAACTTTTGGATGCAGGAAAACTTTGACACTAGCTACCATGGAACCAAAATATGACGGGCCTTTTTTTTTAGTGCCCGAAAAGTGATTTATTATGTGACAAATTGAAGGGTTTAATCATATCAAAAGAAAGGAATGGTAATAGCATTCACAGGAGTAACATAGGAAAGGACAGAGAAGTAATTGTAATCACATGTAAGCATACAAGTTTACAAGATTTCATTTCTCTACACCTATAGCAGTGTGTCAGTGTGTGTGTCTTTATATACTTCTGACTCCAAATTAGGTTTGTGTCTAGGTGACAAGAATGCTTTTTAAGGATAATGATATATATCATAGTTTCCTGCAACAGTTAAGTAAAGACATAGAAAGTACTAAAGTGGAAGTTAATGTAATGTGACTATAAATGTAAAGCATTTAACAGCTATGCACAGGCTAAAATACAAAAACACGAGGAAAAGGAACAGATTTCAGTATCATACTTCAGGTTGGTCTGTCTCATGCAACAGTTGTTTCAAAGTCCAATTTGATTGCCTTTCAAAGAGCTTAAACATAATTTCTTCCATCTCTCCACGATCCCTTCTTGTTCTTTTCGTCTCTGAACCTTTTGCTTGCACTTTTCTTTTGTCCTATTAAAAAGAAGACGTTTTATAAGTGATAGGTTGGTGGTCATTGACGTAAGTATTTCCCTATGCAGACACAATTGCAGTGCAACTACCCCCACCTCCAAAAAAAATATATTTAATATGAAATTGTATTCGTGAATATCAAAAAATTATAAATGAAAAGAAGGAAGCACTAGTGACTAATATAGGAGACTAGGCAGAAATACATACAGAAGGTGCAGAAGAAGCCATGGTAGGAAACATCCCTGGCATAGGCCTCATATGTGATCCATTGTCATCGGTAATCACCTGAACAAAGGGATTAATAGAAATTTAGAAAAGTACTATTTTTTTGGGGGGTGGGGTTCCATAAATTGTAACAAAGAAGTAGATTAAGTTATTAGGGGACCTTTGTCTGTCTAGTTTTTGTCATATATTTATTTGTTCGTTCACGGCAAAGTTTTCCATATTCCTCAATATTTTCATTATGAGGCTTCATGTCAAATTTGTGATATATTTTCCCCTCCACAGAAAGCTTTCCTAAAATAGAGAAGAGTAATCAGTTAATTTCCAAACAGAGTGCCTGTGCTTGTGGAGAGAGACCTTGTAAAGAGTAACTCTAAATATAGGTACCAATCGATAAGCAAAAATAATAAATGACAAATTTGAATCTCCACAATCACGGTACTAAAATATGGTCGTTAGGTAGTGGGACAAAAAAAAGGGTTTTCCGGTAAATGACTGAACCGGACCGGTTTGACCTAACCGGTTAGGTATATAGAGAGGTCGGTTCAGGATCGATAAATTTAAGCAATATATACCTCATTTTCAGGACCTAGTTCGGGAAGTTGTTTAGCTTAACTGGTATTTACTGGACCGAACCGGTTTACCAGTTCAATTAAATACTACTTTAGGCAAGTCAAAGTGGGTTTCATAATTCATCTTTTGACTCTTTCTCAAGAAAAAATCTGACTCTTCAATTTCCTCTCACGTAACTTCCATTGCCGTTCTCTATCACTCCATCTCCGCCTATTCCTTTCCGATCTCTTCTCGAGTCTCGCCGCCGGCTCCCAAAAATCTTACTCTCTCTTTGCCACAACAGTTCCACTTACGAATTACGACATATGGGAAAACCTACTTGATTATTTTTAATTTGTTCATGGAATGTTTTTTATTCTCTACTTGAAAACTACGACTCCTTCTGTACAAAATTTCTTCAATTGGGTTTGGGTTTGAACCTTCATTTGGATTTGGTTTTGACTCTTAGGGTTTGTTTATTCAATGATTTTCTTCTCAAACTTTAGCGGGTTAATTGATCAATTAATTATTTATTTATTAAAATGGGAATTTAATTTTGATTTTTCAATTGTTTTACCCTTTAATTTCTACAGTCCCAATTTCTTGCATTAGCAATATCAAATTTTGCATATTAAATATTTCATTCATGAATAACGAGTAAAAATTCCTTCTCAGTTTTGCAATCTAAGTTCTTGAAAAGGTTTGGGGTTCCAATTCTCATGCTATGTACAATTTTTCCTGATAGAATAATTGAGTTCCAATTGTTATACTATGTACATTTTTTCTAATAGAATAAATGATTTCCAATACGTACCAGGCCAAGGTAGGCGGCAGGAGGTTGTTTTGAGATTTGATGAGCCGCTGTTTGTCTTTAAATCTATAAATAAAAAAAGAAAAGAAAAAAAGTAACCAGTGCTATAATAGGGGAAAACCCATACCGTCTTGGTACCGAACCTGCCGACCTAATCGGTTCCAGTTCTCATTTTTAGAACTTCTGTAAGTGGTCCAGTTCAGTACGGTAATTTATTGTTGAATAGGCCTACCGTCATGTAGGTTTTGGATTTCCATGACCTTTATGTGTCGCTATGGTTAGGTGAATGAAGTCCACAGCCATAATAGAACGTATGGTACCATAACAGAGCAAACAAGCATCATAGCACTGTAAATGCCTTGACCTGTCCCATTACAGCACTTCACGGTTGTAGATTGTGGGATGTTTAAAGTACTAAAGAAAAAGCTATTTTTTCCACCAATTTGTTATGCAATTACCCTTCTTAAAACTAATTGACCTATTGAGATAGTGAGACAAAACTAACATTATCTACTCGAGATTCACACTAAATCAAGAATTTAGAGTTTGAATCTAGCATAGGTCTCACTTTGAAGTAAAGAATGAATATTTAAAAAAAAAATTATAAAAATGACAAGTTTCATTCATATTAGTGCAAGGATAAACTTAATAGAACTGTTGGTATTAGATGAAATTACTTGGTAGTTGGAATTTGATATGAAAATTTTATGATTATAAATCATTAGTGGCAACTAGCAATGAATGATCATAAGAATATTGAAAAGATAGAATTAGAGTGGTCTTTTTTTTTTTGCTAATTTCCACACACACCCACACCACACTCACACACCCAAGAATTGAACCCTTTACCTCATGGAAACCATAAGACGAGTTACCGCTGGGCCAAGAACTATACGGCAATTAGAGTGGTTTTAAATGAGTTAAATTGAAAGTTGAGTGCTAATAAGATGTGGATAGGGTACTCACCTTGAGATGACTCTGAAAACACAGACATTGGAACAAAATCTGTAGACATGTCCATTGAGTAACACTTGGGTACAGTTCCAGATTCAGTGTCAGCCAACTCCATAGTGAACTGAGCATCATGTAAACAATGTGTGAAAATTGGAAGGAATAAAATTGAGTGTAAAGAGGACTGGTATGCTAAGGAAAAATGCCAATGCTTCTCCACGACCTGAAAAAATTGACAGGTGTAATAATGCTATAGAACTAAAAATAAAAATTTTCTTCTTTCAGAAAAATTAGGAACACCACAAGAATCCTCTAGTCTTCGTGTTTTGACAAGTAATATAAAATACTATTTAAATGAGCCTCAAAGGATCTGCATCCCACGTACACAAGAAGTATATGAGGATGAAGGAAATTTATGATATGCATGACGTATAGTGCCCCCTTCCTCATTACCCAACAAATTTCCTCCTTCATCCAGCCACGTGAAATTTTACATGTGATGCAAGTATGTGACCGTGATGGGATTGATGCAACAGACAAGAATGTGATGGGATTGATGCACCACACAAGAATTTTCATGTCTACTATAAGGGGGCGGAAGAGAGGACCTAATTGATAGAATTAGGTAAAATTTTTGTAATTGTTTAAGTTTAGATACTTTACCCTTGATCAAGTCGGTTCCTTAAATGATCTTAGAGATTTGTTACATTTGTACTTTTATAATTTTATTTGCATGTGCCTATATGAAGGCTTCAAATGTGGCTGAGACAGTGGGCTTAAAATGAACTGAACCACAGTGAAGATTCTCTAGTTTATATTATTTTTTGTTTACTCTTTTTCTCCTTATTCCTTCTCCTCCATGGGCCTCTTCTTCTCTCTCTTCTCTCTTTATTCTCTCCCCCATTTGTTCATGCATCAATTTACATATACATATGCAAGAGTCACCATTACTCACCTCATCCATAGAGTTCAAAAAGATCAAAAAGACATGTACAATGATTTCAATGCAAAATCCCACAAATACAGATATTTATCAGTCCTCACAGAACTCCTAATCAATAAAACTGTGACCCTGATATTCACACCATGAAAATTGCATATGAACACCAATTGCATATGAGCAACATAGGAACTCCAAAACTACTTGCTTAAGAACTTCATATTGCTATCTTCTTTACCATAACATTATAACAGAACTCAACCACTGGATACTGAACACATCCCGAGAAATAAGAAAATGAAGGTGCGTACATTATTCACACAAGCTCAGTAAATTTTTGCAATGATTTTTATTATATGATTTACAACCAGAATCTAATTAAAAGTATCAGTTTATCAAAAGGCTCTAATTGAGTACCCTGTCATTATAGTGTTTTGTAAAATTTGTACCAAGCTATGTTCGATTATATTAGAATCTTTCTTTACTTTTTTCCATCTTGCACTCTCTGCAGACATGTACCCACAGAAACTTCTCCCTGACCGCGTGCAGTTCATAATTTGGAGTTTCAAATGCTACAACACTCATTTGAACTATGCTACACATGTGAACCTCCTTTATGAGGTTCAACTAACGTACCCGAAGGAACTTCAAATAAGCACATAAATGATGAGGACATGCCTAGCTTGAACTCAAATGGAGGTTATGAGACGGATCCGGTTCAAGTTCCAGTTGGACTCGTGACGAGAAGCCGAGCTAAACGCTTTAAGGAAGGACTTAACAGACTTATTAAAGGAGCTTGGAGTGATGAAGGAACAAATTTGAAGACCTTGGAGTAGGAGTCTAAGTTCATAAATTTGATACAAGTGTTTGTTCCAAGTCCAGCAGGGGAAAAAAGCTAATTGTCACTTTTGGTTGACCAGCGCGCCCCGAGACAGTGTTGTACTGGTAGCAGCGCGCCCCCGTGCCGAACCACCAGAAACTCTGGTTATGCCGCGCCACATGTAAGCCAAGACAGACGGGCCCTGCGCTAGGACTATCCTGGACTCTACCTAGGCAGCGCGGCCCGCGCCACTAATTACTAGGCTGGCGTGCCCCGCACCGGACGTCTGACAGGTCGGGAACGTTTTCCAAGAAAACGCGTTTTTGACCAGTTTGACTTCTTTTAAGCAAATTTCCTTCCATATTTTGAGGGTTTTTAGTATCTTTCATAAATTCTATTGTATTTAGGACTCTTTTTGATAGGATTTTGTTTCCAAGTCAAATTAGTGATTCCCTATTGGATTCTAGGGTTTTCATTACCATGGCTTGTTGATGTAGTTGACATTATTCATTCAAGATTATTCAGATTTAATTACTTGTGAGATTATTTTCCACTTTTGGTTATTTGAAGAATTCCTAAGTAATTTCTTAGTTAATTCTTTGAGATTCAATTTGACTTATTATACAACAATACATAATTGTGTGTAGTGTCTTCTACCGCATCAATCGTCGATTGTGCCGAGGTTCCTCTTTCAATATAAACAAGGGGTTTAGGCGTCGTTGGTGTTCCATACAACGCAGATTTCATTGCTTGATCGATTGTACCACGGTTCTCGTTTCAATATAGACGTTGGGTTGAAGTGTTGAGAGAGTTCCATACTATCAACTGTGCTAGAAACGATCCGGGCGACGAACACCTCACGCAAGCGTGCCGTGGAGTCCATCATTACAGCGCGGGCGCGCCAATCGTGCGGCACAGATTCCAAGAAACGCGTTTTTGATCATATTTATTCTTTATTTTGAGGGATTTTCATATCTTTCCATAATTCTAATGTATATAGGATATTTATTAGATAGGATTTGATTTCCATATTGATTTGTTAGCTAGGATTTCTATTTCCATTCAAATTCTTATTCCTTTTAGGAATTAGGGTTTTGATTTCTTATTTCTTATAGAATTAGGATTTCTTATTATTAGTATAAATAAGGGTTCCATCTATTGTAATAGATATACAACTTTGATAAATAAACTTGTGAGATTATTATCCTTTTGGTTCTTTGAGAACTCCTGAATTGTTCATAGTTTTCTATGAGATTCATTATGGACTTATCATATAACAATACATAGTTGTGTGTGGCGTCTTCTACCGTACATCAATCGTCAATTGTACTTTTGGTTTTTGTCTTGTTATAGACATTGGGTCAAGGTGTCGTTGGTGTTCCATTCAACCCAACTTCCTTACGCGATTGACTGTACCAAGGTTCTCGTCTCTTTATAGGTGTTGGGTTGCGGTGTTATGAGCGTTCCACCTTACGACTTTGTTAGAAACGACCCGGGCGACGACTACCTCACGCAAGCGTGCCGTGGAGTCCATTATTTGGTATCAGACCTAAGCCTTTTTAAGGAGTTATTTACCTTTAATTTTCTACTGAATATCTATTGTAAAAAAAAATTTATTGATAAAATAAAATAAAAATCGCGAGTATAAAAAAAAATTGAAGGAAGGAAAATTATTATCTGTTTCAATTACCTGGTTTCTACGAGTTTGAGGATTATTGAAAATTCATGCGAGAAGGATATAATTGGCGATCGTGAAATCTTGTTGGTTATCATACGTCGTATACTGCTATATTTTGTTTTGTGATAAGTTCTTAATTGAATTGAATAGAAAACTGTGATTTTGGTTTGGTGAATTCAAAAAGAACCTATAAGAGGGAATATTGAGAGGTAAAAGGCAAGAGTGTGAGCTTAATAGAGGGTAAAAGCCTATTGAGTGATACACAAGCGTATAATTGAGCGATACATTATTTTGAGCAAAACAAGGGAGTGTAAGGAAAAAATATTTTTGTTACTAACCCTTGTTTTGCAGGAAATATGTCTAGCTCAAAGGACACCTTTTATACTAGATTTCCAGTGCAAGAAAAGGTATGCATTGTGAAAATTGATTGTGATATTGGCACTACCATTGCTAGCACTACAATGGTGGAGAAACTAGGGTTGTCAATAGTTGCACATCCTCGGCCTTACAAGTTGCAAGGGATTGTCGATTGTGAGGAGGTAAAGGTGACTAGACGAGTGTCAGTTTCTTTTCGCATTGGCATTGGCAGATATGAAGATGAAATATTATGCAACGTAGTTCCAATCCATATTTGCCATTTGTTACTTGGGAAGCCATGGCGACATAACAGGCGCGTGAAGCATAACAGTTGTATTAATAAGTATTTATTGGTACACAATAGAATAAGAGTCGATCTTTGTCCTATGACGTCCGAGCAAGTTCGTGACGATCTAATATACTTACAAAAAGATCGTGATCAAAGGCAAGAAGAAAAAAATCGACAAAAAGAAATTATTCAAAAGATTTATAGTGAGAAAGAAAAGTTTGAAAAGAATGAGGGAGAAAAGAAAAGAGAGAATGAAAAGATTGAGCTTGAAAATAAACGAGAGAAAAATAAACAAAAGGGTGAGCATGAAAAAGAGAGTGAGTTGGAAAGTGAGTTGTATTTTGAAAAGCTAATGACAGTACATTCGTACAAGACGACACTTTTGAATACTAACACTAATGATTCTTCTTTGTCTAGTTTTGTTTTGTCTCTTGTACAAGTTATTGATGATATACCCCGTACTATCATTCTGTACCAATCAGCCGATAGTATTCTTGAGGAGACGATGGAGTTACCGATGCAGGTTGGAGAGTTGATGAAAGTGGGTATTATGAGAGGAGACATTTCATGTGCTATTCATGAAGTCATAGTACCTAAGGAGGATAAGACGTCAAGCTTGTGCATCGATTTTGAATTGGTAAACAAGTATCAATATGTTTTTCTTTACTTAGATAATATGCTTGATAGATTGTATAGTACTTGTGTTTTATCTACACTTGAAGATGATCATGTGATGACAATGCCTAATCAAATTAGCATGCGTGACTGTGATAAATAGGAAATTGTTTTAACAAGTGATTTGTATGGATGAATAGTTATTTCTGTTAGATTAACTGATGCATCTAATATTTTCATGAGTTATTTAAAACATGTTTTGCATGCTTCCATTGGAAAAATTTTTGTTAGCTATTTTGAGGGTAGAATCATCTTTATCATAAACTATGGTGGATATTTGATGTATGTTGAATTAGTTTATGATCATAATGTGTTTTCTCGTTTGCAATGTACAAACTTGCATGAAATTCATTCTAAGTTTTCTTATCCATATGTTGAGTTAGGTTTTCATGCTAGTCAATCTTTACATGAGACGTCGATAGTTAACAATGGTAGTAATCATGTTGTTTCGTTAGAGCAATCTTCATTGCATGATTCGCTATCATATGGCTTTGTTTCGAGAAGTGTTTATCATCAAGATGGATTGAGATATGAGTTACATGCATGTTTAATCAAATCATTTGGATTAGATAAGACATTGCATACTTGCATGAGATTGTTTAATCATATTTTGCATTCGTTCATGGGAAAACTTGTTATTATCTGTTTTGATGGTATTCCGACTTTTGTCAACACTTTGAAAAATTCTTTAGCATGTGTTGAGTTTATTCGAGATCATGATAAAGGTGCTATTGAGTTTTAAACTAGTGATTGTGACCTTTTTATTCCATTGGTGCTATTATGTGATTTTGATTGTGTTAATGTCCATGGAAAGGGAAAGGTTGGTTGTGTTTTGCAGATTCGTGATAGGATCATATTCAGCTAGGGAATCATGGATCGTGCAATTTAATTCGGACATTGCATTGAGAGTCTACAGGGAAGTGTTAAGATTTTTATTCTAGTAGACTGTGCATGTGATTTTGGTTTATTTGATTTATTTGTGATTAGACAAAAAGAACATGTTGATTTGTTTTGTTTTGTGTTTAATCCAGGAATTTAAGAGAATTTACGTGTGAAGCACGGCGACTTTCAAGTGTTGACATTTGACCCAAGTGCATTGACAAATGTGTTTCTGCGAAGGACCGAGATCATTAGATTGACTTTTGATATGGGGATTCGTCATTGGGAGAATCTACCACATGAAGAGTTCTGCATGATGATTTTTGATCCAGGATATATGACTTTTCAGATTTTTTCTTACTTTGCATTCACGTTTATTTTAGTGGATAGTAGATTAGTTTATATCGTTAGTGTTTTGGAAGTAACTGTTCTACGAGTGGAAGGGCATCGTGTTGCTTTGTTCTTTAAAGGAGTTGGAGTTTTTAATGCTTATATATTACATTTGCAAGTTGAGTTTTGGCATTATGATATGTTTGATGCTACTAACTTGGTTTGTTTTTGTGTAGGAACAGGTTTGTGGCTAGTTCCTTTTCAAGAGGAGGCGATGCCAGATTTGAGGACAAATCCTTTTCAAGAGGAGGAGAATGATAACATCCTAACCAGACTCACATCGAACGACATTCACTTAACTCGAGTTACAAGGATAATTCAGGTGATCTTAAGAGATGGGGCTCAAATCGACTCAAGGATGCTTACATTGGAGTGAACCCCGAGGAGGGGATCATTCATATGTTTTGGGATTGCTAGATACCATCTATTTAGCAAGTCCAAATCAACGCAAGTTAAGTCATTACGTAATGCTCGGAACAAAGGAGAAGGATCGAGGATGCATGACAAAGTGTTTATTATGGGATATGTTTCTAAGTTCATTAATTTGGTCTAAACAAAACTTTAAAGTTGTTGGAGGAAGCAAAATAAACAAGGATTCAAGTTTGGGACCTAAAAACACGGAAGAGAACATTTTGCCTACACGGCGCGCCCATAATACATTGGGTTCGGCGCGGGGCTCGCCAGGCGGGGAAGACATTCTGCATATGCAGCGCAGGCCGCGCCAGTTTGGCCTTGTGAGCGGCGAGCGGCGCGGGGCGCGCTAGTCATGCGGCACAGATTCCAATAAACGCGTTTTTGATCAGATTTATTCCTTATTTTGAGGGATTTTCATATCTTTTCATAATTCTAATGTATCTAGGATATTTATTAGATAGGATTTGATTTCCATATTGATTTGTTAACTAGGATTTCTATTTCCATTCAAATTCTTATTCCTTATAGGAATTAGGGTTTTGATTTCTTATTTCTTATAGAATTAAGATTTCTTATTATTAGTATAAATAAGGGTTACATCTATTGTAATAGATATACAACTTTGATAAATAAACTTGTGAGATTATTCTCTTTATCAACTTGGACTCCCTGTGAACTTACAACAAAGCCAAGAAAAACAATTCTATCCGAACAAAACGTGCATTTTACATGTTAGCAAATAACTTTTCCTTCCTAAGTACATCTAAAACAGATTTTAAATGCAAAACATACTCTTCCAAGTTTTTGCTATAAATGAGAATATCATCAGAGTAAACAACCACAAATTTGCCATTGAATGGACGCAACACATGATTCATTAATCGCATGAATGTACTAGGTGCATTAGTTAAACCAAAAGATAACACTAACCACTCATACAAACCATATTTCATTTTAAACGTCGTTTTCCATTCATCACCCTATTGCATTCTAATTTGATGATAACCACTTTTTAAATCAATTTTTGAAAATATGCAAGACACATGCAATTCATTTAACATGTCATCTAAACGAGGAATGGGGCGTCAATATTTTACTGTAATATTATTTACCGCTCGACAATCGATGCCATCCTCCATTTTCCATCTTTTAAGATTACCGGAACCGCACACGGACTCATACTCTCTTACGAACTCTTTCCCCGTCAGTTTGTCAACTTGTCTTCATAACTCCTTCGTCTCCTCAGGATTACTCCGATAAGCCGGACGGTTTGGAATGGTCGCACCGGCAACAAAATCAATCTGATGTTCAATTCCCCGAATAGATGGTAGTCCTTGAGGAAGCTCCTCGGGAAATACATCTTTGAAATCCTGTAGAAGAGAAGAAACAACACTAGGCAACAAATCATTAGCGTTAGTATTCAAAAATACCTCTTTATACCGAAGTAAAATCATAGGCTGTTTAGAAACCAAAGCTCGCCTCACATCATTTTTTTTGCAAATATATTTCTTTTCTTTTCTTTTCTTCTCCTTTCTTTTTCTCTTGTTTTTCTCTTGATTTTTCTTTTCCTCACTTTATTTTTTTTTATCATGGTCTTTTTGTAAATAAAGTTGATCCTCATGCACCAGTTGTGGTGACAAATGACACAATGTAACCTTCCTTTTATTGTGTACAAACGAGTATTCATTAGTAAATCTATCGTGCTTCACATGTCTATCAAATTGCCACGGCCTCCCAAGTAGTATATGACATGCTTGCATTGGCACCACATCACATAAAATTTCATCCACGTATTTCTCAATGGCAAACGGAATTAACACTTGCTTGGTCACCTTCACATCTCCACTATCATTAAGCTACAACAATCTATACGGTTGAGGATGTTTGGTTGTTGACAATGCCAGTTTCTCCACTATGGTTGTACTAGCCACGTTGGTGCAACTCCCACCATCAATTACCATGCAGCAAATTTTCCCTTGCAAAGACACCTAGTATGGAACAAATTCTATCGCTGCTCCAAACTTTCTTCTTTCACTTGCGCACTAAGCGCTCTCCTGGTAACCAACATCTCACTATGCATAGCTAGCTCCCTTTCATCTACCTCCTCTAGTGGTGGCATAGAGTCAATGTCACTTTCTTCCCCCTCAGTTTCCACCTCTCCATTGTCAAGTAACAACATAGTCCTTTGATTCGGACATTGGCTAGAAATATGTCCCCTGCCTTGACACTTGAAGCATATAATATCCCGATTACGACTAAAAGAAGAAGAAGGTTCAGTTTTACCTTGTTTTCCATGATTAGTCACATCTGGTTTAAACTCCACTTTCGACTTATTCACAGCTGGCTTTTCCTTCCGTTTCGCAGCATTAAATTTCCATGATGAACTAACATTAGAAGGTCCTCGTTGTCCTCCACTCCTCTTAAGTTGCTTCTCTATCTTGATAGCCATGTGTACCATATCTCCCAAATCCACATAATGTTGTCGTTCTACCAAATTTACTAAATCCCAATTTAGCCCTACTGAAAATCGTGCCATTGTTGCCTCACTATCCTCATCCATATCAGTCCTAGCCATTAACATCTCCATCTCCTTGAGTATTCATCCACACTCCTACTTCCCTGTTTTAGATTTTGCAAACTCCGAAACAAATCCGATGATAGTGACTCGGTACAAATCTCTTTTTCATCACTGTCTTCATTTCTGCCCATGTCTCAATTGGCCGTTCACCACATCTACGACCAGTAGTCCAGTAGTTAACTGATCCCACCAAGTAACCGCATAATTGAAAAATTTGGTAACAACAATTCTGACTTTCTTGAGATCCGAGTAGTTGTGACAATCAAATACCCTTTCTATCTTCTTTTTGCATTCCAGATATTCCTCTGGATCGCTCCTCCCTTGGAAAGCTGTAATTTTCATCTTGATGTTACTCACGTTGCCATCTTCCCTATTCCTACCTCCGCCTTCTCTAGCACCCCTTTTCCTTCGATGTAGGAAACCAGATTCATGATCTTGTGATGATTTTTCCTTAGTCTCACTAATCTGATTGAGGCGCACATGCACCTGTTCCATTGCCATTCCCAACTGTCTGGAGAACTCCATCATCAGCTTTGAATCAAATGTCGAGGAAGATTCCTCATAAGTGCCTTTGTCCTTTGAATTAGACATATCTCCTGCAAAACAAGGGCTAGTAGAAAACAGTTTCCTCACCACTCCCTTACGTGTTTCGCTCAAATCAATGATTTCACTCGTGAATCCACTCGGTTAATGACTTTTACCCTCAATTAATCTCACTACTAAGCCTCTTACATCTAATTATTCACTCTAATAGGTTCTTTTCGAATTCACCTAGCAAAATTCTCAGTTTTACCAATCAATTCAAAATTAAATTATCATGAAACAAAATATAGAAGTTATGAAATCTCACAATAGCATGCAATCGACAAAATTTAAAATTTGGAATTTTTTTTCCATACTTTTTTTTACTCAACAATTTCAATAGAAATTTAAAGGATAAGTAACTCGCTAGAACTTAGCTTTAATACCAAATGATGAACTCCACGGCACGCTTGCGTGAGGAGATGGTCGCCCAGATCGTTTCTAGCACAGTTGATAGTATGAAACTCTCTCGACATCTCAACCCAACGCTATATTGAGAAGAGAACCTTTGTACAATCAATCAAGCAATGAAATCTGCGTTGTATGAAACACCAATGACGCCTAAACCCCTTGTTTATATTGAAACAGGAACCTCGGCACAATCAATGCGGTTGAAAACGCCACATACAACTATATATTGTTGTATGATAAGTCAAATTGAATGTCAAAGAATTAACTAAGAAATTACTTAGGAATTCTTCAAAAAACCAAAAGTAGAGAATAATCTCACAAGTAATTAAATCTAGATAATCTTGAAGGAATAATGTCAACTACATCAACAAGCCTTTAAATAATGGTAATGAAAACCCTAGAATCCAATAAGGAATCACTAATTTGACTTGGAAACAAAATCCTATCTAAAAGAGTCCTGAATACAATTGAATTTATGAAAGATACGAAAAATCCTCAAAATATGGAAAGAAATCTGTTTAAAAGAAGTCAAACTGGTCAAAAACGCATTTTTTTGGAAAACGTTACCGACCTGTCAGACGTCTGGCGCGGGGCGTGCCGGCCTTAACCCATTACTGGCGCGGGCCGCGCTACCTAGGCAGAGTCCCGGATAGTCTTGGCGCGGGGCGCATCTGTCTTGACTTACATGTGGCGCGGGGCGCACTGCATAACCAGAGTTTCTGGTGGTTCGACGTGGGGCGCGCTGATACCAGTACAACACTGGCGCGGGGCACGCCGGTCAACCAGAAGTGACAATTGGCTCTTTTCCCATGCTGGACTTGAAACAATCACTTGTATCAAATTTATGAACTTGAACTCCAACTCAAAGGTCTTCAAATTTGTTCCTTCATCACTCCAAGCTCCTTTAATAAGTCCGTTAAGTCCTTCCTTAAAGCGTTTAGCTCGGTTTCTCATCACCGGTCCAACTGGAACTTGAACCGGATCCGTCTCATAACCTCCATTCGAGTTCAAGCTAGGCATGTCCTCATCAATAAATTTCCCTTAAAAGTTATTTGAAGTTTCAAAGTAACTAATAAATTATGTGTATATACACTAACCCATGCCATAAAAATTGTCTATTTTCTAAAAATATCAAAAAAACTCAATATTAACCAACTTCTGGATAAATGAGGGCCAAATGATAAGGTCCTAACTTACACATTTACACATTTCACGATGCACTTAAAGGGCCTTGTAAGCATTGGGCTCAACTCGAAAACAATGGATTCTAAATACAAACAATTTCCACAAGAATAGACATATCAAGCATTTTAGGAACTCCATCTATCATAGTTAATTATGAAGGTGCATTTCATCAAGAATCAGGATAACCTATGCAAGTTTCATGTGCTGGCTAGGGGTGAAAATGATCCCGAGTCGAGTCAAACAATACCTTACTCAGATTCTACTAGAAACTTTTTAAAGGTGCTTGGATTCGTACTCAAGTTCGAATACAATTTTGCAACCTTTGCTCATATTTGAATTCGACTCGTTTTATAGAACTCGAATTCGACTCGACTAGACTCATTTTTTAGTCGAGCTACTCTCGAGCATTTAAG
This sequence comes from Panax notoginseng, assembly GCA_016801055.1. NCBI lineage: Eukaryota > Viridiplantae > Streptophyta > Magnoliopsida > Apiales > Araliaceae > Panax > Panax notoginseng. The sequence goes on along the minus strand of CM029014.1, from coordinate 36,833,939 downwards.
ACGTATACGAATCATAATTGAATCATTTATATTATGATAATGCAGATAAAATTAACCCAGTCAATGATGAGTGGATTTTATATCTACTAATTAGGTAGTTTTGACTTAATTATTTTGCTAATTCTCAAGTATTTTTAGTTCCTTTTTATGCATTTTAGTGTTTTGTGCAGAAAGTTAAATTCAACCTATGATGGTGTAAGTTACGTTAAACGACGTATATTTAGCCGTTACGTTAAATGACGTATATTTAGCCTTGATATGAAGTTACGAGTGATAAAGATTGTCGGGTGATAGCTTGACAGGAGAAAATGGTAAGTAGTTGGACTTCACGTGGCGAAAGTGGACCAAACGGGTGCAAAAAGGGAAAAAGAGAAAATATGCAGCAGTTTCAGAGCCGCAGCACCCGAAGCTTGAGCTGCGGCGCTTGGAGGGTTTCCAGCAAGCGCGTGGGCTACACACTCTCGGCTATTTGGGAGCTATGTTGGCTTGTTACGTTGCTGACTTTTGTGGACACTTGCTAATTGAAGTTGGGAAGTCTCAAACTCTTAAGGTTGAAGACTTCAACTGAGTTACGCTTATTTTTATGGGTTGGATACATATTATATCCTATATTCATTATTAGACTAATTATTATCAGACTGGAATTAGAGAGTACGTAGTTTTCAGAGAATAAGGGTTTTATCAGTTTTTGAAGGAGAATATTCAAGGCTGCAGAAGTGAAGCTGGGAAGTGAATATTGGATTTGCTAGAGTTTAATTCTTTCTTCTTTACTCATTATTTCTTGTAATCTAGAATGGCTCTTAAACTATTAGTGATTTTCTTTTGGCAATTCTAAATAATTAATTTATCAAGGGAAAAATAATGTTAATTAAATGATTCATCGGGGGAAATTGTTTCCTTAATATTTCTGTTCATTGATTTCATATTTCATTAGTTGTGTTAAGTTATTAATTAATCTTATTTAAGTTCGATTCGTTTAGATAAAATTGAACTGATGCATGGTTAGTAATTAGATTATTAAAATTATTAATTGCTCTTCATGGGAACGATACTCTTATTTGTCAATATATTGCATAAGTGATCGTGTATACTTGCGTGTATTTGCTAGTAGTATATTTCGGCAAACAGTCAACTATTTGGAATAGTTTAAATTTAAACTTTTCAAACTAGATGTCGAATCTTGTAAAAAATTAATGAGGATATTATCACTCTTAAATCAATTGATGAACATATACATAAAACATAAAAACTCCTTTCACTTCTCAAAGTATGTGAAAATTTTAATTGCTGAATATTATATTATATATTAAATAAATCGAGTATATTCGATACTGTATATGTGTAAGTATCAATGAAATTGTATCGAGTAGGGATCAATGATGTATGAGAAGTTCGATACTTTAAATGAGCAAACAATAGGCGGCTCATATTCGACTCGTATAAGTGGATTCAAATTCGACTCGTTGAAGTATAGAATCCAAGTCTAGCTCGAAAATTTTGAGTCGATCTAGAACCGAGTTTCGAACCACTCGGGTTCATTTTCAACCCTAGTGCTGGTTCTAAGCCCATAGATAAATCTGTACGCTTGACCAAGATTTAATAATGTGATCTCCCTACTATTGAGGTGCAACACATGCCAATGAGCCACAACCATAGTTGTCAAATCGTGAATTGTACGAAACGGAAACAAAATGAATAATATATTAATGAATATTTAAACATATAAAACACAATTTATTGAACAATCAAGCATATTATCTTGACTATATATATAAAAGTAGTCAAGTAAATATTATTAAACTAATTTTTTTTTAAAATTAAATAGCATCCAAAATACTTTAAATTGATTTGTTAGATATTACTTTAGTAATCTTTAGAGAGTAACAAGAGAAATAAAAATTCATATTCACCTATAATCTTTAAAACAAAAGAGAATAGTTCAAATTAACAAGTGGAGATTTATATATCTGCTTATGGAAAGGTACATGAGAAAATAGAACGACATTCTGAAGAAGATATAAAACTCTAAAAAGTAATTAAAGGCTCATTAAGCAATATAGAATATGTTTGTGCTAAAAAATCTTTTCAATTGAAATGGTAGAAGGATTAAAAATTTTGTTTTTACTCTTTTAGATCTACATAAAAAAAATTCAAGTCAATTGCTAACTTTAAGAAGTATCGTGCGTAAGAATCGTATCGAATCGTAACTGAATCGTATGATACGGAATCATTTTCGATTCACCCTGAGATACGTATCGAATTATCTTTGTATTGTATCATATGATATGTATAGCATATCGTACGATTCTGACAAATATGGAGGGTATCATAGGGCTAAAATAAAACCAATGCCAAGCCAACAAGGATCTAACAGTGGGCACTACATGACAAGGCTCTAGATTTTCCACCTAATGGCCTAAAGTTGTTGCATCTGAAATGTTCATGAATAAGCTTCTGTTTTGGACCTAGATTTCATATTAGTTGCAATAATGAACTTTTCTTCATTTCTATATCTGTTTAGTACTCGAACTGTTAGCATTTTGTTGTGTTTAGATTTTGATGATGGCATTAGGATAGGGTTTGGAATTTGACTAATTAGCCCCAGCAAAAAAATATGAATTTATTTTCTAGCATTGTAAAAAAAAAATTCCCAGTAACAGTGAAGTATGAGTTTCACTCTCAAAGAAATCTCAGCCCAACACATAGAAACATCTGATGTGCCAAATAATTTTTCAATGAAAACAAGCATGTTCAAAAAAATCAGCAGTCATACTTTCTCAACAAAAGAAATCCTTTTCTCAAAAGTTTTAATTTGTGAAATATAAAAAAAAATAATGCTATTATAATAGATTTTAAAATTCAAATGGAACTGCTTAAAATAAAGCAAGTTATGTGAAAAGCAGGGACGGAACCAGGGGGTTCAAGTTGGTGGTTGGTCTATGCACGCTTTTGTCCATGATCTCCACTAGATTTATATATTATCTAACTTTTACCCATGTGAGGATGAGTTTGCCCATTTTTATATATGGTTGGTGCTCACTTTATTTAGTAACTTACAGTCTTTTCGTATTTTTATGTCACCTTGTTGGATATAGAATATTTATTTATACTAGTATGCATGCACACGCGATGCATGTGATAATAAATTACTCCCTCCATTCTTAAATAAGTGACGTTTTGGAAGAAAAAATTTGTTATAAATTATCTGTCGTTTACAACTTTCTAGGAGAATAAATTATTTACTTTCCTATATCACCCTTACCTTCTCTCATTGTCCCAAGAAATTCTCACCCTTAGTATTAATACTCCCTCCATCCCATTTTATCTGACGTTATAGAGCATTTCACATAAATTAAGAATATATGTTGTTTTACTATTTTACCCTTAATTAATACTTTGATCTCATTTAATTCTCCATTAACACCAGACTTAATTTCACACTTTCTCTCTTAATTAATTAAGGACGTTTCACATCTTGATAAAAAAAATTCTCTCTCCACCAAAAAAAAGTTTCCGCCAAATTTTTTCTCCAGCTAAACGCAACTAAAAGAGGCATATGCTGCATAATGGATCTTATTCTCAATAGACTTCAAACGAGATTCAGATTCAGACTCCATAAAATCTTCATCCTTCATCTTCAATGAAACCTAGGCTTTGCTCTCAACTATTGAAACTATAGCTTTGTGGTAACAGAAATTCTCGCATGATAACTTTATCATTGCAGTAGAGTTTTGAAGGCTTCTCATAAATGCATCCTTGGAAATCAAATAATAGAATTTGAACGGTCTTTTGAAAACAGGAAAAATAGCCATTAATGGTGTTGGAGAAGGAAGGGTAGAGAAGGAAAATAAAGTGGCAAAATATTCTTGGTATGGTAGAACGTCAAATATTTTGGGAAGAAAAAAATGCTTTAGAATGTCAGATAAAATGGGATGGAGGGAATAGTTTTCAACTTCCCATAAAGGGGTAGTGATGAAATTTTACACAGATTTTAATTATTAAATGATAGTATTAAATGACTTTCTTAATCTATGTGCAAAAACCTTAAACGACACTTATTTAAGAATGGAGGGAGTATTATTTTTAAATATATTTATTAATTTTAAAAATTAAATAAATATAATATAAGATAAAAATAGATAAAGATTATAAAGTTAATTTCCCACTAAATTTAAAAATTGTCAGACAATTTTTTTTGCAACATGTGATAACTGTTATAAGAATAACTACCCATTCAAATATACGTGGGACCACATACAAAGAGATTAATAGACCAAAGAGACCAACTAACCCCTCCCTCCCGCTTTATGGAATAGATAATTATCACTATATTATGTTAAATTTTTATTTTTATATTATACAACCTCCATCCTCAAAAGATGAGCAAAGTACATTTTTAACACATTAAGAAAAGTTAAAAAAAAAAGAAAAGAAAGAGAGTAAAAAAAGTTTACCCCCACATGATTACATAAAATGATGAGTATTTTTATTTTTTTAATAGACCCCACTAAATGATATATTTACCCTTTAATTTATGTATCTTAGCTCATCCTTTTTAGAACAAAAAAAAGTGTACCTTTAGTCATCCTTTTGAATAAATAAATAATATTTATTTATTATATATATTGTACCAAAGTACCAATGCCCCCACTAGGCATAAATCTGCGTCCGTCCTTGGTGACAAGCATTAGTCATAGTGCCGATAGCCATTAGTCATAGCCTAATGGTTGCCTATAAATAGAAGAAAACCATATATATCAAAATATTCAAAACATAATGGTTTCTCTCTATAATTCTGCTGTTTAAAATTGATTATAAGCAGTTTGGACTAATTATAAGCATCCCAAACACCCTATAAGTATGTTTCGCCAAACCTTAATATACCCAAAAAGGAAAAAAAATAAAATTCAAAAGAGAGTGATAATGATACATTGATACCTCTTCATCCAAGTTCCATTAACTTTTGAGTGTTGCTCACCTTTCCCTCTTTTGTTGTTTGATTTATGTAGAATTAAATCCCAAGAACAAAATCATCAACAAAAAAGGCATCCAATCCATTAATTAAAGCAGTATTTATTGCAAATTACACAAAGCATGCATACATTAAATCAAACTGCAAATGCATAAATTAAAACCGACATTGAAGCCCTAGAATATATAATATATACATATAGATAGAGAATTGGTTACCAACCTGAGTGGAAGAGAAATCGTCATTAGGGAGAAGAGGATCAAGCGTAACAATGACCTTGGCAGAGGGCCCACCTGAAAAATAAGAAGAAGAGGAAAGACGAGATTTTAAAGAGCGAGAAACCATTGGAGGGCATTTCATCAGCAATACATGTCTCTCCGATTTGCTCGAATCCAAAAGCCCGACCATTCCACCGCCACCGCCATTGTTGCCGTTCGTGGTGGTTTTGAATTGATCGTCCATGTATGTAATGCGTGTATTTTCGTGCTACTTCGAAGAGAGAGACGAATTCTGTCGAGATTTTTCTCTAACTAACTAATGAAATCCCTCCTCCTTGTACATACACACACCCATTCTGTGAGAAGGAATTTTTGTTTTTTCCGCGAACTGTTTTTTTTATTTTATATCTTTTTTTGTCACGTGATACGATGAATATCAGCAATAATTTTTTAAAAGATTGCCCTAATAAAATTTTTATATCTTATTAATTAATATTTTTTATAATTGTATTTCGATAGAAAACTTTATGGTTACCATTTTTTTCACAATGTAATAGTAATAAATCCCACACCCACAAAAGATAAAACTTTTATTTTTACATATGAAAATATTAATTTTCTAAACTATTCATTAATCTTTAATTTGTTAAAGTGAACAAAATTAAAATTTATTTTAATACTCTAAATGTATTCTTACTATAATTATAATGTAATTAAGATAATGATATATCTTGTTATTTTATACATTAATTTTTTAGTTGTAAATTACGTGAATATTTATTGTTTTTAACGATGTATTTGATGTAGTTGATTAATTTTATAACCCCACTCAATCCTATGTATCAGGAGCGGATGTACACGGAGGGCATCATAGATAATTGCCTATGCAGAGTCTTTTTTTTTAATGTATAAGGGTACGGGCATAAATATAAGTTAATAAACTTAAAGGGACAGATTAATGGACTATAAGTTAATAAATTTAGTTAATTATGGGATAAAATGCAAATGTTGCCTCTGAACTTTAGATATTTTTGGGTATTGAGCCCCTTTTTTGGTCTACGCAAATCAAGTCCCTTTCTGTTCGAAAATTTGGATATTGAACCCCATGCGCCATATTGGTGTTGACTTGTTGACGTGTCACACGTGGCGCCTACATGGCACACAAGACATCTCTGGCGTGGATATTTTCTGTTAGAGTTTGCATATTTTAATTTGATGATGAATGAGTTTAATGTATATTTGTAACAATATGATTTATACATTCCTTATAAAATATTGATCATTTGTACAATGACTTAGAATAGAATGATCAAATAATGTTAGGTTGATATTAAAAGAATGTGAATTGATGTATAGTTGATAGGATATTGTAAGATCGTAAGGTTACCCTGCCATTTGAAAAGTACAAGATCGCATAGGAAGCACAAGATCACAATTACATCAAGAGGATCCCTGAACTACTTAGAGTAATCGAAGCTCTCTGATTCATAAAGTCACTTTAGACCATTCAATGAACAAGTGATCCTCCCAGTCAGCTAAACGATCGTTGATAAAGACTCGATCGTAGAGCAGTCAAGTATGACAAACTGACAGTGGAGCGTTACAAGGAGAAGGTCCCAATGCATTCTCAAAATATCCTTAGTGAAAATCGAAGAACAGATTATGTGTCTACTAGCTAGTTGGTGACAAAGACATGTCAAAGGTGTTAGGTGAAAAATCAGATTGTTGTGACAAGCAAGGAAAAAGGAACCGTCTCCAAGGTTTAAAATGTCAACATCAAGTATCCTAGTACATCTGAGCATTAATTGCACAAACGGACATTTTACAACAGGAAGATTTCTTGTAAGACCCCAATTTTTTTTAATAAAGATGATTTTTCTATAAATATCATTTTTAAATATTATGGAATAAATTTGATATAATGTTATAGTTGTGGATAATATTTATAAATTTTGTAAAGTACGCAAGTTGTTATATAAAATTCGATTGGTCGGGGAATATTCGTTTTAACAGGGAATATTCGTACAACGGCACAATCATTGGTGGACCCCACAATGAAATTATTGTCGGATTGAGAAAATGACAAAAATACTTTATGAAAATAACGGCGAAAGATTTACCGTTAACTATTGAAACACCCGGTGTTAAAAGTACAGTAATACGCGTGGTTGCATAGTAGCACATGATATTGATTATTGATGCTTACGTGAGAAGTCACTCAGTTTTGTTCAATTATTACTACAGTAATTGCTGCATAGTATCTCACGTTATTTGATTCAATTATTGTCGATATTTTATATATTAGTAAATCAATAATTGAGACGACAAAGTTATTAATATTATTATTTGCAATATTGACGATGTCTAGAAGTTCTGTCAAGGAGAGGTTTGGTCACCTAATTGCGCGTCAATAGGGAGAAATCCTTATTGGAAAGCCCCCTCTTTTCTGGGAACGACCTGGTTGTTAAATATTGCGAATTATAATAATGATATTGTTAAAAATATTGAGGTGATTTTATGAAATATTTGTTGTAGATTTTGTTTATTATTTGGACCCCCACTTACCCACTTTTCAAAACTGTCGGAGAAGTTATCTCAGTATATATATATATATATATATATATATATATATATATATATATATATATATATACACACACACACACACACACATGTGTTAACAGGAAAGTGGTGGGTGGAAAAGGGAAATCTTGATTAATGAGGGGAATCTAGTATAATGATGTATATATATTGAGTGAGTGAGTGGATATTGGTGGAGGGAACATGTGGGGTTATGTTGGAAGAAAGAAAAATGGGGGTGGAGAAAAAAATCCGAAAGATTTGTCGGGTGGGAGTATTTTTGTTGTTGTTTTGTTGCATTATAGCATGTGTTATCTATTTATATATATATTATATTTGGATAGCTTTGAAATTCAGGAACTCGATTGTTGTATAAGTCGTCCGTTATTATTAGTAAGACAGCCCGTGAAATTTTTAAATGTTGCGTCCGTGATAAATTTCTAACAGTGCCCCTTCCATTCTCCTATAAATAGGATGCTTAGTTAGAATTGAAAATCATACCAGAAATTCAGAGAATTCTCTTCTATATTCTTGAGCGTATTTCTTTAGAGTTTTCAGAAGCTTTGACCGTAGAAAAAATAGTATAAGTTTTCTTCAAGAATATCCTCGCCCTACCAGTCGGAATACTCTTCTTTTACTGTAAGGGGTATTATTCTTTCATATTCATGAAGAGAATTATTTTCTTTCCAATACTCGTAAGAGCTGTTATTCAATTCTTTATTATTATGTTAGAATAACCTGTCTATACGAAGTACCGCATACATGGTGAAATTCTGTTGTTATTCCATTATTTATCATTCTGTTGGAACATCATGTCTGTGTGTTTACGCATGACCTGGTTCCATTATTTATTATTCTGTTGGAATATCCTGTCTGTGCGTTTACGCATGACCTGGTTCCATTATTTATTTTTCTGTTGGAATAACCTGCCTGTGCGGTCTATCGCATGCTTGGTGAATTCTTTTATTATTTTATTCTTTATTATACTCAGTTGGTTAAAGTTTTGGCTTTTATACTCCATGAAATTAGTGGAATATCTTTGATGTTTGCGCTTCATCCAATATCTTTTCATGGAAATATTCTTCTGAGCATTCTTAAATTTTACTCTACAAAACAGTATCATGTTGACAATTTGGACGTTGTTGGTTCCTTGATAAATTAATTCTTGAACTTGTTTTTATTGAATTCTTATATCATTGTCATCATCCTCATGTTTATATTTTGTTGAAAGTCATTTGTGGCCTGTAGTGAATAGATGGACTTGGTATGATTATGACCAGGGATTATTCGGTATAATCATGACCGTAATATTACAAATGATGTGGTAAAAGTCCTCATTGGCCCGTAGTGTATTGTTGGACAGTTGTTGGCATGATCATGACCATTGATGAATATACGAATATCCTTGGCCCGTAGTGCATGGATAATTTGTGGTTGTGATAATAATGAATATCCTTGGCCGTAGTGCAGGGATGATGTGGATTATTTATTAAGCTGAGTCCCAGCGATAAAAGTGATGAAAAGCCTTTTAAATCATAAAAGATAGTAGATTTTATTCTCTACTTGACTCTTTTAATGGATTGCTTGTTCCGCTGCAGTTAAACTTTATGTTTGTTATATTGTATCAGTTTAACACTGTTGAAGGCTAATGATAATTTATTCTGCATTATCTTAGTCATAATATTTCTTACTGGGCTAGTTGAGCTCACCCTTTTACTTTCATTGTTCTCTTCAGAAAATGAGAACGTAGCGGGGACTAGTCGGGGAACGGAGTGACGATTCAGATGATAGCATTAGTAGTCCTCACTATTCTATGAAATAGTATGAAAATAAATGTATTGAGGACTTATTTTGAGTTTGAATACTTTTTTGAAGACAATGTTGTATTAAAACTCACAGGATATGTTTTGTCGTATTTTACACGACAGTTGTATAATTAAGTTTTTATTTATATTTTTGTACCATGTATTTGACGACTCAGAATAGGTGATGTATACCTGTTTTGGGGGCGTCACAGTTGGTATCAAAGCTTAGGGATATGATCCCTGGCTAAGATGTGAGACAAGAACCAGGAGGGGAGAGACGAGGAATTCCTTCGCTAGTATGACCTACCAAAGTTTATTTGGCATTTAATTGGTCGGTCAGAGTATAGGGATAATATGTGATATGTTAATTAACCTTTGTTTTGTGGCAGTATTTGAAAATGACATCCAGGAATGTTGATAATAGCAATGGAGCACAGGAGACCGTGGAGTCTCCACATATCAATAATCAGGATAATGTGCATCAGGAAGGCGACAATCCTAATGCAAACAACAACACTGACCAAATGATGAACGATGGAATGTTCAGAGGCTTTATGCAATTCATGCAACATCAGGCGAGAGCGACTCCTGTCCAAAATGCAGGTGGAAACACTGGCAACTCTCGGACGGTCACCGCCAAACAGTTCAAGGAGCTGGGACCACCGGAGATTTTTGGAGAGCCAAAACCACTTAAGGCGGAGACGTGGATAAAGCAGATCAACAAGATATTTGATGTCTTGGGATGCTCCGAGGAGCAAAAGGTTCCCTTTGCCACCTTTATGTTGCGGGTAGAGGCAAATTACTGGTGGAAATCTGTAAAGTGTACTCAACCTGCCGCACTGAAGATGTCTTGGGAGAAGTTCCAAGAACTGTTCAACGACAAGTACTTTCCCGAAAGTATTCGTCACATGAAAGAGGTAGAGTTCATCAAGCTGGAGCAAAACAACATGACCGTGTCATAGTACGAAGCCAAGTTTGCTGAGTTGTCCCGGTTTGCGTCCCACTTAGTTGATAATGAGGAGAGAATGACGCGGATATTTTTAAGAGGTTTGAAGCCGGAGATACGTCAATATCTTATCTCTCATAAACTGTGTTTGTATTCAGATGTTGTTAATAGGGCTCAGTTATTGGAACACGATAATGAGTTAACCCAACCAAAAGAGAGCAGTCGATAAAATGATAATACCAGTGATAACAGTCATCGAAGCGGTGACAATAAGCGTGGAGGGAATCAACATGCCAAAAATGGTAACCACTTCGGTGGTAATCATGTCCAAAATAATAAGAATGAACATTTCAAGAAGAGGAGATTCAACAATGATGGAAAGACGTCAGCATCAACACCCGTCGTTAAGGAAGGAGAACGACCACCTATCATATGCTTCAAATGTAGAGGGGAGGGACACATCAGTTCAAACTGCGCGATGCCATCCAAAACATGTTATAATTGTGGAAGAGAAGGTCACCTAGCCCGATTTTGTCGCGCACCAAAGTTAAGTCTAGCTGGGATGGAGGCATCAAAGGCCATCCCAGACAAGACAAAATCGGTAGTTCAAGGGAGAGCGTTTGTCGTGACCTCTCAGAAAGCAAGGAACCCGAACGAGGTCATTATGGGTAAGCTTATCATAAACTCTAACGAAGTATATACCTTATTTGATATCGGTTCTACCCATTCTTTTATCTCTCCTACTTGCGCTCAACGTTTAAATTTGACTCCAGAGAAATTAGACTTTGACTTATCTGTTGAAACTCCGTTGGGAGACATCTTCATTACATCCATTATTTATAAGTCTTGTTTGGTTCAAATCGGTACCCTCACATTACCTGTCGATCTTATTTCATTGAAAATACTTGCATTTGACGTAATTCTAGGGTTTGATTGGTTAACTACTCATCATGCAAAAATTGATTGTTTTCGTAAGGTTGTTAGCTTTCATATTCCTAACCAACCTATTATGCGAATTCAAGCAACCAAACCATTAAAATCAATCACTGTCATCTCAAGCCATAAAGCTATTCGTTTATTGAAAAACGGATGTCAAGCTTTCTTAGCTCATGTTACGGATCTAAACAAAAATACGTCAGTTTTAAATGATATTTCTATTGTTAATAAATTTCCTGACATATTCCCTGAAGAACTTCCTGTTCTACCCCCAGAGCGTGAAATTAAATTTTGTGTTGACCTTGAACCCGGTACAAAACCCATTTCTAAAGCCCCATATCGAATGGCTCCTATTGAACTTCAGGAGTTAAAGACCCAATTGTAGGAATTGTTAGACATTGGTTTCATTCGACCTAGTACGTCTCCTTGGGGTGCTCCTATTCTATTCGTGAAGAAGAAGGATGGAAGTATGCGACTTTGTATTGATTATCAGGAGTTGAATCATGTCACCATCAAAAATAGGTACCTATTGCCACGTATTGATGACCTGTTCGACCAGTTGCAAGGCACCAAATTATTTTCAAAGATTGATCTTCGTTCTGGATATCATCAATTGAAGATTAGAACCGATGACATTCCAAAGACGGCTTTCAGAACTTGGTACGGACATTATGAATTCCTGGTCATGTCTTTTGGATCGACTAATCCTCCTGTTGCCTTCATGGATATGATGAACTGAGTATTCAAAGAATATTTGGATCACTTTGTGGTCGTCTTTATTGATGACATCCTTATTTATTCCAAAAGCCGTTAAGATCATGAGCAACACTTGAGGCTGATACTCCAAAAGCTTCGTGAAAATAAGCTTTATGCCAAGTTGAAGAAATGCGAGTTCTGGCTTGAAGAAGTAGCATTCCTTGGGCACGTGGTGTTAAGTCATGGAATATTAGTTGACCCAGCAAAGATTGAAGCTATTCAAAGCTGGGAGCAACCCAAATCAGTGACCGAAGTACGTAGCTTTCTCGGCTTAGCTGGTTATTATTAAAGATTTGTGGAAGGATTTTCTCGAATCGCTACTCAACTAACTCAGCTGATTTGGAAAGATAAAAAATTCGGTTGGAGCGAGGAATGTGAGAAGAGTTTTCAAGAACTCAAGAGGAGACTCATTTCAGCACCTGTTCTGACAATACCATCTGGCTCGGAGGGATTTGTCATCTACAGTGATGCTTCGGGCAAAGGGTTAGGATGTGTTCTCATGCAACATGGGAAAGTCATAGACTATGCCTCTCGACAACTCAAAGAATATGAGAGGAATTATCCTACTCATGATCTAGAGTTGGCAGCAATCATTTTTGTACTAAAGATTTGAAGGCATTACTTGTATGGGGAGAAAGTGGAGATCTTTACGGATCATAAAATCCTCAAATATTTCTTCACTCAAAAGGAACTCAACATGCAACAACGACGTTGGCTTTAACTGTTGAAAGATTATGATCATACCATCCAATACCATCCTGGAAAAGCGAACATGGTAGCTGACGCATTGAGTAGAAGATCATATGTGGGTACGAGTGCGATATTGTCAACGCAAAGGCACATTTTGTATGATTTGCAAAGGATGAAGATAGAGTTAAAGACTCCAGGGACTCATGTGATGATGGCGAATATACGAGTAGAACCGACTTTAATTAATAATGTTAAAGTTGCTCAAGCTACAGACCTGGAGCTGATGCGTATGAGGAAGAAAGTGCAAGAAGGTACTATGCCGGAAGCAAGAATCGATGAAGAAGGAATACTTCGAGTCAACTCCAGACTTTGTGTTCCTAACGACCCTGATTTAAAATATAAAATCATGATGGAGGCGCATAACACACCGTTTGCAATCTATCCTGAGAGTACCAAAATGTATCATGATCTTCGACATACATTTTGGTGGGGCAATATGAAGAGGGAGATAGCGTTGTTTATCTCAAGGTGTCTAACGTGTCAACGAGTCAAGACAGAGCATCAAGTACCAAAAGGTCCATTGCAACCATTTGAAATTCTAAAATGGAAGTGGGGGCACATTACAATGGATTTCGATACTGGTCTTCCTAAGGTTTCTCAAGGCATAGATGCAATTTGGGTCATTGTTGATAGATTGACCAAGTCTGCTCACTTCTTACCTATACGAGAAACTTATACACTTGAACGTCTTGCTCGTATGTACATAAACGAGATTGTAAGATTGCATGGTATGCCATTATCCATAGTTTCTGATCGAGATCCAAGATTCACTTCACGATTTTGGGTTAGTTTGCAGAAAGCTATGGGCACAGATTTACGGTTTAGTTCGGCATATCATCCTTAAACGGACGGGCAGTCGGAGAGGACTATTCAAACTCTTGAAGATCTATTAAGACTCTGTGTACTTGATTTCAAGGGAAGTTGGGACAAGTTCTTACCATTGGTGGAGTTTTTCTACAACAACAGCTATCAAGCAAGTATTGGCATGGCTCCATTCGAAGCGTTGTATGGAAGAAAGTGTCATTCTCCAGTATGCTGGGATGAGGTAGGTGAAGCAACGTTGTTGGGACCGGAGTTGGTACGTATGACTACGGAAAAGATTCAAACGATCCGGCAACGTATAAAAACCTCACAAGTCGACAAAAGAGTTATGCTGATCTTCATCGAAAGGACGTGAAATTCGATATTGGAGATCATGTGTTGTTACGTGTTGCTCCATGGAAAGGAGTTACGAGATTTGGAAAGAGAGAAAAGCTCAATCCTCGATTCATTGGCCCATTTTTAATCCTCGATCGAGTAGGAACTGTGGCTTATAGACTCGCTTTACCGCCAAGTATGTCTCGTGTTCATAACGTTTTTTATATATCCATGTTACGTAAATATGTGGAAGACCCGAACCACATTATTGAGTTAGAACCGGACGAAATAGCGGAAGATTTGACGTATGAAGAAGTTCCTGTTCAAATCTTGGATAAGAAGGAACATATTCTACGCTCCAAGGTTATACCTCGAGTCAAAGTTTTGTGGAGAAACCACGATGTTGAGGAAATGACCTGGGAGTTAGAATCTGAAATGAAATCAAGGTATCCTTACCTCTTCGACATACCAGGTACGTACCCTAATTTCAAGGGCAAAATTTCATAAGAAGGGGAGGTTGTCAGACCCCAATTATTTTTAATAAAGATGATTTTTCTATAAATATCATTATTAAATATTATGGAATGAATTTGATATAATGTTATAGTTGTGGGTAATATTTATAAATTTTACAAAGTACGCAAGTTGTTATATAATATTCGATTGGTTGGAGAATATTCGTTTTAACAGGGCATATTCGTACAACGGCACAATCATTGGTGGACTCCACAACGGAATTATTATCGGATTGAAAAAATGACAAAAATACTTTATGAAAATAACGGCGAAAGTTTTACCGTTAACTGTTGAAACACCCGGTGTTAAAAGTGCAATAATACGCGTGGTTGCATAGTAGCACACGATATTGATTATTGATGCTTATGTGAGAAGTCATTTAGTTTTGTTCAATTATTGCTACAGTAATTAATGCATAGTATCTCACATTATTTGATTCAATTATTGTCGATATTTTATATATTAGTAAATCAATAATTGAGACGGCAAAGTTATTAATATTATTATTTGCAATATTGACGATGTCTAGAAGTTCTGTCAAGGAGAGGTTTGGTCACCTAATTGCGCGCCAATAGGGAGAAATCCTTATTGAAAAGCCCCCTCTTTCTTGGAAACGACTTGGTTGTTAAATATTGCGAATTATAATAATGATGATAAATGTTGTTAAAAATATTGAGGTGATTTTATGAAATATTTGTTGTAGAAGTTATCTCAGTTTTATATATATATACATGTGTTAACAGGAAAGTGGTGGGTGGAAAAGAGAAATCTTGATTAATGAGGGGAATCTAGTATAATGATGTATATATATTGAATGAGTGAGTGGATATTGATGGAGGGAACATGTGGGGTTATGTTGGAAGAAAGAAAAATGGGGGTGGAGAAAAAAATCCTAAAGATTTGTCGGGTGGGAGTATT
This sequence comes from Panax notoginseng, assembly GCA_016801055.1. Taxonomy (NCBI): domain Eukaryota; kingdom Viridiplantae; phylum Streptophyta; class Magnoliopsida; order Apiales; family Araliaceae; genus Panax; species Panax notoginseng. Next base: position 36,818,405 of record CM029014.1, on the reverse strand, counting down.
TTGTTTTTGTTTTGTTGCATTATAGCATGTGTTATCTATATATATATATATATATATATATATATATATATATATATATATATATATATATATATTATATTTGGATAGCTTTGAACTTCAGGCACCTGATTGTTGCATAAGTCCCCCGTTATTATTTGTAAGACAACCCGTGAAATTTTTAAATGTTGCGTCCGTGATAAATTTCTAACAGTGCCCCTTCCATTCTCCTATAAATAGGATCCTTAGTTAGAATTGAAAATCATACCAAAAATTCAGAGAATTCTCTTCTATAATCTTGAGCGTATTTCTTTAGAGTTTTCAGAAGCTTTGAGCCTAGAAAAAATAGTATAAGTTTTCTTCAAGAATATCCTCGCCCTACTAGTCAGAATACTCTTCTTTTACGGTAAGGGGTATTATTCTTTCATATTCATGAAGATAATTATTTTCTTTCCAATACTCGTAAGAGCTGTTATTCCATTCTTTATTATTATGTTGGAATAACCTGTCTATGCAAAGTACTGCATACATGGTGAAATTCTGTTGTTATTCCATTATTTATCATTCTATTGGAACATCATGTCTGTGCGTTTACGCATGACCTGGTTCCATTATTTATTATTCTGTTGGAATATCATGTCTGTGCGTTTACACATGACCTGGTTCCATTATTTATTATTCTGTTGGAATATCCTGTCTGTGCGTTTACGCTTGACCTGGCTTCATTATTTGTTTTTCTGTTGGAATAACCTGTCTGTGCGGTCTATTGCATGCTTGGTGAATTCTTTTGTTATTCCATTCTTTATTATACTCAGTTGACTAAAGTTTTGACTTTTATACTCCATGAATTTAGTGGAATATCTTTGATGTTTGCGTTTCATCCAGTATCTTTTCATGAAAATATTCTTCTGAGCATTCTTAAATTTTACTCTACAAAGCAGTATCATGTTGACAATTTGGACGTTGTTGGTTCCTGGATAAATTAATTCTTGAACTTGTTTTATTGAATTCTTATATCATTGTCATCATCTTCATGTTTATATTTTGTTGAAAGTCATCTATGGCCTGTAGTGCATAGATGGACTTGGTATGATTATGACCAGGGATTATTCGGTGTAATCATGACCGTAATGTTACAAATGATGTGGTAAAAGTCCTCATTGGCCCGTTGTGCATTGTTGGACAGTTGTTGGCATGATCATAACCATTGATGAATACACGAATATCCTTGGCCCGTAGTGCATGGATAATTTGTGGTTGTGATACTAATGAATATCCTTGGTCGTAGTGCAGGGATGACGTGGATTATTTATTAAGCTGAGTCCCAGCGATAAAAGTGATGAAAAACCTTTTAAATCATAAAAGATAGTAGATTTTATTCTCTACTTGACTCTTTTAATAGATTGCTTGTTCCGCTGCAGTTAAACTTGATATTTGTTATATTGTATCAGTTTAACACTGTTGAAGGCTAATGATAATTTATTCTGCATTATCTTAGTCATAATATTTCTTACTGGGCTAGTTGAGCTCACCCTTTTACTTTCATTGTTCTTTTCAGGAAATGAGAACGTAGCGGGGACTAGTCGGGAAACGGAGTAACGGTTCAGATGATAGCATTAGTAGTCATCACTATTCTATGAAATAGTGTGAAAATAAATGTATTGAGGACTTATTTTGAGTTTGAATCTGTTTTGAAGACAATGTTGTATTAAAACTCACAGCCTATGTTTTGTCGTATTTTACACGACAATTGTATAATTAAGTTTTTATTTATATTTTTGTACCATGTATTTGACGACTCAGAATAGGTGATGTATACCTGTTTTAGGGGCATCACATTTCTCATCAGAGTATAAAGGGCTACAAGGATTAAACTTTGAAAGAGCTGAAAATCTTTATCAAAAAGCAAAAAACTCTGCTAAAGTCAAAGAACGAACTCAACGATCCAATATACAAAAGTTCGAGCTACTAAGTTCCTGAGAAGAAAAATTTAACGCACACTTAGAAGCACCTCACAACAAACATCAATCATTAGATCATTTGAGGGCAAAAGTGTCCTAGTCAAGTGTGACTAAATATCCAAGTCTACTGGGCTTGAATAGGGCAAAGTGTCCTTGTCTGTGTGACTAAATTCTAGTGAATTTCCTGCTCGAGGAGTAGAAGAGTGGAGTAGGACTTATTCAATCTCTGAACCACTTAAAATTGTTTGTGTCTTTACTTACTACTCTTATCATTTAAATTGCTTGATTATTATTCCTTACTGCTTAAATCTGAAACCAATATTTATTTTAGATCTAAAAGGTGTTTTTCAAAAGATCATATTCCGCTGTGTTTATTTCGATAAGTTTATTAATCATTTGATAAAAAAAATAAAGATTTATTCAACCCTCTTCTAGATTTATAAATGTTTTTGGGAAATAACAAGTGGTATCAGAACTAGTTCTCACGAACACAAAGCTTACACTTTGAGTAGATCCATGGCACAAAATAAAGATGGTTCTGAGCTTGGTGGTGGAAGTCACCTCTTCTTATTATAGAAAAATTTTCTAACCGGAAAGTGCGTATACAAGCATATATGGATGCTATTGATGATGATATGTTTGATGCTATTCTCACTGGTCCATACGTTCCTACAAAGTTGTCTCTAACAACAGAAGATCCTAACAAGGAGGTTATTAAGATGCGTGAAGAATGAACAGAGAATGAGAAGAAGCAGGTGCTGATAGACAAAAAGGCCAAAAACATTTTGTTTATGGCTCTGGAGGATGAACTCTTTGAAAATGTGGTAAATTGCACTACCGCTAAGGAAGTATAAGAGGTATTGATGGTGATGCACAAAGGAACAAAAGAAGTTAGAGAAAACAGGCAATCACTTCTAACCTAACAGTACGAGATGTTCACTTATGTTTCGGGTGAAAATCTTACAACAACTTACGAAAGATTCACTATCCTTTTAAATGACCTAAAGTTATATGGAAAGATATATCCAAACAAAGATCTGAATATCAAATTCACGCGATCTCTACCCAGCAAATGGGATGCCAAGACCATAGACGTTCGAGAATCAAAGAATCTGCACGAAATGATTGTGTAGAAGATCTATTGAAATCTTCTCACCTATGAGTTGGAGCTAAATCAAAGAGCAGAAACATTGTCCAAAAATAAAAGAAAAGACAAAGGTATTGCTCTTAAAGCCTCTGAAGGAATATCCAAAACTCCAATCGAAGCTGAAGAAGAAAATCAAGAAGGCTTGGATAGTGATGATGATAATGTTGCTCTGCTTGCTAGAAGATTGAGGAAATTCATGAGAAAAGGCAGCAACTGGAAACTAAGAAGAAATTTCATCAAAGGAAACTAAAGTAGAGAACAAGAAAAGGACTTGTGCTTCAACTGCAAGAAGCCTGGTCATTTTATAGCAGAATACAACAAGCCTCTACGAGAGGATCTCAAAAATTACAAGCAGAAGCATGACAAGAAGAAAGAATACAAAGACTACAAGAAGTTTCATAAGAAAGAAAGAGGGCTAGTATCTAACAGCTCATGGAATGACTCAGATGATGATACTAGTTCAGATTCAAGCGATAATGAAGAACCACAAGTAGCTAACCTATGTCTGATGGTCATAGAAGGAAAGCCAAACTCAACCACCGATCATAGAGAAATCGATATCATTGAGGTATTTGACTTCAACTCTCCTGATGTTAATATGGATGATCTTAGATCTGCTTTGCATGATATTACTTATGAATTACATAAATACATAAAGCTATTCAGGATTCTATCAAAGGATTATTCTCTTCTTCAAAAGGAGAAAGAGAAAGTGCAAGTAGAGTTGGAAACCTCTCTACTAAGCACTGCCTCTCTATCCAAACTTGAAACTGAGAATAAGGATTTGAGAAATATAACTGAAACAAACACTATAAGAGAATCTATTCTAAACTCTAAAATAGAGAAATTAGAAAAGACAATCTTCATGTGGAATCAATCTTCCTCATCTATGAACTCACTGATCACAAGTCAAAAGGTAGTCAAGTATGGAAAAATATCTGGAAACAAACAAAAACAGTGCTTCTTCCTACCATAGAAACATTGTGTTTGTGAAATCCAAAATAGTTATTGGGCCAAGTATTTCTTATCCACCAATTTTTGCTGACCAAGTTCTTGTTCTAAAAAAGACAACATGACACATGTTGGTTTGGGTTTTGTAGAATTGCAAAGTAAGATCAAGTCCACGATCATGTTCAGAAGAGTCGTAGAGATTAGAAATAACTCTACGGGTAAATTTGTAAACAATCGTATAATTGGTTCTTATCTTACGAAATTCCAAAATTGAAAAACTGTGTGGAGGCAGAAAGGTCAACTCGAAAGAAAGTTATATTGACCATATAAAGGTTCAAATGAGAAGAAATCCACACACACATAATACAAAAACTACTATAACTATAATAGATATGGGCATAAATCTATTGACTACTAGAATGTATATTTTCAACCCAAGATTAGGTAAATCTGGGTTCCCAAGATAATTAACACTGAAGGACCCAAAAGAGTGCGGGTATCAAAATAAATAATGTTTGTTCATACAGGTACCAAAGTCAACTGAATCAGTTTGGTATCTTGATAGTGGGTGCTCAAGGCACATGACTAGCAATAAGGCTCTTCTGTTAAATTTTAAGGATAAAGATGACCCAACAATTATCTTTGGAGATAACAACTCTGTTAAAACCAGAGGATTTGGCTCTATAGGAAAAGGCGTCATCTCCTTCAGCAAAGTTGCCTACGTTGATGGATTAAAGCATAACCTGCTAAGCATAAGCCATCTATGTGACAAGGGTCATCAAGTCATCTTCCTCAACAATAAATGTCAAGTTCGAGATTTGTAAACCAACTCTGTCAAACTAACTAGATCCAGAGAAGGAAATGCTTATATGGTGGATCTCTCTGAAGCAAGTTCCTCAATATCAACTTGTTTCTTCTCAAAAGCTTCAGAAGATATAAGCTGGTTATAGCACATGAGACTATCTCATCTAAATTTCAAAAACATGTCAAAGCTTACATCAAAGGATATAGTTAGAGGTCTACCCAAACTGAACTTCATCAAGGAAAAACCCTGCAAAGCATGTCAACTGGGAAATTATACCAATAGCTTATTTAAAAGTAAGATGACTAATTCAAATGAAGATATAATAATCTCGTGATTTGTAGTCAATTATTAACCTTAGTTGTCTAGCAAATTAGAGTAACCAAACAATTACGGATTTGATATCTAATTTAGCAGTAGCTTTTAATGAATAACAAACTAGTGTGAACTCTAGCAATTAAACAAATCAATCATAGAATTTAATCGTGGACGAATAATCAATACTCAAAATAATAATTGAACAAATAAAATCAATTAGATCTCACAGTGTAATAATTTGAGGCTTCAGTCTCCTTAAATCAAGAATATAAGTTTAGTTACACATGTCTATGAAATCACCAAAGAATAATAGAGAGAAAGTTTATATACATATCTTCTAATCTATTTATAGACATATGCCATTAAATCTTTTCCATGTAGGTTTCAACTACATAGTGACAATCAACTTCCTTCAAAGAGATCTTCTAGATAGATTTTCTTTTCCTTCGTTGGATTTGACTTGCACGCCAAGATTGCTCCACCTCATTCATTCTCCTTGTAGGATTCTTCTTATTTGTTTCCGACCACGAATCTGGACAACTACTTATCACCACTCCATTGTGATCCCTAATGACAATTCCTACAGTACTAGTGCATCCAGCCCCCTAAACAAAATCAGAATTAATTTTAAATAGTCCTTGTACATTGACCGACCATTCTGACCGGTCTAATTTTTTTTTTTACTTTGACTCTCAAAAAATGTATTGTATTTTTTTCAACTGGAATTTTTATACATATAAAAAGCAGAAAATTTCTAGTTGGAAAAAATAATATACATTTTTTGGGAGTTAAAGCAAAAAAAAAAACCTTTTGGACCGGTCGCTAGACTGGTCAGAATGGCCAGTCCCCCTAGGATAATTGAATTTTAAAATCACCAGTGGGAGGTTTCTTCCATTTCCAAAATGAGGAAGCGAATCATAAGGGAGGTTTTTTGATTTGAAATACCACGGGCAGCAGGGATCTTTACAACTACCTTCAAACAACACCTTGTTCCGATGGGTCCATAAATTATAATAGATAATAGCAGCAACCTTGAGGTCTGAAACATTAAGAGAGTTGGAAATGATCTCCCACCATTGCAAAAAATAAATAGCGTTACTGTAGTGAAGGGACCAAACCGAGTGAGCAAACGAGCACTGAGTAAGGATATAAAGAATTGATTCTCCCAATTCACCACAAACACAACAGTTGAAAGAGTATGCCAATGAGACTAGTTTTTATAATTACACACATAACCCACTCTCTTCCTCTCTTTAAAAATGTGTGCAATCAATACCTTATATATAAAAGCAGCAAAGGCGATCCCAATTTGGAGTCGACTCTTAATCAATTTGAGTTAATTTTGATCAATTTCACTAAGTTATGTACGAGTTGGTCTAATCTCTTCATCTTCTCTTCCTCATAACTTCAGTTTCTTCCTCTTCCCCTTCCCCTTCCCAGCTAAATCGATTCCCTCAATTTTTTGTTGTTGTGTATCTCTCCCTCCTCCCACACGCATCTCAAATTTCTTCTTCTCTATCACTGATTTATCCTAAACTTCTTTCGTAGGACAAACGAATACGAAGTCAGTTTGGGGGTTTTTGGGTGGAGCAAATCGACAGATTGCGAACTATGGAGTTTGTGAATTGATCGATTTTTGTTGCCGATGACGACGATGTTATGGTATTTCCTTATGCCGCCATGACTGAATCTATGACTGAATTTGAGACTTCTTTATTTTGCTCCTACATCTTCATATAGCAAGCCCTAATTTCTCAAACTCATCCATATTTTCATCAATTTCAGATTAGTTATGAATGCTTCGACATATACTTTAAGATTTTTAAGACTTCTTAATATTTTCATTATGTTATTGTTCATCAAACTCATCCATATTTTCATCAATTTCTGAAACTTCTATATGATTTTCATTATGCTATATTTTTTCTTGGTACAACGTATACAACATTTGAGAATAAAATAAAAATCAACTTGCACAATTTTATCAACTGTAATATCATAAGCAGGGCCAGGCAAATAAAGCCCAGCCTCTTTTGATCTAAACTTTCTATAACTCAGGAACGTAAAATGCTTCTGTCTGAAAGGCAAAATCCTCCCATTGCTGCCCAAAACAGAGTTGTCATACTTTCCTGTCCCCGCAACATGCGATAAAATTTGTAACATTTTTCTTCCCGGTATCATGTCATCATCAAGGATGTATACGAGATCAGCTTCTGTTTGTAAGGCCATTTGAAACCTTCCGTAATACTTGAAATCATAGCTTGAACTAATGAAGCTTATTCTTGAGTCATTGTAGCTATCCACAATTCTTTTTGTTGTTCTTTATTAATATTTGTTGTTTGATTATCATATCTATCTATTCAGCTAATTATATTAATATGCTATAAAGGATGATGCATTTCTTCAAGTATTTGTCTTTTGTGTGGATTTGATTCTTTTTCTGGCGTTTTAAGTTTCCCATGAAATAATTTTTGTTAAAGTTTTTTTTAATGGATCATGAACATTATTGACTCTTCATTTCTGATGATTGCAATGAATGAGAGATTAGGTTTGTGTATGCTCAAATAGTTGATTAAATTTTCACAAATATAATTGAATGATTTTAACAAAATACCCCTAAATAATAAAGTTTCACTATCAGGAAAAAGTTGAAAATAAGATCCAAGGAGAGAGATTATTGATCTTTACATTTTTACTTGAGTCATTATACACTTAAAATTTTTAACAAAATGGAATAAACATATCAAAAATAGGGTTTAAGTTAAATTACTTAGAGAAGTACTAGGAATTATGGCCTTGACACAATTCTCATCTTTGAATTGATTGTATTTGTTCATCAATGTCAAGATCATGAGTTGAAATACTGTAAATTTGAGGTATTATTGTAGATAATTATTTGAAAAGTCCTTTTAAATTTTCTTTTTCTACTTAGATGGGATTAAATTCTCATTCATAAGTGACATGAATTGGTGAAAAAATTAAAAATTTTGTCTTGACTTTTGTTGTATATTTGATCTTTGTTTGGAGTTGTAGGCAATTATGAGATACTATAATCTATATATAAGTTTAGTATGAATTGAAATAGAGTTAATTTGAAGATACTTATATGTAAAATTAGCCCACAAGGTTAGTGAATTGGATTTCATTTTAGAAAGAATTCACGGCTTTTTGAATAGTATATAAATTAGGCAACATTGTAATTTGTAAGTTTCAATAAAAATTTTAATATTTGTTTTGCTAATGTTATTGAATCATTTTTTATACATGTTATCCTCTTAGAGAAAATTTTACATGTTAATTGTAGATATGGATTCATACTATTTCGAAAAAGAAAAAAAATAATATGGATTCATATTATATATGTGATGTGTTCCCAGGTGCATATTACATACTTACTCAAATACCACAAGGAAGATATAAGTTGACCTGTTATTTTTTATTCTAGATAATTGCAAACTACATGGTATTGCTATCTTCGAATTTTATCTTTTTAACATTATCACGAGCCTCAATTTTAGCCATTATTTTCTCTCATGTATTTGCAAAACTATATATGTTGGTTTCCTTAGTTGATGTTCTGTGCTATGCTCTTAAACAGTACGAGTACCATATTTTTATTGGTCATGTCAATGGAATAGTATTGTTGATTTGAGTGAATTCAAGACTATTATTGTTGTCTTCCTTCACCTTTACCCTTGCCCCCCATATCCCAATTATTTATCTCCATTTGATTAAAAGAGTTCTTTACGGAATTTTTAAACTTTGAATTTTAGGATTTCCCAATATGAACTTAGGGGGTAGAACTAAGATGCGAATGGAAAAGGAAATATCTTCACCTTTCTTGGAAGAATTTTGAATATATGTTATGCTTTCTTTCAAAGTAGTATAATACATAGGGTTTCTAATCTGCAGCACATATCTAAAAAATGTGTATGCTTTTCTTGGATTGAGTTTATAGTTCTAAATGATCAAATCTTTTTCTCCTTCATTTTCATTTTTTAGCAATGATATGCGAGACACGTTGGAGGATGCAATTGTTGCAATTAGTTGAAAGAGATATAATCATTATTGAAATTGTTGGAGCTATATCTGTTGAGCACAATTACAGAATATTTGTATGTCAAACTTAATTTGTAATTATGACGAGTTTATGGATGCAGTGTGATTTGGAGATTGTTAAATGACAAGTTGAATTAATTCGGTATTGGTATTGGTTTCTAACACTATAATTTTGGTGTGAACTATAAGAGGAGGTAAGTACTTAATATTTTGAAAATCTTGAGGGAGCTATGACAAAATTTTGGGGATGATTCTTTGGTTGGATGTATTGATATTTTGCAAGTGTAATCATATTCTATCAAATTTTTAGATTTTGAATGGTCTTTTAACATTTATACATTTTAAGATTTTATATATATATATATATATATATATATATATATATATATATTGTAAGTAGTGTTCTAACCTTTTACTTAACAGTGAGTCGCTGAAACGTGCACATGGTTTGGGTTACATTCTATAGAATGTAGTTTTATTCAAATTTGGTTGAGTAAAATTATAATGACATTAGCAATTTTTTACTAGGTTTTGACCATATTTTTGCAATAGATATAATGGTGTATATAACTAATGAGTTTTGGTTTGAAGTGTTTTATAGAAGGAGGAGTTACAATACAAGTATAAAGGTGATATATGATAAGGATTGATTTCAAAAGTAACTCTAACAAGGATCTGTAACTTATATTTTAATCCTCAAATAAAGTGCAAGTGAGTAGGTAAGTGCTATTAAAATTCTTTTATTTAATAAAGACTTTTCAATAGTATCAAATTCTTGGGGTCTTGCTATTTATATTTGGTAGTCCCATATCTTTTGATATATTTATCTTGCACTCTTTGGTGCATTGATTTGAATGAAGAACCCAATTCCAAGAAAGCAAATCTAAAAGAAGACCACAAGACCAAAGACGACTTAAATCTTTGGAAGATATAATATCGGCTTAAATCTTTGAAAGATATAATATTGTATTTTTATGTGGTGTTTAAATTTTAAAATGTAAAATGGGTTGTGTTGGGTTTGATAGCGTTTGTAATCAATTTTAAGAACGTACGTGTTAATAAATTATACAATCTATTATTCAACTGCACGGGCTATCAACTAGTAGAGTCTAATGCTACTCCCAACCCAATTGAATTCTTATATAGCAAGCAAGTCTTGAAGTTATTAGGAAAATATTCTTTAATAAGTTTATACCAACAAATTCATTTTCTTCCTCCACAAGTGATATGACTGGAAACAAAGAATGGTTCTCGGAGTTGGAGGAAGGATTTCGTCAAACGGTGAAACTTGGTAATGACACCAGAATGGCAGTGGTGGCTAAAGGAAGTGTACGACTTCAAATTATAAGTTATTATTAAATTTTACGACCCATGAAAAAGATTTTTTTTTTTTAAAAAAGATCTCTAATCATGGGTTCTTGGCTAAAGTCCCAACTAGTGCAATACCAGAAAACGTACATATTAAATGTAATTAATTATTCTTAATAAAATTAGAAAGCCTAATTAATTAAAGGAGTTTAATTAATTAAAATAAAACCCTATTCTTAAATAATTTAGGAGGGTTGCCTACATCTATAAATAAGAGGAGTTTTATTAAGGATTAAGATTACGCATTTTATTCCAAGAGTCGGGAGAGTACACATATTCTATGGAGATAGAATTAAAGTTTTGTCAAACACCCATCTTAAAAATTTATTCTTTCTTAGTGGATTACCTCTAGAGGCCAAACACTTGGGTGGCTAACGTTGATTAAAGGAAGGAATTAACCCTGATGGATTCAAGTTGAACATGAAAAGGAATTGGAGGTGAACTCGTACATAAGGAAGCTAGTTTCTACAAGGTTATGAATCTAATCTCCTTATCTTTTCTATTGTATAAAAATATTTAAATTCTATTTTATCGTGCTTCAGCATCTTTTATGTAATTTGATTGCATGATAGCGCTATTTACAAACCTAACACAACTGATGATAACCTGTTCTTAAATTTATCTTTAAAAAACATCTCGCTCCCTTCAGTTGGTCAAAAAGATCATCGGTCCTTGTCAATGGATACTTATTCTTGATCGTTACTCTGTTCAACTCTCGGTAGTCGATGCAAAGTCTCATCGCTCCATCCTTGTTCTTGACAAACAAAACTGGTGCTCCCCAGGGAGACATACTCTGCTGAATATATATCTTATCTAACAATTCTTGAAGTTATTTTATCAATTCTTTCATTTCTACTGATGCCATACGATATGGAGCATTTGAAATCGGTGCAGTCCCAAGTACTAAATTTATCATAAACTTAATCTCCCTGTTTGGCAGAAGACCAGACAAATCGTCAAGAAATACGTCCTGAAATTCTCTCACTACTGATATATTCTTCATTTCTACTCATTTTCTCTGAGTATCTACAATATAGGCTAAATAACCTACACATCATATCCTCAATAACTTCTTGGCCTGCATCATCGTAAGGCAACACGATTGTCCAAGAGATGAGCTACCATAAAATACTACTTTAGACCGGTTTGGAGTCTGAAGGTTCACACTATTTTTTTTTGCAGTCAATTACCACCGCATGGTTAAATAACCAATCCATTCCTAACATTACATCAAACTCCCCTAATCTTATCGAGATCAAATCTACGTTAGTTTATGTCCCATAATCTCTGCACAACAATTATGGTGTATAACTCTACGGGAATTACTTCTTTATTTGCAACTTCTATGTTTAAAGGATCCCCTAATTGTTCTTGGGGTAAATCTAGTCGTTTTGCAAATTCTTCAGACACAAAGGGACAGGTAGCACCTAAATCAAATATTACATAAAAATTTATATTATTGATTGGGATAATACTTGACACCACGTCCTTCGTAGCTATTGCATCCTGGATCGTCATGTAAAATGTTTTGGTAGTTGATCGGTTTGGTTGAACAGGTCCACCAATCATCAGCTTGTTGCTTCCTCCCTTATTCCCGCTTCCTCCACTGTTTCCCTTTCTTCATCAGGCGAGAGAGACTCCTGTTCAAAATGCAGGTGGAAACACTGGCAACTCTCAGATGGTCACCGCTAAGCAATTCAAGGAGTTGGGACCACTGGAGTTTTTGGGAAAGCCAGAACCACTTAAGGTAGAGACGTAGATAAAACAGATCACCAAGATATTTGATGTCTTGGGATGCTCCGAGGAGTAAAAGGTTCCCTTTGCCACCTTCATGTTTCGAGGAGAGGCAAATTATTGGTGGAAATCTATAAAACGTACTCCCTGATGCACATTATCCTGGGTATTGATCAACGGTGACTCAACGGTCTCATGTGCTCCATTGCTTAACTCGACATTTTCAGATGCCATTTTTAAACACTGCCACAAAACAAGGGTTAATTGACATGCCACATATTATCCCTATATTCTGACCAACCAATTAAATAACAAATAAACTTAGGTAGGTCATACTTAGCGAAAGATTTACTCGTCTCTCCCCTCCTAGTTCTAGTCTCACATATTAGCCAGGGATCATATCCCTAAGCTTTGATACCAACTGTGACGCCCCCAAAATAGGTATACATCACCCATTCTGAGTCGCCAAATATATGGTATAGAATTTAAATTCAAACTTCCTTATACAATACGACAAGAATGTAGCTGAGAGTTTTCACACGAATATTATCTAGTAGACAATATCCAAACTCAAATGGAGTCCTCATTTCAATTATTATCACACTATTTTATAAAATAGTGAGGACTACTACAGCCACCATCTTGGACCGTCACTCCATTCCTCGACTAGTCCTGACTACGTTCTCATTTCCTGAAGAGAACAATGAAAACAAAAGGGTGAGCTCAACTAGCCCAGTAAGAAATATTATAACTAAGATAATGCAGAATAAAATATCTTTAGCCTTCAACAGTGTTAAACTGATAGAAAACAATAAACAACAAGTTTAACTGCAGCGGAACAAATAATCCATTAGAAGAGTCAAGTAGAGCATGATATCTACTATATTCTATTATTTAAAAAGTTTATAATCAATTTTATCACTGAGACTCAACTCAATAAATAATCCACATCACTGAATTATCTATGCACTACGGGCCAAGGATATTCATTAGTATCACATCTATGAATTATCCATGCATTACGGGTCAAGGATATTCGTGTTATCACCAATGATCTTGATCATACCAACAACTGTCCATCAATGCACTACGGGCCAATGAGGACTTTTACCACATCATTTGTATCATTACAAGTCATGATTATACCGAATAATCCCTGGTTATAATCATACCAATCAACAGTTCATCTATGCACTACGGGCCAAAGATGACTTTCATCACAATATAATCATGAGGATGATGACAATGATATAAGAATTAAATGAGAGCAAGGATAAATTTTAAAGATTTATAATTCAATTTATCAAGAATTCAATAATGTCCAAATTGTCAACATGATACTGCTTTGTGGAGTAAAATTCAAGAATAATATTGTATTAAAAATGATTTGGACCGAAAAGAAATCAATTTTTATCATGAATAGTATTCAGTGAATAGTACTTCATGAATAGTATCCCATGAATAGTACCCCGACATGAAAAGATTAAAAATTATCAAGAATGTTCAGAATAATATTTTCGTAAAAAGATACTAGATGAAGCGCAAATTTCAAGGATATTCTACTAATTTCACGAAGTATAGAAGTAATACTTTAATAAAATGAGTGTAGAATTCGGAATCTAAAACGAAATAATATTACTTACAGACTACAGAGTATTGAAGAAAATATTATTTCATACGAATATTGAACAAAAATAATATTCCTTACCTTAAAAGAAAAATATTTTTGACCGGTAGGGCAGAGATATTTTTGAAGAAAACTTATACTATTTTCTACACTCAAAGCTTCCTAAAACTCTAAATAAATACGTTCAATATTATAGAAGAAGAATTCTCTGATTATGGTGTGATTTTGAATTCTAAACTAAGCATCCTATTTATAGGAGAATGGCAGGATACTATTTGAAAAAACAAAATCACGGACTGCACAATAGAAGTTTCACGGGCGACGATTTTTTTTTTACTATACAGACACTATGCAAATACTATGCATAATAAAATATAATATATTCTATTTTTTATAAAAAAATAAGACTTATTATATATATATATATATATATATATATATATATATATATATATATATATATATATATATATATATATATATATATATAAAATTTGTTCCCGATTTGGGCCAGTTATAAATAGGAATAACCTCTAAATTGTAATGTGTTATATACTTTTTAAGTCTCGTATTAAGAAACTATACCTCTATATAGTAATAATTTCACACACACACACACACACACACACACACACACACACACACACACACACACACACACACACATATATATATATATATATATATATATATATATATATATATATGAGAGACAATATTAATTTTAAAGACTATATTTTTTATAAAAGACTGCATTTCCTATAAAAAATTATATTTTCCTATAAAAGACTACGTTTCCTATAAAGGACTATATTTTCTTATAAAAGACTATATTTTCTATAAAAGACCACATTTTCTTATAAAAGACTACTTTGCATAAATATTTTTAGAATAATAATTATTAGGGAGTTCTTATTGATATTTTTGTTAAAGTGGATATTTTTGGGTGTTCAAAAAATATTTTGTACCAATACCTCTATTTAGTAATAATCTTTCAATTATAATACAAATAGTTTGGCCCCAAGTCTATTCCTAAATAGAGATTTTACTGTATATATATATATATAAAATAAAATTGAGATAACTTTCTCTCGATTATTTTGAAAAATGGGTAAGTGGAGGTCCAAATAATAAGTCAAATTTACAACAAATATTTTATAAAAATTCTCTCTATTTATCTCAATTCACTTGGCTTCACAAAACATATTTTTAAACAATAATTATTCATCAATTATATAACTTGCAATATTAACAACCAGATCATTTTCAGGAAATAAGGGGCTTTTCGATAAAAATTTCTCCCTATTGGCGCGCAATTAGGTGACCAAACTCCTTTTCTCGACAGAACTTTATAGATATTGTCAATAATGTAAATAATAATATGAATAACTTGTCATCTCAATTATTGATTTAATAATATAAAATATTGTGACAATAATTGAATCAATAACGTGAGATACTATACAGCAATTACTGTGACAATAATTGAATAAAACTGAGTGACTTCGCACGTAAGCATCAATAATCAATATCGTGTACTATGTAACCACGCGTATTACTTTACTTTAATCACAGGGTATTTCAACAGTTAACGGTAAAACTTTAGCCGTTATTTTTATAAAAAGATATTTTTGTCATTTTCTAACTCCGACAGTAATTCTGTTGTGGGATCCACCAATGATTGTGTCGTCGTATGAATATTCCCTATTAAAACAAATATTTTTCTGACCAATCGAATATTTATAACAACTTGCTTACTTTATAAAATTTATAAATATTACCTACAACTATAACATTATAACAAATTCACGCCTTAATATTCAAAAATGATATTTAGAGAAAAATTTATCTTTAATCATAAAAGTTGAGGACTTACATTTCTCCCCCCCCCCACCATTTCAAATTAATATATATATATATATATATATATATATATATATATATATATATATATATATATATATAAACAAAACTTAGATAACTTCTCCCGACTATTTTTAAAAAATGGGTAATTGGGGGGGGGTCCAAATAATACGCTAAACTTACAATAAATACTTCATAAAAATCACCTCTAATTATCTCAACTCACTTGGCTTCACGAAACACATTTTAAAACAATAATTATTCATCAATAATATTATAACTTGTAATATTAACAACCAGATCATTCCTAGGAAGGAGGGGGCTTTTCGATAAGAATTTCTCCCTATTGGTGCGCAATTAGGTGACCAAACCCCTTTTTTCGACAGAACTTTCTAGACATTGTGAATAATGTAAAAAATAGTATGAATAACTTTGTCGTCTCAATTATTGATTTAATAATATAAAATATTATAAAAATGATTGAATCAATAACGTGAGATACTATATAGCAATTATTATGGTAATAATTTAATAAAACTAAGTGACTTCTCACGTAAGCATCAATAATCAATACCGTGTGGTATTATGCAACCACGCGTATTACTGTACTTTTATCACCGAGTATTTCAACAGTTAACGGTAAAACTTTCGCCGTTATTTTTATAAAAAGATATTTCTGTTGAAACGAATATTTCCTGTTAAAACGAATATTCCCCGACCAATTGAATATTTTGTAGCAACTTGCTTACTTTACAAAATTTATAAATATTATCCACAACTATAACATTATATCAAATCCACACCATAATATTCACAAATATAATTTGAGAAAAATTAATCTTTATTCATAAAAGTTGGGGTCTTACATTATACTGATTTTTAGCAAACTTGCTCAATGCAGAAGTCTTTACTTCTAGTAGAACAAGAGATACTATTTCTTGTTATATTTTCTTTTTTATTCTTAATTTTTACCTTAAATTTCTGTTTTAGAAAATAAGTTTGACAAGAGTAGCATATTGAAGAAAGGTGGGAAGTAGTATGAATGTTATATTATATATGTAATATACATATGTATTTATACAAGTATATCTATATATGTAGTATATTATATATTATATTATATATGTAATATACATATGTATGTATACATACATATATTTAATGATTGGTTTAATGGGTTGACCAATATACGAGTAATATATAATTCTAAATTTTATTTGGAATATAGTAATTTGTTTGATTAGATCTGTTTGAATGTTATACTTCGTTGGTTGTTATTGATTAAACTACAAAAAATCATGTCTTAGTGATATTGATATGAATGAATTCTTTCATGTGTATATTTAGTTTGTTTATTATACTGTATTTAATATTCTATTTTAGTCTATATTTTTGTTGGCACCATTTTGAATATGTATTGATATCTTTTTGTACGTTTTTATATAGATGTGCCAAGTGAAAATTTTGTAATGTAGTACTACAAATGTAAGGCATAAAGTGTGGTTTGGAAAGGTTCAGTAAATTTTTGTAATGTGTACAACTCACAACTATGTAAGTAGAAGATGGGTACAATATTGGAGATTCAGCATCTTTAAATTAGATCAATAGTGATATTTGTAACCATGAACAAATTTCGACATCAAAGGTAATTATTGAAATTAGAAATTGTTGTTTGATATGTTTAAATGATATTGTACTAATGTTATTTTTATAACTAACGAGATTTTCAAAATATTTTGCAGGTTATACTGTTTCTTAGCAGACTTGCTCAATTTAGAGGTTTTTACTTCTAGTAGAACAAGAGGTATTATTTATTGTTGTATTTTCTTTTTTATTCTTTTATGTTAACTTAAATTTCTGTTTTAGAACAATGGTTTGATAAGAGTACCAGATTGGAGAAAGGTGGGAAGTAGTACGAATGTTGTAGGATTTAGATTTTGGGATAGATTTGTGGAGGGAAAGTAAGACTAATTTTATAGGTCCTAAATGTAAGACTTCGAATTTTATGAAATAAAAATATTCAATTTTTCTATTTAGTAAATAGTTAAATTGATAAAAGTTTAAAGTTAAGGGAGATATATGTAAATTTTTCAAAATAAGCAAATGGTTATAAAATATTCCTTGTTGTCGGGGAATATTGTAAAGCCCCCAAATTCTAGTACTTGAAACCCGAACTCGGTGCTTCACGATACTATTTATATGAGCGGAATAATACTAATAATAATAACAATAATATAAATATTAAACTTAATTTACATAACAGAGTCTATCCCCAAGTACGCAACCTTTAAACATATATTACAATACATGATACTTAATATATATATCATTCTTATCTTAATAGAGTCAAACTATTACATAGAATACTATAAATTTTATTCTGTTTGCTTTCATTTTTCTTTGTTTCTGCATGAGCCTTCTGGTTGTTCACATTTAGTTGAAAACATTTAAATTAAGCAATGATGAGCATTTGAGTTCTCAACAAAAAATAACAATTATAAATATTAGCTGAAAGGATTAAATATTTTCTTTGTACTACCCTTCTACAACAATTCAATAGATGTGAAGTAATCTGAACCGATAATAATAACATAACAACTTTCTATCAAATTTTTGAAACTACGTACTGACTATAAATAGGGTTAAGGTGACATACTATGAACATTGTTTTCAATTTTTGAATAGGTTTAGTAGAACTGTAAGGCCCCAACTTTTATGAATAAAGATGAATTTTCTATAAATATCATTGTTGAATATTAAGGAGCGAATTTGATATAATGTTATAGTTATGGGTAATATTTATAAATTTTACAAAGTACACAAGTTGTTTTATTATATTCGATTGGTCGGGAAAAATTCGTTTTAACAGGGAATATTCGTACGACGACACAATCATTGGTGGACCCCCCCAACGGAATTATTGTCGGATTGAGAAAACGACAAAAATATCTTTTTATGATAATAACGGCGAAAGTTTTACCATTAACTATTAAAATATCCGATGTTAAAAGAATAGTAATACGCGTGGTTGAATAGTAGCACACGGTATTGATTATTGATGCTTACGTGAGAAGTCACTCAGTTTTGTTCAATTATTGCTACAGTAGTTCCTGCATAGTATCTCACGTTATTTGATTCAATTATTGTCGATATTTTATATATTATTAAATAAATAATTGAGACGACAAAGTTATTAATATTATTATTTGCAATATTGATGATGTCTAGAAGTTCTGTCAAGGAGAGATTTGGTCACCTAATTGCGCGCCAATAGGGAGAAATATTTATTAGAAAGCCCCCTCTTTCCTGGGAACGACCTGGTTGTTAAATATTGCGAATTATAATAATGATGATAAATATTGTTAAAAATATTGAGGGGATTTTTTTATGAAGTATTTGATGTAAATTTTACTTATTTTATGAACTCTCATTTATCCATTTTTTAAAATTAATCGGTAAAAAGTTATTCAGTGTATATATATATATATATATATATATATATATATATATATTCATTTCTTAAGCTCACCCTTATTGAGCTCATCCTTTTTTTTTATATAAAAAAAAACATAACTAATAAAAAATGTATAATAATTTTTGGAATTGAAAGTTTTTTTAAAAAAAGTATTTTGGGTGTGATTTGAGTACATATAACAAAACAGTGTTGTACAGACTATATAACACTGTTTTGTTATATGTACCCAAATCATACCCAAAACAATTTTTTTAAAAAAACTTTCAATTCCAAAAATTATTATATATTTTTTATTAGTTAAGTTTTTTTTTTTTAAAAAAAAAGGCAGAATGAACTCGGGGTGAGTTCAATAAAAATGAGCTTAAGATCCTTGCTATATATATATATATATCATATTACTTAACAGGTGATATATATAAGTTATAGTATTAGTAATCAAGCTCTTGAACCATGATTCACATTCACGTGATATTACTTTGTTGGGAGGGAATGTATATTATATAAATTAAGTGTGTGCATGTGATGTGTAATATGTGTGTGCCTGTGAATGAAGTGGTGGTGGTGGTGGTGGTGATGGCGAGTGGAAAGAAAATTGTGCAGGTATGTAATATATATATATATATATATATATATATATATATATATATATATATATATATAAGTTTTGTTTTATTAGATTATAAATAGAATATATTATATTTTATTTAAAATTTTTACTTTATTAGAATATTTTATTGCACAGTAATAAATAGTAAAATCAAAATTTTCAGAAAATTTCGCCGGTTGCGTCCGTGATTATTTTCCACTGTGCGTCTGTGATTTTATTTTCTAAATAGTATCATTTCCATTCTCCTATAAATAAGATGCTTAGTTAGAATTGAAAATCACACCAGAATCAGAGAATTCTTCTTCTATAATATTGAGCATATTTCTTTCGAGTTTTAGAAAGTTTTGAGAAAACAGTGCAAGTTTTCTTCAAGAAGATCCCCGCCCTACCGGTCAGAATACTATTCTTTTTAAGGTAAGTGATGTTATTTATTTCATATTCAGAAGAGACATTATTCTTTTTGTATTCATATGAATATTATTTTCGTTCAATATTCATAAAAATATTATTTTCGTTCAATATTCGTAGGAATATTATCTTTGTTCAACGTGTTTAGAACAATTTAATTAGACATAATTTGTTGTATAAAATTTGTAAAAGAAATTAAAAAGGAAAAAAAAAACAAAATTATTCGCGAATTTTTTTTTTTTCGTGGTTCACTGATGTTTCGGTTTATATTATATATATAAGGAATGATTACTTTGGTTAAGGAAGGATGTGGCTGAATCCTTTTGTTTCATGAAACTTTAATATGAATATTTTATATATATGATAATATACGAATTGCATGGTGCAGTAAGTATGATTTGCATGTCCAACATGATTATATATATATATATATATATATATATATATATATATATATATATATATATATATATATATATATATATTAATCTGCATCATGTAAATTAATTTGCATGTTCGTGATCTGTGATCTGTTGCTTCACGGAATGGTTATAATATTCAACCGTTGTAAGGGATGTTATTTTTGTTCAATATTCGCTTGAAATAATATTTTTTTCCATACTCTGTAGTATGTAAGTAATATTATTTTGTTTCAAATTTCAAATTCTATACTCATTTAGTTAAAGTTTTGGCTACTATACTCCATGAAATTAGTAGAATATCCTTAAAAGTTGCGTTTCATCCAATATCTTTTCATGGAAATATTATTCTGAGTATTCTTGATAAATTTTAACTTTTTCATACTGAAGTATTATTCATGATAAAAATTGATTCGTTTTCGGTCCAAATCATTTTTGGTACAATATTATTCTTGAATTTTACTCCACAAAGTAATATCATGTTGACAATTTGGACATTATTGAATTCTGGATAAATTAAATTATAAATCTTTAAAAATTTATCATTTGCTTTCTTTTAATTGAATTCTTATATCATT
Organism: Panax notoginseng; assembly: GCA_016801055.1. Lineage (NCBI taxonomy): Eukaryota > Viridiplantae > Streptophyta > Magnoliopsida > Apiales > Araliaceae > Panax > Panax notoginseng. Next base: position 36,797,091 of record CM029014.1, on the reverse strand, counting down.
GTAATCATCCTCATGCTTATATTATGTTGAAAGTCATCTGTGGCCTGTAGTGCATAGATGGACTTGGTATGATTATGACCAAGGATGATTCGGTATAATCATGACCGTAATGTTACAAATGATGTGGTAAAAGTCCTCATTGACCCGTAGTGCATTGATGGACAGTTGGCATGATCATGACCATTGATGAATACACGAATATCCTTGGCCCGTAGTGCATGGATAATTTGTGATCGTGATACTAAAGAATATTCTTGGCCGTAGTGCATGGGTGATTCGATGATGTGGATTATTTATTAAGCTGACTATCAGTGATAAAATTGATGATAAACCTTTTAAATCATAGAAGATAGTAGATTTTATGCTTTACTTGACTCTTCTAATGGATTGCTTGTTCCGTTGCAGTTAAACTTGATGTCTATTATATTTTATCAGTTTAACACTGTTGAAGGCTAACGATAATTTATTCTGCATTATCTTTGTCATAATATTTCTTACTGGACTAGTTGAGCTCACCCTTTGCTTTCATTGTTCTCTTCAGCAAATGAGAATATAGTTGGGACTAGTCGGAGAACGGAGTGACAGTCCAGATGATAACATTAGTAGTCCTCTCTTATTCTGTTAAATAGTGTGATTATAAATGTAATGAGGACTCCATTGAGTGTGGATATTGTCTAGATGACAATATTCGTTTTAAACTCTAAGTTTATGTTTTGTCGTATGTTACACGACAGTTGTATTTAAATTTTGTACCATGTATTTGACGACTCAGGATGGATGATGTATATCTATTTTGGGGGCGTCACAAGAACTTTATCCGCAAACCGTCATAATTTATGGGCACGGGGTGATCAACTCGTTATGCCCTGTATTGATCAATACTACATGCAAAAACGATATTATCGTTCACTCTGTCCGCCTTGGGCGCATAAAAGTTTTCTCATGTTCGGAATGTTCATACTTAGTCGGAAATCCGAACCAAAATAATTTGATTGGATACAAAAATGTTTTATCATATTCAACGATATTTTTAAATCTGTGTCTAGCTGATCAATTAGCTTAGACGACTTTTACTTAATGTATACATACATGCAATCAATAGGTGTATATATATATATATATATATATATATATATATATATATATATATATATATATATATATATATATATATATCAAAATGTGATTAAATACAATGATTATCCAAGTGGGAACAGTATAACCATAATTAGGAATTAACGAATATAATAAATATCTGAATAATAATATAATACCATGTTGATAATCAATGATCGGATATAATATATTTAACAATTGGGTTAATAATCTAGTACAATAATAATATAGTTCTGAACATTTCTTACTCATATTCATTGCATAAAGAAAATACAAAAGTAGGATACTTGCCTGGTACGCTGCTTACAACTCGCAACTTAGTTTTATCTTTTATATAACAACCTATCAGTAATAAGATCATTTTACTGATTAGAATAACATATCGTAGCACATAATACTGCTTATTGCAGTCAGCACATAACCTAATCACATTGTCACACATATTCAACAGTCATTGAATCACAAACAAATATTAATACAGTCAAAATATCTAAGTCCAGATCAATTTCTGAAATATATCGGTGTACCGACAACTTTATCGAGTAATTATCGAGTCTAAGACTCTATCCTGAAGTTCAATATCTGTAAGTATCAATCATATTATTTTTAAATGACTTATAATAATTTTTAAACATTTATTATAATTTATCATGAATTTTTAAATACCGAAATCAATATTAAATGATTTAAATATTAAACAATTCTATTATCATTAACATTTAATTAATATTAAACTATTAATAAAACCATTGCCAAAATATTAAAGTTATTTATAATAGCTCAAAATATTTTTAAAACATTTATATTATCTTTAAATAATTTTTAAAACATTTAAAATTAATTTTAAATAATTACCATTAATATTTAAATATTAATGTACTATTCCTCAAAATATTAAAAGTCATTAAATATAACTTAAAATATTTTTAATTCATTTATATCCTTTTTAAATAATTTTTAAATTAATAAAACCATTTTAAAACTATTTATTTAATATAATTATTAAATAAATTTAATATCATTAATATTAAATTAATATCATTAATATTAAATTATTATTGAAATTATCCTTTAAATATTAAAAGTTATTTTTTATAACTTAAAATATTTTTAAACACTTTATTTTTATTTAAAATAATTTTTATAATAATAAAATCATTTTAAACAAAATTATTTAATATAATTATTAAATAACTTTAATATCATTAATAATAATTAATTAATGTAATTTACCTTTAAATATTAAAAGTTATATTTTATAACTTAAAATACTTTTAAAATCTTTATTTTCATTTAAAATAATTTTTCTAATATTAAAATTATTTTTAAATTAATTTATTTAATATAATTATTAAATATGTCTGATATCATTAATGTTAAATAATTAATAAAATTTACTTTAAAATATTAAAAGTTATATTTTATAACTTAAAATATTTTTAAATACCTTATTATTATTCAAAATGATTTTTTAAAATAATAAAATCATTTTTAATTAATTTATTTAATACATTTATTAAATAAATTAAGTATCAATAATATCCAAATAAATATTAATATTTATGAAAAATATGTCAAATTATTAAAAGTTAATTTTTATAACTTAAAATAATTTTTAAAACTATTTTTAGAATTTTCAGAATTTAATTTCTATTTTTAAATGAATTTTGGAAAAATAAATTAAATAATTTTAATAAGTCTGTCGCTAAAGCCCTTTGGCGACATAAATCGTCGCCTTAGGTGTTCTTGGTCACCAAGAACATGCATGAGCAATGTTCGACATGCATACTTTGACCAAACATAATTTTTAATTTGTGATATTTCTGGGCAAACTAATACCTTGATCTTGTAGTACTAATGTAACACTACATGTAACAACAAAGAACAGGGTCATACAACATAACAAATGAAAGCTATAAGCCAGCAAACTAGCTGTTAGAAGGTTCTTCACGTTTCTGGGCTGCCCAGAATCCTAAGGTCATGGACGGTCAACGCCCTTTGTGGCCTTCTAACATGCAATCTGTTGATTATATGGTTGGTCTAGACGTCGGGATATGTAGACAATCTAATCGAGTACAAGTTCTAAGCATTTATCATGTCTAAACATCAACCATCTACTCGATCTAAGGCCTTGAACAAGCTGTCAGAGCTATTCTTTATTTTCTGGGTTACCCAGAAATGAAGAACAGTTTAACCAGCCACTTTTGGGCTTCCACAATTTGCTAATCTGGTAATATTTTTGTGATCTAAGAGTTGTAATGTGTAGCTAACATGTAAGGCTACAAATCTATTACATAACATCGATCTAACAACAACACAACGAGAAAATCTAGTCCGGTCAAAGTTTGTCAGAAATATTGTGCCTACGGTTTCTGGGTTTTCCAGAAACGCTCAATCAGTGACGAGTGGTCTACTTTAACCAGTCACTCTGATCGATATATTGATGTTATAAAGGGTATATAGACATGGATCTAGCATGTGCCAACCCAGATCACTAAAATAGACTACATATAACATGTTTAAACATTGAAACCTAAGATCTAACAACAGATCCAAAGTCATATTTCCAAGTTAGGGTTTATACCTTCTATGATCCAATTCTAATTCAAGGCTTCTGATTTGATAGTGGTGTTAGTGGGGATTGTTTTGTGACTGATATAACAAGAAAATTTCGGAGGTTTTAGAGAGAGAGGGTCAATGATGATAGTTGATACAAAATTAAGTTAGCAAATGATTTTTCTCTCTCTCCAATCTATATATACTAAGTTAGGTACATGAATTGGCTGTCATAGGTGGCTGATATGTGTTGATTGAAGGCACATGGAGTAGTTAGATTTGGTGAACAACTCACCTAAGGTCAAAGCCTACGTGTTAGCTTCAATAATGCACATAAGGGTATAATGGTCATTTGGCATTCCAATATAATGGCATAAATGTAATCCTTGCAAACCCTTAGGGTCTGACCCTAAGGTTTTCCAAAAATTAGTTTTCTAGAATTTCATTTAGGGTTTAAAAATAAAATAAAATAAAAATTAACTTTCTATTTTTTTTTGAAAATTAGGGCTTCCTAATTATGTTTAATTTTCTAATTACATTATACATGAGCATTAGGGTTTTAACGTCCACTAATTAGCATTTAGCTTACAAATAACAAATAAGGTTACCAATTTAGCAAATTAGGATTCTAAATTTGAAATTAAGGTTTCTAAATTTTAATTAGGGTTTACCTAATCAAATATTTAATAATTAATATTAATCACATAACACAATTACAAAATAATCTTGTACTCTAATTTGGATTTCAAATTAGAGTTTTCGACAGTAATACTAGGGTTTGACATATTGCACTATAATTGACTAACTATTGTCAGTCTATATATACAGTACATATTATAGCACTGAAAAATCAAAATATAATTAATATTATATTATTATTCTCATGCCTTGATCAAAATCCAAAATTAGGGTTTAGATTCCATATCTGATTTATCTTACATAAATGACTTTATTAATTAAGTTAGAAAAATAATTAACTTAACTAATCTGAAATAATTCCATATAAGAAGATAAAATAATTATTATAATTATTCTATAATCATTACATATATTATTTAAATATTAAATAATATATAATTATATTGTTATGGAAAATAAATAATAAAAATATTTCTACTATAAAATTAATTATTATAAGAATATACTTTATAATAATCAATAATTCTGAAATAAAATTATTTTTAATTATTCATGTAATAAATATATTTTTATTTATCACATAAATACATACGCTTTATCTTGTACAAATCCTCATCTTTAAAATAAAAAAAAATTATACGCAAAATTTCTGATTTAATTATATAGAAAATATCGGGTTGTTACATTCACCCTCCCTTATACAGATTCCGTCCCGGAATCACTGTTTTAAAACTTATACATACAAGGGTACATAGCACACACAATCATTGCAAGTAGATCTCGACCAACTTTGATCGAACTGATATTTAACTATTCACTTAAAGCTTGTCTATCTAATTAAATGGAAAATTTTGATTTCTAAAAGAACTCAAATTCCTCCTTCAAAATTTCTTTATAAAATAATTTACTATATATAAGAAAATCATGTATAAGAAAATAAAAGTTATTCGAATAATACCTGGAGTTCCACTACCAGCTGCCACCGTATCCTGGACCGTCATGTTGAAGACCCTTGATGTTGATTTTGTTGGCTTGTGTGATGACGTTGGTCCTGTGATTGCTAAAGTCTCGCTACCCTTGCCAGTAGTCACACTTCCTGCCTTTATCCTTCTTTTCGGACAATCCTTCACTTTATGCTCAGTCGACTCGCATAGAAAATACCCACTGTTCATCCTAGGATTGGGGCAGTTGAAAGAGATATGACACTCCTACCCGCACTTGTAGCATACAAACTTTTCCTTCAAACATTTCCCAGAGTGGTTCTTTCCACAAGTCTTACACTGTATAGCTGGCTTCTTAACACCTTCTTGTTTCACCTGGACATTGCCAAAATAGTTCCCCTTCTTCTTGCTACTACCACTTTTACTTCCACTATTAATTTCTACCTTCCCAGCTCCTTCGATCTTACCCTTGTTCTTTCTCTCTTTGTTGTAGATGCTCATGGCCTCACTCCCCTCCTTAGCTATTATAGTCTTTTCCATGAGTGCTGTAAATGTAGGAATCTGCAACACCGCCACCTTATTATAGATCCAGGGTTTTAATCTCAGCTCAAACCTTCTCGCTTTCCTAGCCTCCGTATCAACTTGATGCGGAGCGAACCTAGCCAAGTCATTAAACTTTGTGGCATACTCCGCAACAGTCATATTCTCCTACTTCAACTCTAAAAATTTTACCTCCATCCTAGCCTGCATACTAGCTGAAAAATAATTTTCGAAATACAAAGTTTTGAACTTATCCCAAGTAACTATTCCTTCTCCTACCCTCGCCTGATTTGCTTCCCACCAAAAGTTCGCCTCCCACTTCATCATGTAGGTGGCAAAAGATGTCTTTTGTCCCTCAGCTACCCTAGCTATCACAAACGCCTTTTCAATCTCTTTAACCCAAGTTTGGGCTTCAACAGGGTCAGTTATACCTCTAAATTCTGGCGGTCCTACTGCCTTAAAGTCTTTGAAGTTCGCCAGGCGATTATCCGACTGGTTCCCTCCGGCTGGCATTTCTTGTTGCATAGCTTGTGCTACCATTCCAAACCTTACATTCTAAACCTTATCACATAAGTTTAATATATTAAACTTGTTTCATTACTCAAACATAGATTCATATTCATTTAGCGAATACTTTACATAGCATAACACATACTGCTTTAAACATCAGCTATCCCTTTGTGACCACAAAAGTCGGGATATACAACTTTGATTAAAACAAAATTTAGAAACATTACATTACACAGACATACTTATCATATATATTACATTAAACAGACCTACACAACAGAACCTATACTACCTATTTACTACGCCTTTTTCTTGGACAACCTTTCTCCTGATGACCTTCTATCCCACAGATAAAACATTCACATGGTTTATAGTCGGGACAATACAGAGTGGCATGTCCCTTATAGCCGCAAATGTAACATATTCTTTTCCCTTTCTTCATATCGAATTTTCCTAAGTCATGGTCTTCTATCTTTCTTTTTCCCTTATTGCTCGGAGCTACACACGATGTGTTGCTTGTGGCTCCCATTTGATCAATTTGGATTTTAAGCTTATCTTGTTCTTCCATTATTTCTAGTAAGGCTTTTCGCAACTGACTATTTAGTAGCTTTTCTATTTCCCATAACTTTTCCAGAGAAGAAACCTTGTTCCACAGATCCTGCACCTCCGTTGATGCTTGATCAACTTTAACTTTAGTGTTCGAATCACTATCTGTCAGCTCCACCATCTCCGGATCTGGTACTACGTTTTTTAAAATAACCACCTCGTCAATGTTATTTTCATTGTGAGTCTCTATTTCAGCTATTGACTTCGATATTAGCTCGGGTGTATGGATTTAATCCTTCTTCATGCTATAAGCATATAACAAGCCTTTTCCACCAGACATCTACACACATAAATTATCCTGATTAGCATATAGTATATACACACAACAAATAATAGCTTTATATAAGTTTTCTTTTATTTTGTTTGACGATGAATTTATCCAATTTATCTCCTTTTTTTTAAACTCTATATGAGTTATTTGTATTTTCAACGTTTTCCTCTGTTCTAAAGTTATAGCCTAAGGTCTATCCCACCTAGGATTTTTAACCCTAAGCTTTGATACCAACCTGTAAAGCCCCCAAATTCGGGTACTTGAAACCCGAACTCGGTGCTTCACGACACCATTTTTATGAGCGAAATAATACTAATAATAATAACAATAATATAAATATTAAACTTAATTTACATAACAGAGCCTATTCCTAAGTACGTAACCTTTAAACATTCATTACAATACATGATACTTAATATATATATCATTCTTATCTTAATAGAGTCAACCTATTATATAGAATACCATAAATCTTATTCTGTTTGATTTCCTTTTCCTTTGTTTCTACATGAGCCTTTTGGTTGTTCACACTTAGCTGAAAACATTTAAATTAAGCAAGGATGAGCATTTGAGTGCCCAGCAAATAACAACAATTATAAATATTAGCTGAAAGGATTAAATATTTTCTTTGTACTGCCCTTCTACAACAATTCAATAGTTGTGAAGTAATCTGAACCGATAATAATAGCATAAATTGTGAAAGTTTTACTTTTTCGTGTCGAGATTACTATTCACGTATACGACACTATTTACGTATACGACACTATTTATGTATATAATACTATTTACGTATACGGCACTATTTACATATACGGTACTATTTACGAATACGTGGTACTATGCACAGGGTACTATTCACGACAAAATTAGTTTCTTTTTCTGACCAAATTATCGTTGATTTATGAATCTTACTCTTGAAATTAAATTCATGTTTTGATCATATTGTTTTTATTATCATAAAAAACATTTTTTATAATCCTAGTGATGAAATTTCTCTTTGACTTGAGTGTAAAGATGAATTATTGACTAGTATGATCATGACCATTGAATTTATAATTGAATATCTTTAGCTTAAGTGCAAAGGTAAATTGATCAACATGGTTATAATTACTGTTTATATAAATTCTGAAATGATTATATATTTCTTTGAGATATTAATATCTTTGTCTTGTAGTGCAAAGATGACCTGTTGTTGAATACCTTTGGCCTGTAGAGTAAAGATGACCTGTTGTTGAATATCTTTAGCCTGTAGTGCAAAGATGACCTGTTGTTGAATATCTTTAGCCTGTAATGCAAAGATGGTCTATAGTGCAAAGATGAACTGTTGATGAATATCTTTGGCCCGTAGTACAAAGATGAATTTATTAGTATGATTATGAACATGAACTGTGATTTGGTATAACCATGATTTTTGATGTTTCAGGTAAAGAAAGGTGATGAAAATTATCTTCGTCCTAGGTGCGAAGAGGAATTTAGAACCACAATTATGATTATGAGTTATTCACATGATTGTGGACAGGAACTATTGATTGATGTTACAGGAATAAAATATTGTTGGTAGACTTTTAACATGAAGAAGATAATAGACTTTATGGTCTATTTGACTCTTCTAATGGATTGTTCGTTCTGCTGTAACTATGGTTGAAAAGTTTTATCATCTACCATATGTTCTAAATCTCTGATTTATTACTGACGAATGCTATTTATAATTTAATTATCTTTAGTCATGATATTCTTTACTGGGCTAGTTGTGCTCACCCTTTTGCTTCACAATTCCTTTTAGGTAATAAGAGTGTAGTTGGGTCGAGCATGGGTAACAGGGGAATAGAACGGTGGTCTATAGCTGTTGAGGTTTCCCCTAAAACAATATGGAAATAATTTTATTAAAAATTTTAGATAAGTGTGTCGTATTTTATACGTCATTTAACTGTTAATTTTGGTGAACCGAATAGGGTGAGGTGAACCCAACTTTGGAAGGGTGTTTTGCCACTATCATACAAGATGTCTAATGACATACGACTTCGTGTTATCATAAGATAGGGTTGTGCACATCTACTTACTGATTATATCTATGAGCACTACCTATATACTATTGGAGTTTGGTTGAAATATAAATCCCAATTAGAGACAATGAAGATAATTGTATGGCAAGAGAAGACTCACCATTGGAAAGAATATGATAGTAATCTTCTAATTTTTTTGGGGTCTATTGGGTCAACCAATGATAATTCTCAAGTCATATGATATCTATTATAACTTAGGTTTTAATTTCTAAAACAGTTATTGATTGTACCTTTATGTAAAGTACCATTGTAAGGTGTTGTGGTCGAGGCACCATGAGAGTTACATATATTTGTATTAAAACTCATAATTTAACAGTGGTCGTATTCTGTACGACAGTTTAAAAGTTAAAATTTGAAGATTTGTATTTAGAAATTGTGTTGAGTGTATTTCGTGGTGACCCATAATAAGTTGGGTGGATTGGACCTATTTTGGGGGCGTTACACTAAATATTTTGGGAATATATATTATATTATATATGTAATATACATATGTATTTATACAAGTATATCTATACATGTAGTATATTATATATTATATTATATAAGTAATATACATATGTATGTATACATACATATATTTAATGATTAGTTTAATGGGTTAACCAATATACGAGTAATATATAATTCTAAACTTTGTTTTGAATATAGTAATTTGTTGGATTAGATCTGCTTAAATGTTATACTTCGTTGGTTGTTATTGACTAAATTGCCAAAAATCATGTCTTAGTGATATAGATCTTGAGTGAATTCTTCCGTGTATCTATTTAGTGTGTTTGTTATACTGTATTTAATATTCTATTTTATTCTATATTTTTGTTGGCACCATTTTGAATATGTATTCATATCTTTTAGTACGTTTTTATATGGTTGTACCAAGTGAAAATATTGTAATGTAGTACTATAAATGTAAGGCATAAAGTGTGGCTTGAAAATATTGAGTGAATTTTTGTAATGTATACAACTCACAACTATGTAAGCAGAAGATGGGTACAATATTGGAGATTTAGCATCTTGAAATTAGATCAATAGTGGTATTTGTAACCATAAACAAATTTTGACATCTAAGGTAATTATTGAAATTAGAAATTGTTGTTTGATATGTTTACATGATATTGTACTAATGTTATTTTTATAACTAACGAGATTTTCTAAATTTTTTGCAGGTTATACTGATTCTTTGCAAACTTGCTCAATTTAGAAGTCTTTACTTCTAGTAGAACAAGAGGTACTATTTATTGTTATATTTTCTTTTTTATTCTTATTTTTAACTTAAATTTCTATTTTAGAAAACAGGTTTGGCAAGAGTAGCAGATTGGAGAAAGGTGGGAAGTAGTACGGATGTTGTAGAATTTAGATTTTGTGACAGATTTGAAGAGGGAAAGAGAGGGGTAAGTAGATATAGGCGTATGAGACTAATTTTATAGGTCTTAAATATTTAGAAAATATATATTATATTATATTATATATGTAATATACATATGTATGTATACATACATATATTTAATGTTTGGTTTAATGGGTTGACCAATAAACGAGTGATATATAATTCTAAACTTTGTTTGGAATATAGTAATTTGTTTGATTAGATCTGCTTGAATGTTATACTTCATTGGTTGTTATTGATTAAACTACCAAAAATCATGTCTTAGTGAAATTGATCTTGAATGAATTCTTCCGTGTATCTATTTAGTGTGTTTGTTATACTTATTTAATATTCTATTTTATTCTATATTTTTGTTGGCACCATTTTGAATATGTATTGATATCTTTCTGTACGTTTTTATATGGTTTTGCCAAGTGAAAATATTGTAATGTATTATTATAAATGTAAGGCATAAAGTGTGGCTTGGAAATGTTGAGTGAATTTTTGTAATGTATACAATTCACAAATATGTAAGCAGAAGATGGGTACAATATTGGAGATTCAGCATCTTGAAATTAGATCAATAGTGGTATTTGTAACCATGAACAAATTTCGACATCAAATGTAATTATTAAAATTAGAAATTGTTATTTTATATGTTTAAATGATATTGTACTAATGTTATTTTTATAACTAATGAGATTTTCAAAATATTTTGTAGGTTATACTGATTCTTAGCAGACTTGCTCAATTTAGAAGTCTTTACTTCTAGTAGAACAAGAGGTACTATTTATTGTTATATATATATATATTTTATTCTTATTTGTTAACTTAAATTTTTGTTTTAGAACAAAGGTTTGACAAGAGTAACAGATTGAAGAAAGGTGGGAAGTAGTACGAATGTTGTAGGATTTAGATTTTGTGATAGATTTGAGGAGGGAAAGAGAGGGGTTAGTAGATATAAGCGTAGGAGACTAATTTTATAGGTCCTAAAAATTTAGGAAATATATATTATATTTTATTATATTATATATGTAATATACATATGTATTTCTACAATTATATCTATATATGTAGTATATTATATACGTAATATACATATATATGTATACATACATATATTTAATGATTGGTTTAATGGGTTGACCAATATACGAGTAATATATAATTCTAAACTTTGTTTGGAATACAGTAATTTGTTTTATTAGATCTGCTTGAATGTTATACTTTGTTGGTTGTTATTGATTAAACTACCAAAAATCATATATTAATTGATCTTGAATGAATTCTTCCGCGTATCTGTTTAGTGTGTTTGTAATACTGTATTTAATATTCTATTTTATTCTATATTTTTGTTAGCACCATTTTGAATATGTATTGATATCTTTTTGTACGTTTTTATATGGTTGTGCCAAGTGAAAATTTTGTAATGTAGTACCAATGTCAAATTGTACAAGTTAGGGAACTTGCACAAGCATACAAATATAATTTACTTGCTCAAATGTAAATAAGTTTGAGATTCTCGTGAAATAATAAACCTCTTGCATAAAGAAAGTGTATCGATTAGAGATACTTGCTAAATAAAGAAGTAAAGTTCAAATACTTTCCTTGAGCGTAGTTTACGATTACCACTTAGTTCTACTTTGAATATCTTACAAATAGATATCCATTAGTCATGTATAACAAACTCATTTCTTCCAAGTATATATCAAGTACACATTAGTTATGTTCACGTATAACATACTATAATCAGGTACTTTATGCACACATTCAGCCATCCTATATACATATTCATTTATATGTGTAGTACATATATACTATATAAATAGTTCTTGTTTTTATCTTTTAAAATCTTGTTTTTGTTTTCAATACAATTTACTTTCATTTATAATTTCTTTATTTAATCTTGCTTAGTTCAGCTAAATTATGTTTGGTCATGCCATATACCATGCTTGACATGTATTGAAGCTTAAGAAAGTTAAACTAGTATGTAATAAACCTCAGATAACAAATAAAATATCTTGGTAGTTCTGCAGGGTGGCGTGGCCACGCTGCATATTAGGCAAGGGAGTGTCGCGGCCGCGCTACTCCCTATTTAGCCCAAGACTAAATTACTTCAACTTTGAACTTTTCTTGCTATCCAAAGTTTATTCAACAATCAGTACGATTATATGAATCCAGAACTTTAAAGGATTCTAATCAAGCTAGCTTCTCTCTTTAATAATAATTTAGTATAGTACATGATTTTCATTTTTAAACATAGATTAATTAGTTTAATTTATGTTTCACTAACTCAGACACCATATAGGACATTTCAATCACAAATATAACATGTGTAATTAGTGTTAATAGAAATCAAGTTTAGGACTCCTATTACTTTCAAAATTATTTAGCTTTCCATTTAAATGCATATCTATCTTGGTCATCCTTCTAGACACATATGGAAGCATATAACACTTGAATACACATTTTTAGAACATAAAAATCAAGTATTCCTTTTTTGGGGACCAGCGCGGTCGCGTTGGTCTTGGCTTGGGAAGTGGCGTGGCCGCGCCACTTCGAATTCGAACCCAGACAATGCTCTGCTTCGATAGAGTTTTGAGAATTCAATTCAACATCCAACAATATATTTCTGGGTTGCTATTTTCTTATACCAAATAGGTAGAAACATAATTCCTTTCCGTATTACAAGATCAGATACCACACACATCAACTAATCTTTCTTTTTCCCAATAAATTTAGAAAATATTTTGAGTTGGCATTTTAACAAATAATTTTATAGACACAATTATAGAGTTCAAATCTTAAAACTTTGACAACATACTTCACCCAGATTTCATAGCCATTACTCTGTCCAGATTAATCAAATATAAACAAAACATAATCAATTACACTAATTCTTCTACATGCCACTCCAATTATAAAAAAATTAAAAATTACATTTGATTTGAGTTTCCCTTTGTTTTTTTTTTCAATTCCTGATCTTCAATTTCCTTTTCTCCTGCTAGTGTTATGTGATTTCTCTGTTGACTATGATTTATATAGAGACTTGTAGTAAACAGAGAAAGAAATGAAATGAAATGACTGAAGTTTAGATTAGTATTTATAAAGGAAACATTCCTTGTTCAATGCGTATACAATTTTGATGAATACATAGGTCTATATTGATAGCTTTGCTTATTATAGTTATAGCCTTTGCTGAATATTTCCTAGCCTTGTACCTAATTCTCACAGCTCATGCTTCATAAGTTAATGACTCGACCATAAAACACAACACATGCTTCCTTTAATTTATCAAGTTTTTAAATACCCTCCGTACAATTCACATTATATATAATACAATTTAAATATACATAATGCAATTTAAAAATTTGGATAAAATATCCATAAATCATTTTCATCAAAACAGAAACTATTTATTAAATAAAAATATTTTATTTAATAAATTAATTTATTTATAATAAGATAATTTATTTCCCATAAATTACCTTATTAGCCACCAGAATTTCCATTAGAAATGGAAACTTTATAGATAATAAAATATTTAATGTAATATATTTAAAATAATTTAATATTGCAAATTATTTAAATACTCTTTATTTATTTCCTTTCTTTTTAATAAATTATTTTTTATAAATTTAATTAGTTGCGACAAAAATATATAACAATATATTTGTCATCTTGTAATCTTACACATACATGATTAAATATATTCACATATGCAATCTACATCAATATTTTCATACAATAAAATTATTGTTTTTATTTATGTATTTAAATTCTTATAAAAATAAATTCGAGTTGTCACATTCTTCCCCCCTTATATAGATTATGTCTCCGGAATTGTAAAATAAAACTACGTCAACGGATGAGGATAATTAGTGTATGCGACTCCCCTAAAATAGGTATACATCACCCATCTTGAGTCGCCAAATACATGGTACAGAAATCAAATACAAACTTCTTTTATACAATACGACAAAACGTAGCTGAGAGTTTTTACACGAATAATGTCTCATAGACCGTATTCAAACTCAAAAAAGAGTCCTCATTACATTTATTATCACACTAAATAGTGAGGACTACTAAAACAACCATCTCGGACCGTCACTCCATTCCCCGACTAGTCCCGGTTATGTTCTCATTTCCTAAAGAGAACATTGAAAGCAAAAGGGTGAGCTCAACTAGCCCAGTAAGAAATATTATGACTAAGATAATGCAGAATAAATTATCGTTAGCCTTCAACAATGTTAAACAATAAACAACAAGTTTAACTGCAGCGGAACATGCAATCCATTAGAAGAGTCAAGTAGAGCATGATATCTACTATCTTCTATGATTTAAAAAGTTTATCATCAACTTTATAGATGAGACTCATCTTAACAAATAATCCACTTCACTGAATTATCCATGCACTACTGGCCAAGGATATTCATTAGTATCACGTCCACCAATTATCCATGCACTACGGGCCAAGGATATTCGTATAATCACCAATGGTCATGATCATACCAGCAACTGCCCATCAATGCACTACGGGCCAATGAGAACTTTTATCACATCATTTGTAACATTACGGGTCATGATTATACTGAATGATCCCTGGTCATAATCATACCAATCAACAGTCTATCTATGCACTACGACTAAAGATGACTTTCATCACAATATAAGCATGAAGATGATGACAATGATATAAGAATTCAATTAAATGAAAGCAAATGATAAATTTTAAAGATTTATAATTTAATTTATCCAGAATTTAATAATGTCCAAATTGTCAACATGATACTGCTTTGTGGAGTAAAATTCAAGAATAATATTGTATCAAAAATGATTTGGACCGAAAAGAAATTAATTTCTTGACATGAATAGTACTCCGGGTGAATAGTATCCGAGTGAATAGTATCCCGTGAATAGTAATTTGGGAATAGTATCCCGTGAATAGTACCTCATGAATAGTACTTTATGGATAATACTTTGTGAATAGTACTCGTGAATAGTATTTTGTGAATAGTACCGTATAAATGAATAGTACCCATGAACATTACTTCGACATGAAAAGTTTAAAATTTAACAAGAATGTGCAGAAAAACATCCTTGTAAAACGATACTAGATGAAGCGCAAATTTCAAGGATATTCTACTAATTTCACGGAGTATAGAAGCAATACTTTAACAAAATAAGGGTATAATCAGGAATACGAGACGAAATAATATTACTTACATACTACAGAGTATGGGAAAAAATATTATTTTATACGAATATTGAACAAAAATAATATCCCTTACGAATACAAAAAAAATAATACCCTTTACCTTAGAAGAAGACTGGATACTTGAATAGTAAAGTAGCAGAATACTCTTCTTCTTTCTCTCTATAGCTTCTCTCTCTATAATTGCTCTTGTGAGTCTTAGTGAATTGGTGAGAATGAAAGAAGAATGAGCTTCTATTTATAGGAAAATATAGTTTCGATAATTGCACGATTAGGGGTTCGAATTATTACAGTATAGTACCTTCATCTATACCTCCAGTTTTAATTTAGTCATTCAAGTATTATCAATCTTGCACCACCTCCCCTAATAAGTACATGCATATGAATCAATAGTTCCATACATGTGAATCAACAGTAATTTGCATGTGAACTAATAGCAATTAATTGCTCATTTATCCGATTAATTACCCGTTTGGTCAATCTAACATCCCGAAATCAATTATTATCGAAATAAATGTTGATTTACACTAACACTAATAATCCCAACACAATAGAAATATTTTTATCAACAATTTCATCTCTAATCAACACAAACTTATTCATCATTAATATTATAACTCACAAAATTTAACAACCAGATCATTCCTAGGAAAGAGGGGGCTTTCCGATAAGGATTTCTCCCTATTGGCGCGCAATTAGGTGACCAAACCCCTTTCCTCGACAGAACTTTCTAGACATCATCAATAATATAAATAATAATATGAATAACTTTGTCGTCTTAATTATTGATTTAATAATATAAAATATTATGCAGATGATACAATGACAATAATTGAATCAATAATATGAGAGATATTATGCAGTAATTACTGTAGTAATAATTGAGTATAACTGAGTGACTTCTCACGTAATCATCAATAATTAATACCGTGTGCTACTATGCAACCACGCGTATTACTGTATTTTTACCACCGGGTAGTTCAACAATTTAATGGTAAAACTTTCGTCGTTATTTTTATAAAATGATATTTCTGTCATTTTCTAACTCCGACAATAATTCTGTTGTGGGGTCCACTAATGATTGTGTCGTCGTACGAATATTCCCTGTTAAAACGAATATTCCCCGACCAATCAAATATTTTATAACCACTTGCTTACTTTGTAAAATATATAAATATTACCCACAACTATAACATTATAACAACTCTACATCAAAATATTCAAAAATATATTTTGAGAAAAATTAATCTTTATTCATAAAAGTTGGGGTCTTACATCTTGGACCGTCATTGAAGGTCCTCGCAGTTGGTCTATTTGGTGTAGTTGGACCGGTTATAGCTAGTTGTCTACTTCTATTCCCTACACTAGTATTTCCCCCATCGATTTTCCTCTTTAGGCAATTCCTGGCAATATGGTCCGTCGATACACAGATGAAACATCCGCTGTTTTTCTTCGGGATAGTTGATGTAAATTGCAGTGATGCTATCGTAGTTTGTTAAAACTTTTGATTAAATAAATATATCAAGTTGTTTGAGAAAATGTGTTAAGTGATTATGTTAAATTATTTGAGTTAAGCCTTAAATATTTAGAGAATTGGATAATGATCTAATAAGCATATAGTTTAACAGAAATATGCCACCGAGAAGAAGACTAAACCGTCAACCAGCTCAAGAAGAATCGACGAATAACAACAACGACGCCAGTGCTAACCCCATTCAGCAATTGGTGAACTTATTAGCTGAAGTGATTCATAATCAACCTCAAGCTCCACCCAATACGACGTTCAAGGACTTCAAGGCGGTGGGACCGCCAGAGTTTAAAGGCTCCATGAACCCAATAGAAGCTCAGACTTGGGTTATGGAGATGGAGAAAGTTGTTGATGTCGCCAAAGTTAGAGAGGACCAGAAAACCGCCTACGTGACGTTTATGCTGAAATCCGAAGCCAGTTATTGGTGGCAAACAAATAAGGTCCGTGGAGGAGAAGGTATGATTACTTGGGAGAGGCTTAAGGAGATGTTCTTCGAGATGTACTTTCTGACAAGCTCGCAGAACCAAATGGAGGTACAATTTCTGGATTTAAAACAGGGGAATATGTCCGTGCCAGACTATGCAGCAAGGTTCAATGAGTTGGCTAGGTTCACCACATATCAAGTGCACACGGATGAGAGAAAAGCAAGAAGTTTTGAACAAGGACCAAAGCCTTGGTTGTATAGTAAAGTGTCAATGTTTTAGTTGAAGACGATCGCTGGAGTATTAGAGAAAACCATACTCGCTGAAGGTGAAAGCGATGCGGTAACCAAGTATAATCAGGATCAGAAGAAGAAGAAGAATGAAAATGAGGGAATTAATAAGGCTAGTGAAAGTAACACGAGAGGAAGTAACAATCAGAAGAGAAGGTGGTCTGACAACTCGTTAACTGGAAATCAACAAGGAGGTCAGAAGAAGAGGATTGAAGCATACCCGACCTGCGGGAAAGCTCATTTAAGAGTGTGTATGAAGGGAAAATGGGTGTGCTACAATTGTGGTCAGGAAGGCCACATAGCACCTAACTGTCCTAACCTAAAGAAGGGCGCCTGCTTCACTTGTGGCTCAAAGGACCATCTTGTAAGGGACTGTCCTAAGAAGGGATCTGGAACGGAAGGATCAGGAGGAAATAGGGGAAACAGCAGTGGAAGTGCACTGACTATCACAGGACCAATCGCAACCAACCGACCGACCGCCAGGACATTCAACATGACAGTGTAGGATGCTGTGCAGTCTCGTGATGTGGTGTAAGGTATCATTCCGATCAATAAAGTTAATGTTTATGTATTATTTGATTCGGGTGCTACTTGTTCATTTATATCCGATGAATTTGTTAAGAACTTAGAATTGCCTAAGGATGAGTTAGAATATCCCATGAGCATAGAAATTGCGAATAGAGAAATAATTCCTGTTAAGCACGTACATAAGATTTGTAGAGTGGATATTAAGGGTAATATTATGAACGTAGATCTTATCCCTATCAGACTTGGAGAATTTGACGTTATCTTAGGAATGGACTGGTTATTCAATTATGGGGATGTAATTGATTGCCATAAGAAGCGTATTAACCTTATGACTCCGTCAAAGGTTGTGTTTTATGGTAGCAAGTCGCGTAGACAAGCAAGTTATCTGAGGACGATGCAGGCCATGAAGTTGTTAAGACAAGGCTGTGTAGGATATCTAGCTTATATAGTCGACAGTCGTAAAGAGAATTCGAAAGTAGAGGAGATACCAGTAGTGAGGGACTTCGCAGACGTATTTCTGGACGATTTGCCAGGACTTCTACCAGATAGAGAGGTTAAATTTCTGATCAATTTGGCATCAGGAATGGCTCCAATATCGAAGGCACCGTATCGAATGGCACCGATAGAGATAAAAGAATTTATGGTACAACTACAAGAATTACTAGATAAGAAGTACATTCAACCGAGCGTATCACCGTGGGGAGCGTCGATATTATTTGTGAAGAATATGGACGGAACGATGCGGCTCTGCATCGACTATAGAGAACTGAATAATGTCACGATTAAGAACCGATATCCATTACCGAGGATTGACGACCTGTTTGATCAATTGAAGGGAGCGAAATACTTTTCCAAAATAGACTTGAGGAGTGGTTATCATCAATTGAAGGTGAGACCAGAGGATGTTTCGAAGACAGCATTTAGGACTCGTTATGGTCACTATGAATTCCTGGTGATGTCATTCGGTCTAACAAATGCTCCTACATCGTTTATGGGCTTGTTGAACATGGTGTTTAAACTGTGTTTGGATAAATTCGTGGTGGTGTTCATCAATGACATTTTGGTATACTTGAAAACCAAGGAAGAACATGAAGAGCATTTGAAGGTAACGTTAGAAGCGTTGCGAAGGGAAAAGTTATATGCCAAGTTTTTGAAATGTGAATTTTGGATTGAGCGGATACAATTTCTGGGACATGTGATTGATAAGGACGAAATTTCGGTAGATCCCTCTAAAGTCGAAGCTGTGATGAACTGGGATCAGCCGAAAACGCCATCGGAAGTAAGAAGTTTTCTTGGATTGGCAGGTTATTACAGAAGATTCATTCAGGAATTTTCCAAGATCGCAACTCCGCTAACGAATTTGACTCGAAAAGCTGTGAAAGCTTTCAAGAACTGAAGAAGAGGTTGAGTACAGCACCTGTGTTATCTCTTCCAGATGATACAAGAAATTTTGTTATTTTTAGTGATGCATCGCATAAAGAATTAGGCTGTGTGCTTATGCAAAATGGCAGAGTCATTGCGTATGCGTCACGCCAATTGAAGGACTATGAGAAGGGGTATCCGACCCACGACTTGGAGTTAGTTGCAGTTGTTTTTGCTTTGAAGATCAGGAGACACTATCTCTATGGGGAGAAGTGTAAAATATATATAGACCACAAGAGTCTGAAATATATTTTTACACAGAAGGACTTGAATATAAGCCAAAGAAGGTGGTTGGAATTAATTAAAGACTATGATTGTGAGATTTTATACTATCCGAGTAAGGCAAATGTAGTTGCCAACACCTTGAGTAAAAAGGGTCGGGAGAAATTGATGATGTTGATAGCTCAGAAAGAACTAATTTTCGCCATGGAGAAGTTAGAATTGGAAGTGAAATATCCTATAGAAATTGATGAGAAGTTATTCCAGATGCAATCTGGTACAACCCTACTGGATAAAGTTAAGGAGGCTCAACTCCAGGACGAGGACTGTTGAAAGGTGAGGAAGAAGATATTCAAAGGAACCAAACCGAGGTTCAAAATAGACAACGACGGAATACTGAGATTTGAGAACAGAATTTGGGTACCGACTGTACCAGAGATTAAGGAAGAAATTTTGAGCGAGGCTCATAACTCACGATATTCGATTCACCCTGGTAGTACTAAGATGTACCAATATCTTCGACAACATTTCTGGTGGCCAAATCTGAAATGAGATGTTGCAGAATGTGTTGCCAAATGTCTAACATGTTAGAAAGTGAAAGCAAAACATCAGAGACCGAGTGGGTTGCTACAACCGTTGGAGATCCTAGATTGGAAATGTGAACATATTACGATGGATTTCGTGGTTGGCCTTCCGACAACTCAGAAAGGCTATGAAATAGTATGGGTTATCATTGACCGATTGACGAAATCCACACACTTCATTCCGATCAGAATCAAATTTAACTTAGACTAGTTGTCAAAATTATATGTAAAAGAGATTATTTTGAGACACGGAGTTTCGGTGTCAATTATTTCCGATAGGGATCCACGCTTTACATCGAACTCCTGAAACGTCTACAGGAATGCATGGGTATGCAGTTGAGAATGAGTACGACATATCACCCTCAGACAGACGGGCAGAGTGAAAGAACGATTCAAACATTAGAAGATATGTTAAGAGCTTGTATAATGAACTTTAAAGAAAATTGGGACGATCACCAACTGCTCGTAGAGTTCGGCTACAACAACAATTACCACGCTAGTATTGGCATGCCGCCTTATGAGCGTTATACGGCAGAAAGTACAGAACTCCGCTATACTAGGATGAAGTTGGCGAAAGAT
The DNA here is from genome assembly GCA_016801055.1 of Panax notoginseng. Classification (NCBI taxonomy): domain Eukaryota; kingdom Viridiplantae; phylum Streptophyta; class Magnoliopsida; order Apiales; family Araliaceae; genus Panax; species Panax notoginseng. The sequence continues at coordinate 36,775,699 of CM029014.1, read as the reverse complement.
AATTACTAGGCCCAGAATTGGTACAGTTGACAACAGAGATAGTTAAAGTGATCCGAACAAGACTGGTAGCAGCTCAAGATAGGCAGAAAAATACATGGACCCACACCGTAAAAATGTTGAGTTTGAATCGGGTAGTTATGTGTTTTTAAAAGTCTCTCACTGGAAGGGAAAGATCAGGTTCGGAAAGAAAGGGAAATTAAGCCCAAGATTCATTGGACCCTTTGAGGTACTGCGAAGGATCAGAGAAGTGACGTATGAGGTAGCCTTACCTCCAGCACTCGACAATGTCCACAACATTTTTCATGTTTCCGTTTTACGAGCCTACAAACCCGATTACAAACATGTGATTGAATATGAACCCCTACATTTTGAGAAAGATTTATCTTACGAAGAAATTTCAGTCCAGATTGTCGACAGGAAAGAACAAGTTCTCAGAAATAAAGTAATACCTTCTGTTAAGGTAATTTGGAGGAACCACAACGCTGAAGAAGCTACGTGGGAACTCGAAGAGCCTATGATGAAGAATTATCCTCATTTATTTATTTAAATTATGCATAAGCGATTCTGGGGACAGAATCTTTGTAAGGGGGAGAATATAACGGGACGAATTGATTGAGTCGTGATTTCGGGGACAGAATCCTTTTAAGGGAAGAAAGATGTGACGAACGAGATTTTGTAATTTAATTTGAATATTTATTGAATTAAATAAATATTTTTTTCGATGATTTAATTATTGGATTAAATAATTAATTGATGAAATTATGGTAGATTAATTTAATTATATGTGTTATATTTATTAAATTAATGTGGAGAATTTTTATTATTCAAAGTATGTATTCAAGTGAGCTTATTAAATTAAATGGATTATTTAATAAGTATAAATGTTATTTTAATTATTTTAATAATTAATTAGAAAATTAATAACTTGACATAATTAATAAATGAGAAAATTAATTATGTGACTATGTGAATTAATGAGAAATTATTATATTATATTTAAATTAAATTAAATAAGATATTTGATTGATTGTGTAATTGGGTGTGACATGATTAAAACTATATTATAAGAGATTAATTAAATTAAATAAAATTGAGCCTATTAATGCTAGCCAAACGAGACCCTAAAAGGAGTTAGGCAATTAACCCACGAGTTGGATTAATTGACCACAACCAACGTCAGTTTATTTACGATATAATTATATTAAGCGTATACTCATATCATTAATCAGATGAAAGTTTAGAAAATCTAGAGAGAATTAAGAAAGAGTTTAGAGAAATTGTTAGATTGGAGAATCACAGAAGTTGCTTCAAGGTAATCTCTTTAACCCAACCTCTAATTTACGTTGTTTATATTTTATGAAAAAAAATTAGTGTAAGTCTCTGTAATTGGAAAGAGTAGCGATTATGTGTATATATGTGATAATATGTTATCATAACATGTTTTGACTATATATTGTATATTTTCATAACATCAATTTCATAAAAATATGTCGTAATTAGATTTTTGAAGTTACAGAATATAAAAATATGGCCATATGGCCCTTACGTACAAATTAAATGCTTTAATCATATGTTATATCAAAAATTTACACTTGCGTATGCTTATGTATGTTAAAACGAAGAAATCAAACTTCGAATGGATAGATTTGGTGTTATAACGAACCCTAGTGTCATTTTTTATGTTTTATCTTTAAAAAACTTTCAAAATCACCAAGAACATGAAATTACATGATTTGATTCTAGAAATTGTATGTTTTAACTTGTTAAAATCATGCTAGAAGGGTTGGGTAGTAGTTATGTGTATTACAGTGCCTGGGTATGCTTGTGAATAAATTAATTAGGTGTTTTTTCCATGTTCTGCATTTTTCGCGAACTGTAGTTTTTGGAACTGGTTTGCCGCGCCGCAGCGCCGGCTGTAGGCTTAAGACCCGCGATGCAGCTCCAGCCATGCCGTAGCGCCATTAACCAGGCCGCAGCGCCAAGAACAGGCTTGATGGTGGCGCCGCAGCGCCACTCTGCAGTATTGTCCAAGAATGAGAATTTAACTGTTTTATTTCAGGGAATGTAGTAGTAACCTAATCTAATGAACATAAAAATGTGTTAGTCATATAATGTGATGTTAAAATTAGACTATTAACATGTTAATGAGATACTTACGTGTTTAAATGAATTGTTGAACGCGTAATTAGCTTGTTGTTCGTATAGTGTAATATTACGTGAAAACAAGTGTTGTAATTTGACTAAATATAATCATAATCAGAGTTTAGACAAAGAGAATGAACTTGTGATGTTAGTTATGTTATAATTGACTGGTGTTGTGAATATAAATGGTATGTAGGATTAAATCGAGGAACGTGTATAATTAACGTGTAACCTACGCACGAGGCAAGTTTCCTAACCCTACTTGTTATCGTTATTCAAGTTTTAAAACCTTATCTCTTTACATTGAGCAAATTCTAGACTTATATTCTATATTGATCAAGTCTTGTTATTTAGTGATCAAGTTCAATATGTTATATTAAAGGTTATTAATCTTTTCAAAGTATAATTTCTGTTATACAATTCTTATTCCATTGTATACCTCTTGAGTTATTATTCGATTTAAATATCAATTATTGTTGAACCTTGTAAGACTAGCGAACCCTTATTGATTCGACTAGTCCATAGTTGATGAACGTTCTAAATTTTAGAACCTTTGTTGAATTTATCCAAACCAAACTTCCTTTGATGCGGACTCTAATGTCAAACTGAGATGAACAACCCTGTATAGGGGATTACTTATGCTTTAGCGTTAAGATATTGTGCACAGTATGGTACTAAGGGCTAATCCCCTTAAGTACGAGTAGAAGAGTTCATAGTCTTATGACTGTTAAAGGTTTCAAGTATAACCCTTGATAACCTAGAACATAGTTCAAGGTCTTATGACCCTCAGAAGTTCTTTTGATTCTTGTTATCCATTCTTGATTCAAAAGTTGAGTTTATTATTCCAGAAGTCTTTGATTCACTCGCATGTTATTATATTGTTGTTACATTATTATACTTGTGGGCAATCATGCTCACTCTTGCGTAATAATAACATTGCAGTCAAGAACGAAAGGTCCGACGAGCCTTCTACTAGCAAAGGCAAGGGCAAGATTAACAAGTGATGAGGACTTGTTACTTATGTGTTTATATAATTATGTTTCAGACTTATGTCAATGTTGTGTAAGACTATTATTTGTTTATGTTTTCGCATTTGAGATTTAAGGTTAGTATGACCTGGAATTGATGTATTTATTTTAGATGATGTAACTCCTTAAGGAGAGGATTTATTTCTATCTATTTATGCTTTCATTTATTATGGGTAGATAGACATATGATGTTTGTTTAGTGAACACCAAATCATATGAAAATTGAAGTACCCGAATTTGGGGGTGTCACAGAAAGAGTTGATGAGCTATCTACTAGCAAAGGAAAGGGCAAGATGTCTAAGTGTTGAAGATTTATGAGAATTTATTTAAATGAATTACGTTATAAGACTTGTTTTATTTTATGATGTATTCCGCAAACTTATGTAATAATTTAAGGTTAAATTACCTGGGATTGTTTTTAAGATGATGTAACTCTTTAATGGGAAAGACTATTGTGTAAGTTATTTGATGTTTTTATCCTTTATTATGGGTAGATAGATGTAATTATTTTTGATAGTGAGCACCAAATTCTATGGGAATGAAGTACCCGAATTTGGGGATGTCACAATAACCAGCGGGGAGGAAAATATCTGGACAAAAGCGGTAACCACTCTGGTGGTAATCGTGGCCATGATAGTAGAAGAAGCGAGTCGGGGGGAGATTTAAAAAAGAGAAGGTACAATAACGACAACGTGAAGACGTCAGCACCAACATCAACTGCTCCTAGGGGAGGAGAACGATCATTGGTCGTATATTATAATTGCGGGAAAGAGGGACACATCAGCCCAAACTGCCCACCACAATCCAAGGTGTGTTATAACTGTGGAAAGGAAGGTCATATAGCTAGAGATTATCCTGTAGCGAAACCAAGTCCAGCGGGGATGGTGACTCCAAAAGCTGTCTCAGACAAGTCAAAGTCCACGATTCCTGTAAGAGCATTTGTCGTGACTGCCCAAAACACAAGGAACCCAAACGAGGTAATTATGGGTAAGCTAATCATAAACTCTTGCAAAGTTTATACCTTATTAGATACCAATTCTACCCATTCTTTTATTTCTCCTGCTTGTGCTCAATGTTTGAACTTGACTCCGAAGAAATTAGACTTTGACTTATCTGTTGAAACTCCGTTAGGAGAAACTTTCGTTACATCCACTGTTTATAAATCTTGCTTAATCCAAGTTGGCACCATCACATTACCTGTCGATCTTATTTCTTTGAAAATACTTGCATTTGATGTGATTTTAGGGATTGATTGGTTAACTACTTATCATGCCTAAATTGATTTTTCTCGTAAGGTTGTTAGTTTTTATATTCCTAACCAACCTGTTATGCGAATTCAAGCAACCAAATCACTAAAGTCAATCACCATCATATCAAGCCATAAAGCCATTCGTTTATTGAAAAATAGATGTCAAGCTTTCTTAGCCCATGTCATGGACTTGAACAAAAATACTTCATATTTGAATAATATTTTTGTTGTTAGTGAATTTTCGGACGTATTTTCTGAAGAACTTCCCGGTCTACCCCCAGAACGTGAAGTTAAATTCTTTATTGACATTGAACCCGGTACAAAATTCATTTCTAAAACCCCATATCGAATGACTCTTATTGAACTTCAGGAGTTAAAAGTCCAACTACAGGAGTTATTGGACATCAGTTTCATTCATCCTAGTACATCTCCTTGGGGTGCTCCTATTTTATTCGTAAAGAAGAAAGATGGGAGTATGCGACTTTGCATTGACTATCGGGAATTGAACCATGTCACCATCAAGAATAGGTATCCGCTACGTCGCATTGATGACTTGTTCAACCAGTTGCAAGGAGCACAATTCTTTTCAAAGATTGATCTTCGTTCTGGATATCATCAGCTGAAGATTAAAACTGAGGATATTCCGAAGACTGCCTTCAGAACTCGGTACGGACATTATGAATTCTTAGTCATGTCTTTTGGATTAACTAATGCTCCTGCTGCTTTCGTGGATATAATGAACCGTGTGTTCAAAGAATATTTAGATCAGTTCGTTGTCGTCTTTATTGATGACATCTTTATCTATTCCAAAAGCCGTGAAGATCATGAGCGTCATTTGAAGCTGGTACTTCAAAGGCTTCGTGATAACAAGCTATATGCCAAGTTAAAGAAATGTGAGTTTTGGCTTGAGGAAGTATCATTCCTTGGGCACGTGGTGTCAAAACATGGAGTGTTAGTTGACCCGACGAAGATTGAAGCAATACAAAGTTGGGAGCAACCGAAGTCGGTGACCGAAGTACGTAGCTTTCTAGGCTTAGTTGGTTATTATCGGAGATTCGTAGAAGGATTTTCTCGAATCGCTACTCCGTTAACTCAGCTGACTTGAAAAGATACAAAATTCGTATGGAGCGAGGAATGCGAGAAGAGTTTCCAAGAGCTCAAAAGGAGACTCATTTCGGCACCTGTTCTGACAATACCATCTGGTTCGGATGAATTTGTTATCTACAGCGATGCTTCATGCAAAGGGTTAGGATGTGTTCTCATGCAACATGGGAAAGTCATAGCCTATGCCTCGCGACAACTCAAAGAATATGAGAAGAATTATCCTACTCATGATCTGAAATTGGCAGCAGTCGTTTTCGCGTTGAAAATCTGGAGACACTACCTGTATGGGGAGAAGTGAAGATTTATACGGATCATAAAAGCCTCAAATATTTCTTCACCCAAAAGGAACTCAACATGCGGCAACGACGTTGGCTCGAGCTGTTGAAAAATTATGATCTTACCATCCAATACCATCATGGAAAAACAAACGTGGTAGCTAACGCATTGAGTAGAAGATCATATGCGGGTATGAGTGCGATATTGTCAATGCAAAGACCCATTTGGTATGACTTGTGGGTACGAGTGCGATATTCTCAACACACCGTTTGCAATCCATCCTTATAGTACCAAAATGTATCATGATCTTCGACATACATTTTGGTGGAGCAATATGAAGATAGAGAGATCGCGAAGTTTATCTCGAGGTGTTTAACTTGTCAACGTGTAAAGGCAGAACATCAAGTACAAAAGGGTCCATTTCAACCACTTGAGATTCCAAAATGGAAGTGGGAACACATTACCATGGATTTCGTTACGGGTCTTCCCAAGGTTTCTCAAGGCATAGATGCGATTTGGGTTATTGTTGATAGATTAACCAAGTCTGCCCATTTCTTGCCTATATGGGAGACTTATTCCCTTGAACGTCTTGCTCATATGTGTGACACCCCCAAATCCGGGTACTTCCATTCCCATATAATTTGGTGTTCACTATACAAACATCATATATCTATCTACCCATAATAAAAACAAACCATACAATAGATAGAAATAAATCCTCCCCTTATGTGGTTACAACATCTGAATAATAAATACAATCCCAGGTCATACTAACCTTAAACATCTGTGCGGAAACATAAATAAATAATAAGTCTTAAACAACATCAAGTCTAAATATCATTACATAACCACATAATAGCCAGTCATCATTACTTGATAATCTTGCCCTTGCCTTTACTAGTGGAAGGCTCGTCTGTTCTTTCGTTCTTAACTGCAATGTTATTATTCGCAAGAGTGAGCATAATTGCCCACAAGTATAATAATGAAAGTAGCAATATAATAACATGCGAGTGAATTAAAGACTTCTGAAATAAATCTCAACTTTTGAATCAAGAATGAATAACAAGAATCAAAAGAAATCTTAGGGTAATAAGACCTTGAACTATGTCCTAGGTTATCAAGGGTTATACTTGAAACCTTTAACAGTCATAAGACTATGGACTCTTCTTCTCGTACTTAGGGGGATCAGCCCTTAGTATCATGCTGTGCACAATATCTTAACGCTAAAGCATAAATAATCCCTTTACAGGGTTGTTAATCTCAGTTTGACATTACAGTTCGCACCAAAGGAAGTTTGGTTTGGATAAATCATCAAGGGTTCTGAAATTTAGAACGCTTATCAACTATGGACTAGTCGAATCATTAAGGGTTCGTTAGTCTAACAAGGTTTAACATTAAATGATATTTATAATGAATAACAATCTCAATAGGTATACAATAGAACAATTATTGTATAACAAAATCATACTTTGAAAAGATAGTAAATCTTTAACATAACAATGAACTTGATTTATAAACTTGAATAATGATAACAAGTAGGGTTAGGAAACTTGCCTCGTGCGTAGATTACACGTTAATTAAACTCGTCTCTTGATTTAAATCATACATATCATTTACGTTCACAATACCAGTCAATTATAACGTAATTAATCATAGCAACTTCTTTCTTTTTGTCTAACTTTGGTTATGACTATACTTAGTCAAATTATCACACTTATTGTAACATAATAAGCACTTCACGAATAATAAGCTAACTATGCATTTAATAATTCAGTCCACATGCAATTATGTTATTTACATGTTAAACATCTATTTTAACATCTTATTATACTTCTAACATATTTCTATGTTCATTACATTAAGTTACTAACACATTACTAGACTTGACATTTAAAAATAGTTCATTTCTGAACAGTCTGGAGAGTGGCGCTACGGCGCCACTGTTGTACTGGTACTCGGCGCTGCGGCTGAACTCTTGGCGCTGCGGCGCGGATGTTAAGGCACGAGACTGGCGCCGCGGCGCGGCGAACCAGAAACTGTTCTGTAATTCGCAAAAAATTACAGAACACAGCCAAAAACCCCAATTAAATTATTACTACACGAATTTAATCATACCCATTCATAATAATACACATATAATCACTACTTAACCCTTCTAGCATGATTTTAACATGTTAAAACACATAATTAACAGGATTAAAACATGAAATTTTCACTGTTCTTTGTGTTCTTGAAGGTTTTGAACAAAAACATAAAATTTAACACTACGGATTCGTTATAATACCGAATCTGTTCATTTAAAATTTGGTCTCTTCGTATTAACTTGCATAATAATATACGAGTATAGTTTTTATAAAACCATTTATGTTTGACACATTAAATTTACGTATAAGGGCCATATGGCCAAAACCCATACTCTGTAAGTTTTGAGTAACATATACGACGTATTTTCATGAAACTGATGACATGATAACTTGCATAATATATAATTAGATACGATTTGATAACATTTAACACATATACAAACTCATAGACATTACTCCTTTCCCAAATACAGAGGTTTAAACAAAAACTTTGAAAGCCATTTTTTTTATGCAAACTTAATGACGAAAAAGAGAATTTGGGTTTGGAGAATTTACCCAGAGTATAGATTTAGAAAAGATTATCAATGATGACCCTTTCACAAATGATTGATGATTACCCACTCACAATTCCTCTCAAACTTCTCAATTTTCCTTCTGTGAACTCACAATTTTGCTCTGCTTATTTTCTAGACTTAGCAATCAACTGAAAAGAAAAGAAGACGTCGTATTCAAATAAATTGATGCGTTGTGGAGGTCAGTTACCCATCATGGGTTAACTGCTCCCAATCTCCACTAGTGTCATGTTTGGCTCGCCTTAAAAGGCTTATACTCAATTAATTTAATAAACTCTTTTATCATATAGTTTAAATAATGTTACACCCTTTATAAAATAACTCAATTAATTAATTTAATTTAAATTAAATAAAATATAGTAATTCTCATAAATTAATTATATCAAATTATTAAATCTCTAATTAATTATTACATTAATTAAAATAACATTATGCTTATTAAATATTTCATTTAATTTAAAAAGCTCACATAAATACATACTTTGAATAATAATTATTCTCCACATTAATTTAATTAATATAACACATATAATTAATTTAATCTATCACAATTGCACCAATTAATTATTTAATCTAATAAATAATTCATCGAGAATTATTTATTCAATCCAATAAATATTAAAATTAAATTACAAAATGTCGGTTGTCACAATATGTACGCAAATAAGATTGTGAGATTGCATGGCATGCCAGTATCCATAGTTTCGGATCGTGACCCAAGATTTACTTCACGATTTTGGGTTAGTTTACAGAAAGCTATGGGCACGAATTTACGATTCAGTTCGACATACCATCCTCAAATGGACGGGCAATCAGAAAGGACTATTCAAACTCTTAAAGATCTATTAAGACTCTGTGTCCTAGATTTCAAAGGGAGTTGGAATAAGTACCTACCATTGGTGAAATTCTCCTACAACAATAGTTATCAGGCAAGTATAGGTGTGGCTCCATTCGAAGCATTGTATGAAAAGTGTCGCTCTCCAGTATGTTGAGATGAGGTGGGAGAAGCAACGTTGTTGGGTCCAGAGTTGGTACGTATGACTACAGAGAAGATCCAAATGATCCGACAACGTATACAAATGGCACATGATCTACAAAAGAGTTATGTGGATCTTCATCAAAAGGACGTGAAATTTAATATTGGGGATCATGTATTGTTACGTGTTGCTCCATGGAAGGGAGTTACAAGATTCGAGAAGAGAGGAAAGCTCAATCCACGATTTGTTGGTCCATTTGAAATTCTTTACCGATTAGGAAATGTGGCCTATAGACTCGCATTACCTTCAAGCATGTCTCGTGTTCATAATATTTTTCACATATCTGTGCTTCGTAAATATGTGAAAGAACCAAGCCACATTATTGAGTCAGAACTAGACGAGATAACCGAAGATTTAAAGCACGAGGAGGTACCTGTTAAGATCTTGGATAGGAATGAGCATGTCCTACGCACAAAGGTCATAACACAAGTGTGACGCCCCCAAAATAGGTATACAACACCCATTTTGAGTCGTCAAAATATATGGTACAGAAACAACTACAACTTTATTAATACAACATAAAAACTGTGAGTTTAAATACAAATATTGTCATCTAGACAATATCCATACTCAAATAAGTCCTCATTACAATTATTGATACATTATTTTATAAAAATGGTGAGGACTACTAAAACTACTTTCTAGAACATTCATTCCATACCCCGACTAGTACTCAATAATTCATAATAAATAGTCCTTTTATCAGAAAAATTTGAACCTCATGTCTTTTTCATAAGAAATTCCATTCTCTACAACTTTGTAGAAGAAAATTTTTCCAAATTTCAAATAGAAATTGACCGAAATCCATAAACGGGCGATTCTACAGGCTATAATCAAATTTCAGTCAAGAAATGGGCCCACAGACATGTTTAACATGTTTTAAACAACTTTTACAACAAAAATACTCTTCCTCCTCATATACTCATATATCCCACATTCATTGTAAAAATATCCCCATTATTATATTATTAAAATATAATAATATATTTAAATGAATTATTTTATCAGAAAAAGATAAAATATTAATTTTTAACAATTATTACATTAAAAATTTTCTCCATCTATATCCATATAAAATGAATATTTTTCTTATCATATAAATCAATAATTAATTATTCACAAATAATATTACAGAATCACAATACTGACAACCAGGCAGTTCCCAGGAAAGAGGGGGCTTTCCAATAAGGATTTCTCCTTACTGGCGCGCAATTAGGTGACCAAACCTCTCCTGAGACAGGACTTTCTAGACATTATCAATAATGTTATCTAATAATATTATTCAGATAATATGAATTATTGCTCCGATATTGGAAAATACTATGTAGTGACAATTATTGAAACAACAATAATATAAAATATCAACACAAGAATTATTGAATCAATAAAATAAAATACTGAACAGTAATTACTGTAACAATTATTGAGTAGTGCCTTCTTACGTAAGAATCAATAATTGGTGCAATACCGTGTGCTACTGTGCAACAACGCGTATTACTGTGTTTTAACCACCGGGTATTCCAACAGTATTAACGGTAACAACTACGCCGTTATTTATAAACAACTTATACTTGTCGTTTTGTTCATCCAATCGCTTTCCGTTATGGGGCCCACAAAAGACTGCGCCGTCGTACAAATATTCTACGACCAAACAAATATTCCCCGACAACAATGAATATTTTATAACCACTTGCTTATTTGAAATATTTGCGCATTTTACCCATAACTAACCACATTAATCAAATCAACCCTTACTATTTCAGAATAATAAATAGAGGAAATTAAATTTTATTTATTAATAATTTGAGGTCTTACAACCTCCCCTCCTTATGAAATTTCGTCCTCGAAATTGACGTACGTACCTGGTGTTTCGAAAAGATTAGGATACCTCACTTTTATTTTCGTTTCTAACTCCCAGGTCATTTCCTCAATAGCATGGTTCCTCCACAAAACTTTAAATTGTGGTATAACCTTTGTACGTAGGACATACTTTTTCCTATCTAAGATCTTGACAAGTACCTCCTCGTACATTAAGTCTTCAGCTATCTCATCCGGTTCTAACTCAATGACGTGGTTTGGGTCTTTCACATATTTACGAAGCACAGATATATGAAAAATATTATGAATACGAGACATACTTGGAGGTAACGCTAGTCTATAGGCCACATTTTCTACTCGGTCAAGAATCTGAAATGGACCAATAAATCATGGATTGAGCTTTCCTCTCTTCCTAAATCTTGTAACTCCCTTCCATGGAGCCACACACAACAATACATGATCCCCAATATTAAATTTCATGTCCTTTCGATGAAGATTCGCATAACTCTTTTGTCGATCCTGTGCCGTTTGTATACGTTGTCGAATCATTTGGATCTTTTCTATAGTCATACGTACCAACTCGGGTCCCAACAATGTTGCTTTACCCACTTCATCCTAACATATTGGAGAGCGACACTTTCGTCCATACAATGCTTCGAATGGAGCCACACCTATACTTGCTTGATAACTGTTGTTGTAAGAGAATTCTACCAATGATAGGTACTTATCCCAACTCCCTTTGAAATCTAGGACATAAAGTCTTAATAGATCTTCAAGAGTTTGAATAGTCCTCTCTGATTGCCCGTCTGTTTGAGGATGGTATGCCGAACTGAATCGTAAATCTGTGCCCATAGCTTTTTGCAAGCTAATCTAAAATCGTGAACTGAATATTGGGTCACGATCCAAAACTATAGATACTGGCATGCCATGCAATCTCACAATCTCATCTACGTACATACGAGCAAGATGTTCAAGGGAATAAGTCTCCCGTATCGGTAAGAAATGAGCAGACTTGGTTAATCTATTAACAATACCCAAAATAACATTTATGCCTTGAGAAACCGTGGGAAGACCCGTAACAAAATCCATGGTAATGTGTTCCCACTTCCATTTGGGAATCTCAAGTGATTGCAATGGGCCCTTAGGCACTTGATGCTCCGCCTTTACACGTTGACAAGTTAAACACCTCGAGATAAACTTTGCAATCTCTCTCTTCATATTGTTCCACCAAAATGTATGTCGAATGTAAGACCCCGAATTTTATGAAATAAAAGTATTCAAATTTTCTAATAATAACTATTCAGTAAATGGTTAAATTGATAAAAGTTTAAAGTTAAGGGTGAGATATGAATTTTTCAAAATACGCAAGTGGTTATAAAATATTCAATTATCGGGGAATATTCGTTTGGCCGTGGAATATTCTTTTTGTCGGAGAATATTCGTACGACGGCGCAGCCATTTGTGGGGCCCATAACGAATAACTGTCGGATAAAAAAATGACAAAAATTGAGTTTTTATAAATAACGGCGTAGTTGTTACCGGTAACACTGTTAGAATACCCGGTGGGTAAAGTAAAGTAATACGCGTTGTTGTTCAGTAGCACACAGTTTTGCATAGTATTTTTAAATTATTGATTCTTACGTAAGAAGGCACTACTCAATAATTGTTACAGTAATTACTGTTCAATATTTTATTTTATTGATTCAATAATTGCTGCATTGATATTTTATACTATTGTTGTTCAATAATTGTTACTGCACAGTATTTCCCATTATCAGATCAATAATTCATATTATTTGAATAATATTATTAGATAACATTATTGGCAATGTCTAGAAAGTTCTGTCTAAGGAGAGGATTGGTCACCTAATTACGCGCCAGTAAGGAGAAATTTTTATTAAAAAGCCCCCTATTTCCTGGGAACTGCCTGATTGTCAAGATTGTGATTTTGTAATATTATTTGTGAATAATTAATTATTGATTATATGATAAGAAAAATTTTCATTTTATGTGGATATAGATGGAGAAAATTTTTAAAGTGACAATTGTTGAAAATTGATATTTTATATTTTTTTATAATATAATATTTTATTATATTATTATAATATAATAATGATGATATTTTACAATGAATGTGTGATATATGAGTATATGAGGAGAAAGAGTATTTTTGTTGCATTAAATGATTAACATATGTTTTGTGTGTCGGTGGACCCCATTTCTTGACTGAAATTTGATTACAGACTGTAAAATCGTCCGTATGTGAATTTTGGTCAATTTCTGTTTAGAATTTGGAAAAACTTTCTTCTTCAAAGTTGTAGAGAATTGAATTTTCTATAAACAATCGCAAGATTCGTATTTTTCTGATAACCGGGCTATTTTCTACGAATTATGGAAGTTTCGGAAAATAAAATAATTTTTATTAATTTATGGGTGGAACCCACTTGTGTTTTAACACATGTGGGCTGCTAGCTTTGTTCAAAGATGGCTGGTGGCTGATCAAACATGTGGGCATGCGTAGAAAAGAAGAAATAAAATAATATATTTTATTATTTTAGTCTCCTATGGCGTTCTAGCATTTTCCTATAAATAGGAGCTTATGTTAGAATTGAAAATTATACCAGAAATAAGTTTTCTTTCTCTCTATATTATCAATCATATTTTTGAGAGTATTTAGATACTTGAGAGTTGCTATTTAGTAGAAGTTTCCTCCGGATTTTCCTCCGAATTACTGCTCTTTTGAGGTAAGGGATTTTAAGGGTTATTATATTTTTCAGTTCGTACTTTTTCCGTCCTTTAGAAAATTCTGGAAAAATTCGAAATGATATTTTGATGAGTTTTATTGATTGTGTCCAAAAATCGTAATTTTTAGATGTATAGATTAAGAGTTATGAATTTTATGAGAAAAGACTATTTTAAAAGTAACCGCTTATAACTCCTTGTGGTTAACTCCAAAATTGATAAAATTTTTATTGGAAGTATATCTATATAATATCAATGTACTCTGTGAATTTTGGAATTTTTGGATAAAAGTACAATTTATGATAAATGTCTAAATATTCGGTGAATTTGGCTATATGAAAAATAGTAAATGAGTTTTAAAAATTTTGAGAAAAATATATGTTTAATATGGGACTATATTATGTTAAATTCCAGAAAAAAAATATTTTTGGAACTGATTTGGTATTTTTTATGAAAATAGACTAGTTATGAGTAAATGAATTAAATATGTTATGTGAAGTAAAAAAATTAGAAAATAGGATTTTATGGCTTGAGAATCCTATATGAGGTATATGCAGGTTTTTTATGAGGGTTTTTGCTTATTGGTGATGAAATTTAATGAGTTTGAAATTTTAGGATGATTAAATATATTATTTAGTAAAGTGTAAACAATTAAAATAAATTGTTTATAAGCTTAAGAAATATTATTCTTTCAATATCATTATACCGAAATATTGGTATGGATTTTATTGTGGAATTTCTACATTTTTCATGTCGAGTTACTATTCATAAGTTACTATTCATGAGTTACTATTCACGAGTTACTATTCATGAGTTATTATTCACGAGTTATTATTCACGACAAAATTGATTTCTTTTTCTGACCAAAGTATAGTTGATTTATGAATATTACTCTTGAGATTAAATCTATATGTTGATTATATTGATTTTATTATCATATATAACATTTTTATAACCCTAATGATGATATTTCTCTTTGACTTGAGTATAAAGATGAGTAGATTTTTGGTATGATCACGACTATGGGTTCTCTTTGGCCAGTAGTGCAAAGTTAAATTGTTGACTGGTATGATCATGACCACTAAATTTATAATTGAATATCTTTAGCTTAAGTGCAAAGGTGAATTGATCAATATGGTTATAATTATTGTTTATGTAAATTCTGAAATGATTATATATTTCTTTGAGATATTAATATATTTGGCCTGTAGTGCAAATATGAACTGTTGATGAATATATTTGGCATGTAGTGCAAATATGAACTGTTGTTGAATATCTTTGGCCAGTAGTGCAAAGATGAATTGTTGATGAATAACTTTGGCCCGTAGTGCAAAGATGACATGTTGTTGAATATCTTTGGTCAGTAGTGCAAAGATGAACATGTGTTGAGATGAACATGACCAACTCGTGATACAAATGAATATCTTTGGCCGTAGTGCAAAGATGAAGTTATTAGTATGATTATGAACAGGAAATGTGATTTGGTGTAACCATGATCTTTGATATTTCAGGTAAAGATAGGTGATAAAAATTATCTTCGTCCTGGATGAGAAGAGGAATTTAGAACTACAATTATGATTATGAGTTATTCTTATGATTGTGGACCAGAATTATTGATTGATGTTACAGGGATAAAACATTGTTGGTGGATTTTTAACATAGAGAAGATAATAGACTTTGTAGTCTATTTGACTCTTCTAATGGATTGCTCGTTCCGCTGCAACTATGGTTAAAATTTTTATCATCTACCATATGTTCTAAATCTCTGATTTATGAAGGTTATTGATAATTTAATTATCTTTAGTCATGATATTCTTTATTGGGCTAGTTGTGGTCACCCTTCTGTTTCACAATTCCTTTCAGGTAATAAGAGTGTAGCTGGGTCGAGCGGGGATAACAGAGGAATAGAACGGTGGTCATCATTTAGTAGTTATATTTGGTGAATCAAATAGGGTGAGGCGAACCCAACGTTGGAAGGGTGTTTTGTCATTATCATACAAGATGTCTAATGACATACAACATCGTGTCATCATAAGACAGGGTTGTGTTCATCCACTTGCTGAGTATATTTACGAGCACTACCTATATAATCTTGGTGTTTGTTTGAAGTATAATTCTCATCTAGAGACAGTGGAGATAATGATATGTCAAGAAAAGACTCACCATTGGGAAGAATATGATAGTAATCTTTTCATTTTTCTTTGGGGTCTATTGGGTCAACCAAAGATAATTTTGTGGCCATATGATATCTATCATAACCTAGACGCATGGCCTCCCATGTACGAAGGTTTCCTTGAGCACTTCCCAAAGATTCTAATTTTTAAAACAATTTTTGACTATACCTTTATGTAAGGTGTCATTGTGATGTGCTATCCACGGTTGGGACATGTGTCACATTTGGTATATATTTGTATCCAAACTTACAGCATATGTGTTGTTATATTTTGCACGACAATTGTTGTAATAAAGTTGTAGTTGTTTTCTGTACCATGTATTTGGCGACTCAGAATAGGTAGGATGGAATGGACCTGTTTTGGGTTTGTCACATTTGGTATCAGAGCTTAGGGATATGATCTCTGGCGGAGATCGGAAAATAGGACTAGGAGGGGAGAGATGAGTAAATCCTTCACTAGTGTGTCCTACCTAAGCTTAATTGTTGGTCGATCATAATATACGGATATTATGTGATACGTTAATTTGCTTAATTAACCCTTATTTTATGGCAGTATTTGAGAATGACAGCTGAGAATGCTAACAATGGAGTGAATGAGACTGTGGGGATACCTCTAATCACTAACCAAGATAATGTGATGTCAGACGAAGAAAGAATTAGATATATCCATGTGGTGAGTGAAGAATTGATAGTTGCACCCGAGATAGTCGCAGAGGTAACAGCTGAGAGTAAGAAAGAAGAGGAAGAAAAGGTACCTGAGGAGAGTTTATTAGAGGTATTATATAATCAAAATGTAGAATTTTAAAATCGTATTCATGAGTTAGAAGAGCAGGCTGAAGAACGACAGGCGTTCGTGGAGCAAAAGGATACAACAATTCAAGCTTGTGTTACCCGATATGTGATGCTTGAACATAAGCATTCTTTGGCAGGGTATAAGATGATAAAGATGGAATCTGAGCTGAAAGAAGAAAAAACTGAACGAGTGAGAATAAGTGATGCATGAGCAAAAGCCGCACGACACTTGGATATTGTGGAAAGAGATGTCCGATCTAAGAAGGCTAAAATAGATGATATGAATTTCTCTTTTTGGAAAGCAATTGGGAGAACCCAACATCGAGTTTTGAATTACCCTGTACATAGCGGTCAACCGAAATTCGATATGGATCGAAGATTGATGATTCAGATCATGAATCAGGAGTACGACGAGGCAGTTAAGGGATGAATATGTCCTATAAAAAGGTATATTCCAACGGTAATGATGATGCCAAATGCTGCTCCAAACAAGTCAAAACCGGGTAGTTCGAGGGATGGCGGTTGTCATGACTTCCCAACAAATGAGGAACCCAAATGAAGTTATCACGGGAGATGAGCAATAGAGAAATCATAATGACCCGGGAAATAAAATCTGAAATGAAAGCAAGGTATTCTCAACTTTTCGAAATACCAGGTACGTAAATTTCGGGGACGAAATTTCATAAGGAGGGGAGATTGTAAGACCCCGAATTTTATGAAATAAAAGTATTCAATTTTTCTTATAATAACTATTCAGTAAATGGTTAAATTGATAAAAGTTTAAAGTTAAGGGTGAGATATGAATTTTTCAAAATACGCAAGTGGTTATAAAATATTTAATTGTCGGGGAATATTCGTTTGGTCGTGGAATATTCTTTTTGTCGGGGAATATTCGTACGACGGCGCAGCTGTTTGTGGGCCCCATAACGAATAACTGTCGGATGAAGAAAATGACAAAAATTGAGTTTTTATAAATAACGGCGTAGTTGTTACCGTTAAGACTGTTGGAATACCCGGTGGGTAAAGTAAAGTAATATGCGTTGTTGTTCAGTAGCACACGATTTTGCACAGTATTTTTAAATTATTGATTCTTACGTAAGAAGGCACTACTCAATAATTATTACAGTAATTACTGTATTTTATTTTATTGATTCAATAATTGCTGCATTGATATTTTATATTATTGTTGTTCAATAATTGTTACTGCACAGTATTTCCCATTATCAGATCAATAATTCATATTATTTGAATAATATTATTAGATAACATTATTGGCAATGTCTAGAAAGTTCTGTCTAAGGAGAGGATTGGTCACCTAATTGCGCGCCAGTAAGGAAAAATTCTTATTGGAAAGCCCCCTCTTTCCTGGGAACTGCCTGATTGTCAAGATTGTGATTTTGTAATATTATTTGTGAATAATTAATTATTGATTATATGATAAGGAAAATTTTCATTTTATGTGGATATAGATGGAGAAAAATTTTTAAAGTGACAATTGTTAAAAATTGATATTTTATATTTTCTGATAAAATAATATTTTATTATATTATTATAATATAATAATGATGATATTTTACAATGAATGTGTGATATATGAGTATATGAGGAGAAAGAGTATTTTTGTTGTATTAAATGATTAACATATGTTTTGTGTGTCGGTGGACCCCATTTCTTGACTGAAATTTGATTATAGGCTATAAAATCGTCCGTACGTGAATTTCGGTCAATTTTTATTTGGAATTTGGAAAAACTTTCTTCTTCAAAGTTGTAGAGAATTGAATTTCCTGTAAACGATCACAAGATTCGTATTTTTCTGATAACCGGGCTATTTTCTACGAATTATGGAAGTTTCGGAAAATAAAATAATTTTTATTAATTTATGGGTGGGACCCACTTGTGTTTTAACACATGTGGGATGCTAGCTTTGTTCAAAGATGGTTGGTGGCTGATCAAACATGTGGACATGCGTAGAAAAGAAGAAATAAAATAATATATTTTATTATTTTAGTCTCCTATGGCGTTCTAGCATTTTCCTATAAATAGGTGCTTATGTTAGAATTAAAAATCATACCAGAAATAAGTTTTCTTTCTCTCTATATATCAATCATATTTTTGAGAGTATTTAGATACTTTAGAGTTGCTATTTAGTAGAAGTTTCCTCCGATTTTTCCTCCGAAGTACTGCTCTTTTGAGGTAAGGGATTTTAAGGGTTATTATATTTTTCAGTTTGTACTTCTTCCGACCTTCAAAAAATTTTGAAAAAATTTGAAATGATATTTTGATGAGTTTTATTGATTGTGTCCAAAAATGGTAATTTTTAGATGTATAGATTAAGAGTTATGAATTTTATGAGAAAAGACTATTTTAAAAGTAACCGCTTATAACTCCTTATGGTTAACTCCAAAATTGATAAAATTTTTATTAGAAGTATATCTATATAATATCAGTGTACTCTGTGAATTTTGGAATTTTTGGATAAAAGTACAATTTATGATAAATGTCTAAATATTCGGCGGTTTTGGTCATATGAAAAATAGTAAATGAGTTTTAAAAATTCTGAGAAAAATATATGTTTAATATGGGACTATATTCTGCTAAATCCCAGAAAAGAAATATTTTTAGAACTGATTTGGTATTTTTCATGAAAATAGACTAGTTATGAGTAAATGAATTAAATATGTTATGTGAAGTAAGAAAATTGGAAAATAGGATTTTATGGCTTGAGAATCCTATATGAGGTATATGCAGATTTTTGATGAGGATTTTTGATTATTGGTGATAAAATCTTATGAGTTTGACATTTTAGGATGATTAAATCTATTATTTAGTAAAGTGTAAACAATTAAAATAAATTGTTTATAAGCTTAAGAAATATTATTCTTTCAATATCATTATACCGAAATATTGGTATGAATTTTATTGTAGAATTTTTACCTTTTTCATGTCGAGTTACTATTCATGAGTTACTATTCACGAGTTACTATTCATGAGTTATTATTCACGAGTTATTATTCACGACAAAATTGATTTCTTTTTCTGACCAAAGTATAGTTGATTTATGAATATTACTCTTGAGATTAAATCTATATATTGATTATATTGATTTTATTATCATATATAACATTTTTATAACCCTAATGATGATATTTCTCTTTGACTTGAGTGTAAAGATGAGTAGATTTTTGGTATGATCACGACTATGTGTTCCCTTTGGCCAGTAGTGCAAAGTTAAATTGTTGACTGGTATGATCATGACCACTAAATTTATAATTGAATATCTTTAGCTTAAGTGCAAAGGTGAATTGATCAATATGGTTATAATTATTGTTTATGTAAATTCTGAAATGATTATATATTTCTTTGAGATATTAATATATTTGGCCTGTAGTGCAAATATGAACTGTTGATGAATATATTTGGCATGTAGTGCAAATATGAACTGTTGTTGAATATCTTTGGCCAGTAGTGCAAAGATGAATTGTTGATGAATAACTTTGGCCCGTAGTGCAAAGATGACATGTTGTTGAATATCTTTGGCCAGTAGTGCAAAGATGAACATGTGTTGAGATGAACATGATCAACTGGTGATACAAATGAATATCTTTGGTCGTAGTGCAAAGATGAAGTTATTAGTATGATTATGAACAGGAAATGTGATTTGGTGTAACCATGATCTTTGATATTTCAGGTAAAGATAGGTGATGAAAATTATCTTCGTCCTGGATGAGAAGAGGAATTTAGAACTACAATTATGATTATGAGTTATTCATATGATTGTGGACCAGAATTGTTGATTGATGTTACAGGGATAAAACATTGTTGGTGGATTTTTAACATAGAGAAGATAATAGACTTTGTAGTCTATTTGACTCTTCTAATAGATTGCTCGTTCCACTGTAACTATGGTTAAAATTTTTATCATCTACCATATGTTCTAAATCTCTGATTTATGAAGGCTATTGATAATTTAATTATCTTTAGTCATGATATTCTTTACTAGGCTAGTTGTGTTCACCCTTCTGTTTCACAATTCCTTTTAGGTAATAAGAGTGTAGCTGGGTCGAGTGGGGGTAACAGGGGAATAGAACGGTGGTCATCATTTAGTAGTTATATTTGGTGAATCAAATAGGGTGAGGCGAACCCAACGTTGGAAGGGTGTTTTGTCACTATCATACAAGATGTCTAATGACATACAACCTCGTGTCATCATAAGACAGGGTTGTGCTCATCGACTTACTGAGTATATTTACGAGCACTACCTATATAATCTTGGTGTTTGTTTGAAGTATAATTCTCATCTAGAGATAGTGGAGATAATGATATGTCAAGAGAAGACTCACCATTGGGAAGAATATGATAGTAATCTACTCATTTTTCTTTGGGGTCTATTGGGTCAACCAAGGATAATTCTGTGGCCATATGATATCTATGATAACCTAGACGCATGGCCTCCCATGTACGAAGGTTTTCTTGAGCACTTCCCAAATATTCTAATTTCTAAAACAGTTTTTTACTATACCTTTATGTAAGGTGTCATTGTGACGTGCTGTCCACGGTTGGGACATGTGTCATATTTGGTATATATTTGTATCCAAACTTACAGCATATGTGTTGTTGTATTTTGCACGACAATTGTTGTAATAAAGTTGTAGTTATTTTCTGTACCAGGTATTTGGTGACTCAGAGTAGGTTGGATGGAATGGACCTGTTTTGGGTTTGTCACATCGAAGATCACGATACATTTTGGTGCTTCCAGAATGGATTACAAATGGTGTATTGTGTGCCTCCATCATGATCTTGTTCTTCAAATCAGAATCATTAGGAACACAAAGTCTGGAGTGGACTCGAAGTATTCCTTCTTCATCGATTCTTGCTTCTGGAATAGCACCTTTTTGCACTTTCTTCTTCATACACACCAGCTCCGGGTCTATGGCTTGAGCAACTTTAACTTTTTCGATTAAAGTTGGTTCTATACGTATACTTGACATCATTGCATGGGTCTCCGGAGTCTTGAATTCTATCTTCATCTTTTGTAAATCACATCAAATGGGCCTTTGTGTTGACAACATCGCACTTGTTCCCGCGTATGATCTTCTACTCAATGTGTCGGCTACCACGTTCGTTTTTCCAGGATGGTATTGAATGGTATGGTCGTAGTCTTTCAACAGCTCGAGCCAACGTCGTTGCCACATGTTGAGTTCTTTTTGAGTGAAGAAATATTTGAGGCTTTTATGGTCTAAATATATCTCCACTTTCTCCCCATATAAATAGTGCCTCCAGATTTTTAGCGCGAAAACGACTGCTGCCAACTCTAGATCATGAGTAGGATAATTCCTCTCATATTCTTTAAGTTGTTGTGAGGCATAGGCTATAACTTTTTCACGTTACATGAGAACACATCCTAGCCGTTTGCCTGAAGCATCGCTGTAGATAACAAATCCATCCGAACCAGATGGTATGGTCAAAACAGGTGCCGAAATGAGTCTCCTCTTAAGCTCTTGGAAACTCTTCTCGCATTCCTCGCTCCATACGAATTTAATATCTTTCTGAGTCAGCTGAGTTAATGGAGTAGCGATTCGAGAAAATCCTTCCACGAATCTCCGATAATAACCAGCTAAGCCCAGAAAGCTATGTACTTCGGTCACCGACTTCGGTTGTTCCCAACTTTGTATTGCTTCAATCTTCGCCGGGTCAACAGATACTCCATGTTTTGACACCACGTGCCCTAGGAATGCTACTTCCTCAAGCCAAAACTCGCATTTCTTCAACTTAGCATATAGCTTATTTTCACGCAGCCTTTGGAGTACCAGCTTCAAATGGTGCTCATGATCTTCACGGCTTTTAGAATATATGAGGATGTCATCAATAAAGATAACAACGAACTGATCCAAATAATCCTTGAATACTAGGTTCATCATATCCATGAAAGCCGCAGGAGCATAAGTCAATCTAAAAGACATGACTAGGAATTCATAATGCCCGTACCGAGTTCTGAAGGCAGTCTTCAGAATATCCTCAGTTTTAACCTTCAGCTGATGATATCCAGAACGAAGATCGATCTTTGAAAAGAATTGTGCTCCTTGTAATTGGTCAAACAGGTCATCAATACGAGGTAGCGGATACCTATTCTTGATAGTGACATGGTTTAATTCCTGGTAATCGATACAAAGTCGCATACTCCCGTCTTTCTTTTTTACAAATAAAACAGGAGCACCCTAAGGAGATGTACTATGACGAATGAAACTGATGTAAAACAACTCCTGTAGTTGGACCTTTAACTCCTGAAGTTCAATAGGAGCCATTCGATATGGGGTTTTAGAAATGGGCTTTGTACCAGGTTCAAGATCAATAAAGAATTCAACCGGGGGTAGACCGGGAATTTCTTCAAGAAATACGTCAGGAAAGTCAATAACAACAGGAATATTATTCAAATATGATGTGTCTTTATTCAAATCCATAACATGGGCTAAGAAAGCTTGACATCCATTTTTTAATAAACGAATGGCTTTATGGCTTGATATAACAGTGATTGATTTTAATGGCTTAGTTGCTTGAATTCGCACAACAGCTTGGTTAGGAATATGAAAACTCACAACCTTATGAAAACAATCAATTTTGGCATGATGAGTAGTTAACCAATCGATTCCTAAAATCACATCAAAAGCAAGTATCTTTAAAGAGATAAGGTCAACAGGTAATGTGATGGTGCCAACTTGGATCAAACAAGATTTATAAACAGTGGATGTGATGAAAGTTTCTCCTAACGGAGTTTTCACAGATAGATCAAAGTCTAATTTCTCTGGAGTCAAGTTTAAACGTTGAGCACAAGCAGGAGAAATAAATGAATGGGTAGCACCGGTATCTAGTAAGGTATAAATTTCGCATGAATTTATGATTAGCTTACCCGTAATCACCTCGTTTGGGTTCCTCGCATGTTGACCAGTCACAACAAACGCTCTTCCAGGAACAGATAACTTTGACTTTTGTGGGACAGCCTTTTGAGTCACCATCCCTACTGGACTTGGTTTCGCTACAGTACAATCTCGAGCGATATGTCCTTCCTTTCCACAATTATAGCATACCTTGAACTGTTGCGGACAGTTTGGGCTAATATGTCCCTCTTTTCCATATTTATAGCATACGACCGGTGGTCGTTCTCCTCCCTTAGAACCAGTTGTTGCTGGTGCTGACGTCTTCACATTGTCATTGTTGAATCTCCTCCCGACTCGCTTCTTCTATTCTCATGGCCATGATTACTACCAGAGTGGTTGCTGCTCTTGTCCGTATTCTTCTTTCTTCGCTGGTTATCATTGTTCTGATGACTGCTGTCACCGGTATGACCCTGGTTGTGGTCCCTCGGTTGACCGTACTCGTTATCTCGCTCTAATAACTGAGCCCTATTGACAACATCTGAATAGAGAGAAAATTTATGAGAAATGAGATATTGACGTATGCCGGGTTTTAAACCTCTCAGAAACATCCACGTCATACGTTCCTCATTCTCCACCAAATGAGGTGCAAACCTGGATAACACTGCGAACTTTGCCTCGTACTGGGACACCGTCATGTTGTTTTGTTTCAGTCTAATAAACTCTACCTCCTTCATATGACGAACACTTTCAGGAAAGTATTTGTCATTGAACAGTTTCTGAAATGTCACCCAAGACATACTGAGCGCTGCTGGGTGGGTACGCTTCACAGATTCCCACCTGTAATCTGCCTTATTACGGAACATAAAAGTAGCGAATATAACCTTCTGTTGCTCCGTGCATCCCAAGACATTGAATATCTTGGTAATTTGTTTAACCCACGTCTCCGCCTTAATCGGATTCCGGCTTTTCCCATAATTCTGGTGGTCCCAACTCTTTGAACTGCTTGGCTGTGACCAGCTGTGCGTTGCCATCGTTTCTTCCTACATTTTGAATAGGAATCTCCTTCGTCTGGTTTTTCATGAACCTCAAAAAGCTTCTAAACATCTCATCGTTCATCGTCTGCTCCGTGGTGTTGTTCACAGGAGGAACATTGCCAGCCTGTAGCACGTTCTCCTCGTTGGTGAGTACAGGCGTCTCCACGGTTTCGTTTACTCCACTGTTCACATTCTCAGTTGTCATTCTTAAATACTGCCATAAAAAAAGGGTTAATTAAACAAATTAACAAATCACATAATACCCCTATATTATGACTGACCTACAAATAAGCTTTGGTATGACACACTAACGAAGGATTTACTCGTCTCTCCCCTCCTAGTACTATTCCCCAATCTCCGTCAGAGATCATATCCCTAAGCTCTGATACCAACTGTGACGCCCCCAAAATAGGTATACAACACCCATTCTGAGTCGTCAAAATACATGGTACAGAAATAACTACAACTTTATTAATACAACATAAAAACTGTGAGTTTAAATACAAATATTGTCATCTAGACAATATCCACACTCAAATAAGTCCTCATTACAATTATTGATACATTATTTTACAAAAATGGCGAGGACTACTAAAACGACTTTCTAGAACCTTTATTCCATACCCCGACTAGTACTCGCTCTATTCTCGCCTCCTAAGAAGAAAAATGGAACAAAAAGGAAAAGGGTGAGCTCAACTAGCCCAGTAAAAAATATTATGACTAAGATAATATAGAATAAATTATCGTTAGTCTTCAACATGAAAAAATTTAATAGAATACAATAGACAACAAGTTTTAAATCAATATTCGCAGCGGAAATAATAATTCATTAGAAGAGTTAAGTAGAGAATGAAATCTACTATCTTCTATATATAAATTTAAAAGTTCATCGTCGATATTTTGTCCCTGTAACATCAATTAATATATATCTAGAGTCATATATTTATCTTCGCACTACAGACCAAAGATATTCATCAATTGGTCATGTTCATCTAAACACATGTTCATCTTTGCACTACAGTCCAAAAGTATTCATCAGAAATCATTCATCTTTGCACTACATGCCAAAGATATTCAGTAATATCATCATTTAGGACTGAGGATGATGAAAAATATTTTAAAGGAAACGAATCCAGTGAAACAAAATAACAAATATTAAGGATTCGTATTTCGGTTTATCCATATCCAAAAATATCTCATAAGTAATCATAGTGGAGTAAAATTTAAGAATGATCAAAATATGGATACAATCAAAGCTAGTATCCATAATAGATATTTTGGACGAAAAACGAAAATTTAATTTTTCTGTGAATAGTGCCGTATTCGTGAATAGTGCCGTATACGTGAATAGTAACCCGACACAAAAAAATTTAAATTTGATAAAAATTCATATCAATATTTCGGCATAATGATATTGAAAGAAATAATATCATTTATATAAAAATATAACATCCCTTACCTCGAAAAGACAATACTTCTGACTGGAATACTGGATATAGAGCTGAAGAGAACTTGCACCGTATAGCAACACTCAAAGTCTTAAAATACTCACAAGAATACGCTCGATGATATAGAGAGAGAAAGAGAGAGAAGATTTCAGTTTCTGGTGTGATTTTTAATTCTAACCTAAGCACCCTATTTATAGGAAAATGCTTAGAACACCAAAGCAGAAAATTTAATAAAATATTAATATTTATTAAATAATCATACGCACCATTTGAATTCTCATTTCAGCACATTTACCATAGCCCACCAACTCACAAAACTTTCAAAAAACGTTTTTCTTAAAAATAATAATTAAAACTTCCAAAAATTAATTATTTTGAAACTTCAATAATTCATAATAAATAGCCCTTTTATTAGAAAAATTCAAACCTCATGTCTTTTTTATAGGAAATTCCATTCTCTACAACTTTACAAAAGAAAATTTTTCCAAATTCCAAATAGAAATTGACCGAAATCCACAAACGGGCGATTCTACAGGCTATAATCAAATTTCAGCCAAGAAATGGGCCCACAGACATGTTTAACATGTTTTAAATAACTTTTACAACAAAAATACTCTTCCTCCTCATATACTCATATATCCCACATTCATTATAAAAATATCCCCATTATTATATTATTAAAATATAATAATATATTTAAATGAATTATTTTATCAGAAAAAGATAAAATATTAATTTTCAACAATTATCACATTAAAAATTTTCTCCATCTATATCCATATAAAATGATTATTTTTCTTATCATATAAATCAATAATTAATTATTCACAAATAATATTACAGAATCACAATACTGACAACCAGGCAGTTCCCAGGAAAGAGGGGGCTTTTCAATAAGGATTTCTCCTTACTGGCGCGTAATTAGGTGACCAAACCTCTCCTTAGACAGAACTTTCTAGATATTATCAATAATGTTATCTAATAATATTATTCAAATAATATGAATTATTGTTCCGATAATGAAAAATACTATGTAGTGACAATTATTGAAACAACAGTAATATAAAATATCAACACAACAATTATTGAATCAATAAAATAAAATACTGAACAGTAATTACTGTAACAATTATTGAGTAGTGTCTTCTTACGTAAGAATCAATAATTGGTGCAATACCGTGTGCTACTGTGCAACAACGCGTATTATTGTGTTTTAACCACCGGGTATTCCAACAGTATTAACGGTAACAACTACGCCGTTATTTATAAACAACTTATACTTGTCGTTTTCTTCATCCAATCGCTTTCCGTTATGGGGCCCACAAAAGACTGCGCCGTCGTACGAATATTCTACGACCAAATGAATATTCCCCGACAACAATGAATATTTTATAACCACTTGCTTATTTGAAATATTTGCGTATTTTACACATAACTAACCACATTAATCAAATCAACCCTTACTATTTCAGAATAATAAATAGAGGAAATTAAATTTCATTTATTAATAATTTGGGGTCTTACAAACAAGTTAAAGTTTTATAGAGGAACCATGCTATTGAGGAAATGAGTATAATATCATTTAAACATATCAAACAACAATTTCTAATTTCAATAAGTACCTTTGACGTCAAAATTAGTTCATGATTACAAATACCATTATTGATCTAATTTAAAGATGTTGAATCTCCAATATTGTACCCATCTTCTGCTTACATAGTTGTGAGTTGTATACATTACAAAAATTCACTTAACCTTTCTAAGTCATACTTTATGCCTTACATTTATAGTATTACATTACAAAATTTTAACTTGGCACAACCATATAAAAAGGTACAAAAAGATATGAATACATATTCAAAATGGTGCCAACAAAAATATAGAATAAAACAGAATATTAAATACAGTATAACAAACACACTAAATAGATACACGAAAGAATTCACTCAACATCAATATCACTAAGACATGATTTTTGACAGTTTAATCAATAACAACCAACGAAGTATAACATTCAAGCAGATCTAATCAAACAAATTACCATATTCCAAATAAAGTTTAGAATTATATGTTACTCATATATTGGTCAACCCATTAAACCAATCATTAAATATATGTATGTATACATACATATGTATATTACGTATATAATATAATATATAATAAACTACATATATAGATATACTTGTATAAATATATATGTATATTACATATATAATATAATATAAAATAATATATATTTCCTAAATATTTATGACCTATAAAATTAGTCTCATACGCCTATATCTACTTACCACTCTCTTTCCCTCCTCAAATCTATCAAAAAATCTATATCCTACAACATTCGTACTACTTCCCACCATTCTCCAATCTGCTACTCTTATAACACATGTGTTCTAAAACAGAAATTTAAGTTATCAAATAAGAATAAAAAAGAAAATATAATAATACATAGTACCTCTTGTTATACTAGAAGAAAAGACTTCTAAATTGAGCAAGTCTGCTAAGAATCAGTATAACCTACAAAATATTTTTAAAATCTCGTTAGTTATAAAAATAACATTAGTACAATATAATTTAAACATATCAAACAACAATTTCTAATTTCAATAATTACCTTTGACGCCGAAAATAGTTCATGGTTACAAATACCACTATTGATCTAATTTCAAGATGTTGAATCTCCAATATTGTACCCATTTTTTGCTTACATAGGTGTTAGTTGAATACATTACAAAAAATCACTCAACCTTTCCAAGCCACACTTTATGCCTTACATTTATAGTACTACATTACAAAATTTTTATTTGGCACATCCATATAAAAACGTACAAAAAGATATCAATACATATTCAAAATGGTGCCAACAAAAATATAGAATAAAATAGAATATTAAATACAGTATAACAAACACACTAAATACATATGAATATTCGAACCAAAGTTTATAATTATATTACTCGTATATTGATCAAACCATTAAACCAATCATTTAATATATGCATGTATACATACATATGTATATTACATATATATTAGTATATAATATACTACATATATAGATATATTTGTATAAATACATATGTATATTAAATATAATATAATATAATACATATTTCCTAAATATTTACGACATATAAAATTATTCTCCTACGCCTATATCTACTTACCCCTCTCTTTCCCTCCTCAAATCTATCACAAAATCTAAATCCTACAACATCCGTACTACTTCCCACCTTTCTCCAATCTGCTACTCTTATCAAACCTGTGTTCTAAAACGAAAATTTAAGTTAACAAATAAGAAAAAAAAAAGAAAAAATAACAATAAATAGTACCTCTTGTTCTACTAGAAGAAAAGACTTCTAAATTGAGCAAGCCTGCTAAGAATCAGTATAACCTGCAAAATAATTTGAAAATATCATTAGTTATAAAAATAACATTAGTAAAATATCATTTAAACATATTAAACAACAATTTCTAATTTTAATAATTACATTTGATGTCGAAATTTGTTCATGGTTACAAATACCATTATTGATCTAATTTCAAGATGTTGATTCTCCAATATTGTACCCATCTTCTGCTTACATAGTTGTGAGTTGTATACATTACAAAAATTAACTCAACCTTTCCAAGCCACACTTTATGCCGTACATTTATAGTATTACATTACAAAATTTTCACTTGACACAACCATATAAAAACGTAAAAAAAGATATGAATACATATTCAACATGGTGCCAACAAAATTATAGAATAAAATAGAATATTAAATACAGTATAACAAACACACTAAATAAATACACAAAAGAATTCACTCAAGATCAATATCACTAACACATGATTTTTGACAGTTTAATCAATAACAACCAACGAAGCATAACATTCAAGCAGATCTAATCAAATAAATTACTTTATTCCAAACAAAGTTTAGAATTATATATTACTCGTATATTGGTCAACCCATTAAATCAATCATTAAATATATGTATATATACATACATATGTATATTACGTATATAATATAATTATAATATACTACATATATAGATATACATGTATAAATACATATGTATATTACATATATAATATAATATAATATATATTTCCTAAATATTTATGACCTATAAAATTAGTCTCCTACGCCTATATCTACTTACCCCTCTCTTTCCCTCCTCAAATCTATCACAAAATCTAAACCATACAGCATTCATATTACTTCTCACCTTTCACCAATCTGCTACTCTTATCAAACGCGTGTTTTAAAACAGAAATTTAAGTTAACAAATAAGAATAAAAAAGAATATATAACAATAAATAGTACCTGTTGTTCTACTAGAAGAAAAGACTTCTAAATTGAGCAAGTCTGCTAAGAATCAGTATAACCTACAAAATATTTTTAAAATCTCATTAGTTAAAAAAATAACATTAGTACAATATAATTTAAACATATCAAACAACAATTTCTAATTTCAATAATTACCTTTGACGCCGAAAATTGTTCATGGTTACAAATACCACTATTGATCTAATTTTAAGATGCTGAATCTCCAATATTGTGCCCATCTTCTGCTTACATAGTTGTTAGTTGTATACATTACAAAAATTCACTCAACCTTTCCAAGCCACACTTTATGCCTTACATTTATAATACTACATTACAAAATTTTTATTTGGCACATCCATATAAAAACGTACAAAAAGATATCAATACATATTCAAAATGGTGCTAACAAAAATATAAAATAAAATAGAATATTAAATACAGTATAACAAACACACTAAATACATATGAATATTCCAACCAAAGTTTATAATTATATTACTCGTATATTGGTCAACCCATTAAACCGATCATTTAATATATGCATGTATACATACGTATGTATATTACATATATATTAGTATAAAATATACTACATATATAGATATATTTGTATAAATACATATGTATATTACATATGTATATTAAATATAATATAATATAATATAATATAATATATATTTCCTAAATATTTACGACATATAAAATTACTCTCCTACGCCTATATCTACTTACCCCTCTCTTTTCCTCCTCAAATCTATCACAAAATCTAAATCCTACAACATTCGTACTACTTCCCACCTTTCTCCAATCTGCTACTCTTATCAAACCTGTGTTCTAAAACGGAAATTTATGTTAACAAATAAGAAAAAAAAAGAAAAATAACAATAAATAGTACCTCTTGTTCTACTAAAAGAAAAGACTTCTAAATTGAGCAAGCCTGCTAAGAATCAGTATAACCTGCAAAATAATTTGAAAATCTCGTTAGTTATAAAAGTAACATTAGTAAAATATCATTTAAACATATCAAACAACAATTTCTAATTTTAATAATTACCTTTGATGTTGAAATTTGTTCATGGTTACAAATACCATTATTGATCTAATTTCAAGACGTTGATTCTCCAATATTGTACCCATCTTCTGCTTACATAGTTGTGAGTTGTATACATTACAAAAATTAACTCAACCTTTCCGAGCCACACTTTATGCCGTACATTTATAGTATTACATTACAAAATTTTCACTTGACACAACCATATAAAAACGTATAAAAAGATATGAATACATATTCAACATGGTGCCAGCAAAATTATAGAATAAAATTAAATATTAAATACAGTATAACAAACACACTAAATGGATACACAGAAGAATTCACTCAAAATCAATATCACTAAGACATGATTTTTGACGGTTTAATCAATAACAACTAACGAAGCATAACATTCAAGCAGATCTAATCAAACAAATTACTATATTCCAAACAAAGTTTAGAATTAAATATTACTCGTATATTGGTTAACCCATTAAACCAATCATTAAATATATGTATATATACATACATATGTATATTACGTATATAATATAATTATAATATACTACATATATAGATATACATGTATAAATACATATGTATATTACATATATAATATAATATATATTTCATAAATATTTATGACCTATAATGTGACGCCCCCAAAATCAGGTATACATCACCCATCTTGGGTCGTCAGATACATGGTACAGAATACAAATACAACTTATTAATACAACTGTCGTGTATAATACGACAAAACATAAACTGTGAGTTTGAATACAAATATTATCTTCTAGAGAGTATTCATACTCAAAAGGAGTACTCATTACATTTATTAACACACTATTACATAGAATAGTGAGGACTACTAACTAATACTATCATTCGGACCATCACTCCGTTCCCCGACTTGCCCCAGCTACGTTCTCATTTCCTGAAGAGAACAGTGAAAGAAAGGGTGAGCTCAACTAGCCCAGTAAGAAATATTATGACTAAGATAATGCAGAATAACTTATCATTAGCCTTCAACAATGTTAAACTGATAAAATATAATAGACATCAAGTTTAACTGCAGCGGAACAAGCAATCCATTAAAAGAGTCAAGTAGAAAATAAACTCTACTATCTTTTATGATTTAAAAGGTTTTTCAACAATGTTATCGCTGGGACTCAGCTTAATAAAATAATCCACATCATCGAATCACCCCTGCACTATGGCCAAGGATATTCGTATATTCATTAATGGTCATGATCATGTCAATAATTGTCCATCAATGCACTACGGGCCAATGAGGACTTTTACCACATTTGTAACATTACGGTCATGATTACACCGAATAATCCCTGATCATAATCATACCAAGTCCATCTATGCACTATAGGCCACAGATGACTTTCACCATTTTATAAACATGAGGATGATGACAATGATATAAGAATTCAATAAAACAAGTTCAAGAATTAATTTATCCAGGAATTAACAACGTCCAAATTGTCAACATGATACTGTTTTGTGGAGTAAAATTCAAGAATGCTTAGAAGAATATTTTCTTAAAAAGATACTGGATGAAACGCAACTATCAAGGATATTCCACAAATTTTATGGAGTATAAAAGTCAAAACTTAACCAACTGAGTATAATAAAGAATGGAATAACAAAAGAAATCACCATGCATGCGATAGACCGCACAGACAGGTTATTCCAAAAGAATAATAAATAATGGAACCAGGTCCGGCGTAAACGCACAGACAGGATATTCCGACAGAACAATAAATAATGGAACCAGGTCCGGCTTAAACGTACAGACAGGATATTCCGACAGAATAATAAAGAATAGTATAATAAATAATGGAACCACCTTACGAGAAGCATGATGAGTAGTTAACCAATCGATTTCTAAAATCACATCAAAGGCAAGCATTTTCAAATAGCTATGATCAACAGGTAACGTGAAAGTGTTGATTTGAACAAGATTTATAAATAGTGGAGGTAACAAAGGTTTCTCCCAACAGAATTTCAACAGAGAAATCAAAGTCTAACTTCTTCGGAGTTAAGTTCAAATATTGAACACAACTAGGTGAAATAAAAGAGTGAGTAGAACCGGTATCTAACACGGTATAGACTTCGCAAGAGTTTATGACTAACATACCCGTGATAATTTTTTTCAGGTTCCTCGTCACGAAAAAAATGCTCTCTCTTAAACTACTGGCTTTGGCTTTTCTGGGACATCCTTTGGTGCCTCCATCCTAGCTAAAATTGTCTTCGGTGAACGACAAAATCGGCCTAGGTGACCTTCTCTTCCACAATTATAACATGCCTTGGACGGCATCGCGCAGTTTGGACTGATATGTCCCTCTCCTCCGCATTTGAAACATATGATAGGTGGTCGTTCTCCATCCTTAACAACGGTTGCTGGTGCTGACGTCTTTCCATCATTGTTGAATTTTCGCATCTTAAAATGTCAATTCTTATTGTTCTGGCCATGATTACCACCGAAGTGGTTACCATTTTTGGCCTGTTGATTCCCTCCACGCTTGTTGTCACTGCTTCGATGACTGCTCTCACTGGTATTATCATTTTGTCGACTGCTCTCTTTTGGTTACGTTGACTCGTTATCGCGCTCCACTAACTGAGCCCTATTCACAACATCTGAATACAAACACAGTTTATGAAAAATAAGATGCTGACGTATCTCAGGTTTCAAACCTCGCAAAAACATTCGCGTCATTCGCTCTTCATTATCCACCAAGTGGGACGCAAACCGGGACAACTCAGCAAATTTAGTCTCATACTGCGACACGGTCATGTTGTTTTGCTCCAACTTGATAAATTCCACCTCTTTCATGTGACGAATACTTTCGGGAAAGTACTTGTCATTGAACAATTCTTGGAACTTCTCCCAAGACATCTTGAGTGCGTCAGGCTGGGTACGTTTTACAGATTCCCACCAGTAATCTGCCTCTTCACGCAACATAAAGGTGGCAAAGGGAACTTTTTTCTCCTCTGAGCATCCCAAGACATCAAATATCTTGGTGATCTACTTTAACCACGTCTCCGCCTTAAGTGGTTCTGACTTTCCCAAAAACTCCGGTGGTCCCAGCTCCTTAAATTGCTTAGCGGTGACCAACCGTGGGTTGCCATTGTTTCCTCCTGCATTATGAACAGGAGTCGCCTTCGCCTGATGTTGCATAAATTCTAAAAAACTCCTAAACGTACCGTCATTCGTCAATTGATCAGTGTTATTGTTTACAGGAGGATTATCGCCATCCTGTTGCACATTGTCCTGATTATTGATCTGGGGAGAATCAACGGTCTCCTGTGCTCCATTGCTATTCTCAACATTCTCAGATGTCATTTTCAGATACTGCCACAAAACAAAGGTTAATTAACATGTAACATATTATCCATATATTTTGACCGACCAATTAAATACCAAATAAACTTAGGTAGGTCATACTAGCGAAGGAATTTCCCGTCTCTTCCCTCCTAGTTCTAGTCTCACATCTTAGCCAGGGATCATATCCCTAAGCTCTGATACCAACTGTGACGCCCCCAAAATCAGGTATACATCACCCATCTTGGGTCGTCAGATACATGGTACAGAATACAAATACAACTTACTAATACAACTGTCGTGTATAATACGACAAAACATAAACTGTGAGTTTGAATACAAATATAATCTTCTAGAGAGTATTCATACTCAAAAGGAGTACTCATTACATTTATTAACACACTATTACATAGAATAGTGAGGACTACTAACCAATACTATCATTCGGACCATCACTCCGTTCCCCGACTTGCCCCAGCTACGTTCTCATTTCCTGAAGAGAACAGTGAAAGAAAGGGTGAGCTCAACTAGCCCAGTAAGAAATATTATGACTAAGATAATGCAGAATAACTTATCATTAGCCTTCAACAATGTTAAACAGATAAAATATAATAGACATCAAGTTTAACTGCAGCGGAACAAGCAATCCATTAAAAGAGTCAAGTAGAAAATAAACTCTACTATCTTTTATGATTTAAAAGGTTTTTCAACACTGTTATCGCTGGAACTCAGCTTAATAAAATAATCCACATCATCGAATCACCCCTGCACTACGGCCAAGGATATTCGTATATTCATTAATGGTCATGATCATGCCAATAATTGTCCATCAATGCACTACGGGCCAATGAGGACTTTTACCACATCATTTGTAACATTACGGTCATGATTACACCGAATAATCCCTAGTCATAATCATACCAAGTCCATCTATGCACTACAGGCCACATATGACTTTCACCATTTTATAAACATGAGGATGATGACAATGATATAAGAATTCAATAAAACAAGTTCAAGAATTAATTTATCCAGGAATTAACAACGTCCAAATTGTCAACATGATACTGCTTTGTGGAGTAAAATTTAAGAATGCTTAGAAGAATATTTTCTTGAAAAGATACTGGATGAAACGCAACTATCAAGGATATTCCACAAATTTTATGGAGTATAAAAGTTAAAACTTAACCAACTGAGTATAATAAAGAATGGAATAACAAAAGAAATCACCATGCATGCGATAGACCGCACAGACAGGTTATTCCAACAGAATAATAAATAATGGAACTAGGTCCGGCGTAAACGCACAGACAGGATATTCCGACAGAACAATAAATAATGGAACCAGGTCCGGCGTAAACGCACAGACAGGATATTCTGACAGAATAATAAAGAACAATATAATAAATAATGGAACCAGGTCCGGTGTAAAACACACAGACAGGATATTCCGACAGAATAATAATAAAGACGGAACCAGGTCCGGTGTAAAACACACAGACAGGATATTCCAACAGAATAATAGAAGAATATCACCAAATATAGGGTAGACCGCGTATACTGGTTATTCCAACAGAATATTAAAGAATGGAATAACAGAAGTTCTCTTCATGAATATAAAAGAAATAATATTCCCTACCTTAAAAGAACTGGATATTGGAAAAGTGAAGTAGCAGAATACTTTTATTCTCTCTCTCTTATTCTCTCTATACTTTCTCTCTCTATAGCTTGAATGAATTCGTGAAAAATAATGAAGCCTTAGGCCTCTATTTATAGAAAAACTGAGGGTGGCTCTTG
This sequence comes from Panax notoginseng, assembly GCA_016801055.1. NCBI lineage: Eukaryota > Viridiplantae > Streptophyta > Magnoliopsida > Apiales > Araliaceae > Panax > Panax notoginseng. The sequence goes on along the minus strand of CM029014.1, from coordinate 36,738,834 downwards.
GTCTTAACGAAGGGTCAAATGACTTTTGGTCTTAACGAAGGGTCAAATGACTCTTGGTAATATTGAAGGGACAACTACTATTGACGAAAGTAATTACTATTGACCAAGGTAAGTACTATTGACCAAGGTAAATACTATTGACGAAGGTAATTACTAAGGTAAATACTATTGACCAATGTAAATACTATTGACGACGGTAATTACTATTGACCAAGGTAAATACTATTGACCAAGGTAAATACTATTGACGACGGTAATTACTATTGACGAAGAGACTCTTAGATGATGACATATGGCCCCCCATAAAAATAACCAAACTTACCACAACGTCTCAATTATTGATTTAATAATATAACATATTATACAGATGATACTATAACAATAATTTAAGAGATATGATGCAGCACTTACTGTAGCAATAATTGAGTATAGCTGAGTGACTTCTCACGTAAGCATCAATAATCAATACCGTGTGCTACTATGCAACCACGCGTATTACTATACTTTTACTACCAGGTAGTTCAACAGTTTTAACGGTTTTAACGGTAACACCTCAGCCGTTATTTTTATAGAAAGATAATTTTGTCGTTTTCTAACTACGACTATACTTCTGTTGTGGGGTCCACCAAAGATTGTGCCGTCGTACGAATATTCTCCGACAAAAAGAATCTTCCCCGACCAAACGAATATTTTATAACAACTTGCTTACTTTGCAAAATTTATAAATAATACCCACAACTATAATATTATATCAAATCCACACCATAATTATTTCGAGAAAATTAAATATTTATTCATAAAATCTGGGGTCTCACATATAAAATTAGTCTCCTACGCCTATATCTACTTACCCCTCTCTTTCCCTCCTCAAACCTATCACAAAATCTAAATCATACAACAATCGTATTACTTCTCACCTTTCTCCAATCTGCTACTCTTATCAAACGCGTGTTTTAAAACAAAATTTTAAGTTAACAAATAAGAATAAAAAAGAATATATTACAATAAATAGTACCTCCTGTTCTAATAAAAGAAAAGACTTCTAAATTGAGCAAGTCTACTAAGAATCAGTATAACCTACAAAATATTTTTAAAATCGCGTTAGTTATAAAAATAACATTAGTACAATATAATTTAAACATATCAAACAATAATTTCTAATTTCAATAATTACCTTTGACGCCGAAAATTGTTCATGGTAACAAATACCACTGTTGATCTAATTTCAAGATGCTGAATCTCCAATATTGTAGCCATCTTCTGCTTACATAGGTGTTAGTTGTATACATTACAAAAATTCACTCAACCTTTCCAAGCCACACTTTATGCCTTACATTTATAGTACTGCATTACAAAATTTTTATTTGGCACATCCATATAAAAACGTACAAAAAGATATCAATACATATTCAAAATGATGCCAACAAAAATATAGAATAAAATAGAATATTAAATACAGTATAACAAACACACTAAATACATATGAATATTCCAACCAAAGTTTATAATTATATTACTCGTATATTGGTCAACCCATTAAACCAATCATTTAATATATGCATGTATACATACATATGTATATTACATATATATTAGTATATAATATACTACATATATAGAAATATTTGTATAAATACATATGTATATTAAATATAATATAATATAATATATATTTCCTAAATATTTACGACATATAAAATTACTCTCCTACGCCTATATCTACTTACCCCTCTCTTTCCCTCCTCAAATCTATCACAAAATCTAAATCCTACAACATTCGTACTACTTCCCACCTTTCTCTAATCTGCTACTCTTATCAAACTTGTGTTTTAAAACGAAAATTTAAGTTAACAAATAAGAAAAAAAAAGAAAAATAAAGATAAATAGTACCTCTTGTTCTACTAGAAGAAAAGACTTCTAAATTGAGCAAGCCTGCTAAGAATCAGTATAACCTGCAAAATAATTTGAAAATCTCATTAGTCATAAAAATAACATTAGTAAAATATCATTTAAACATATCAAATAACAATTTCTAATTTTAATAATTACCTTTGATGTCAAAATTTGTTCATGGTTACAAATACCATTATTGATCTAATTTTAAGATGCTGATTCTCCAATATTGTACCCATCTTCTGCTTACATAGTTGTGAGTTGTATGCATTACAAAAATTAACTCAACCTTTCCAAACCACACTTTATGCCGTACATTTATAGTATTACATTACAAAATTTTCACTTGACACAACCATATAAAAACGTACAAAAAGATATGAATACATATTCAACATGGTGCCAACAAAATTATAGAATAAAATTGAATATTAAATACAGTATAACAAACACACTAAATAGATACACAGAAGAATTCACTCAAGATCAATATCACTAAGACATGATTTTTGACAGTTTTATCAATAACAACCAACGAAGCATAACATTCAAGCAGATCTAATCAAACAAATTACTATATTCCAAACAAAGTTTAGAATTATATATTACTCGTATATTGATCAACCCATTAAACCAATCATTAAATATATGTATATATACATACATATGTATATTACGTATATAATATAATTATAATATACTACATATATAGATATACATGTATAAATACATGTATATTACATAAATAATATAATATAATATATATTTCTTAAATATTTAGGACCTATAAAATTAGTCTCCTACGCCTATATCTATTTACCCCTCTCTTTCTCTCCCCAAAACTATTACAAAATCTAAATTATACAACATTCGTATTACTTCCCACATTTCTCCAATCTGCTACTCTTATCAAACGCGTGTTTTAAAACAGAAATTTAAGTTAACAAATAAGAATAAAAAAAATATATAACAATAAATAGTACCACTTGTTCTACTAGAAGTAAGGACTTCTAAATTGAGCAAGTCTGCTAAAATTCAGTATAACCTGCAAAATAATTTGAAAATATCGTTAGTTATAAAAATAACATTAGTAAAATATCATTTAAACATATCAAACAACAATTTCTAATTTCAATAATTACCTTTGACGTCGAAATTTGTTCATGGTTACAAATACCACTATTGATCTAATTTCAAGATGTTGAATCTCCAATATTGTACCAATTTTCTGCTTACATAGTTGTGAGTTGTATAAATTACAAAAATTAACTCAACCTTTCCAAGCCACACTTTACGCCTTACATTTATAGTATTACATTACAAAATTTTCACTTGACAAAACCATATAAAAACGTACAAAAAGATATGAATACATATTCAAAATGGTGCCAGCAAAAATATAGAATAAAACAGAATATTAAATACAGTATAACAAACACACTAAATAGATACACGGAAGAATTCACTCAAGATAAATATCACAAAGACATGATTATTGATAGTTTAATCAATAACAACCAACTAAGTATAACATTCAAGCAGATCTAATCAAACAAATTACTATATTCCAAACAAAGTTTAGAATTATATATTACTCATATATTGGTCAACACATTAAACCAATCATTAAATATATATGTATACATACATATGTATATTACGTATATAATATAATATATAATATACTACATATATAGATATACTTGTATAAATACATATGTATATTACATATATAATATAATATATATTTCCTAAATATTTAGGACCTATAAAATTAGTCTCCTACGCCTATAACTACTTACCCCTCTCTTTCCCTCCACAAATCTATCACAAAATTTAAATCCTACAACATTCGTACTACTTCCCACCTTTCTCCAATCTGTTACTCCTATCAAACCTGTGTTCTAAAACAGAAATTTAGGTTAACAAACAAGAATAAAAAAGAAAATATAACAATAAATAGTACCTCTTGTTCTACTAGAAGAAAAGACTTCTAAATTGAGTAAGTATGCTAAGAATCAGTATAACCTACAAAATATTTTTTAAATCTCGCTAGTTATAAAAATAACATTAGTATAATATCATTTAAACATATCAAACAACAATTTCTAATTTCAATAATTACCTTTGTTGTCGAAATTTGTTCTTGGTTACAAATACCACTATTGATCTAATTTCAAGATGTTGAATCTCCAATATTGTACCCATCTTCTGCTTACATAGGTGTTAGTTGTATACATTACAAAAATTCACTCAACCTTTCTGAGCCACACTTTATGCCTTACGTTTATAGTACTACATTACAAAATTTTTACTTGGCACATCCATATAAAAACGAACAAAAAGATATCAATACATATTCAAAATGGTGCCATCAAAAATATAGAATAAAATAGAATATTAAATACAGTATAACAAACACACTAAATATCTACACGAAAGAATTCATTCAGATCAATATCACAAAGACATGATTTTTGATAATTAAATCAATAACAACCAACGAAGTATAACATTCAAGCAGATCTAATCAAACAAATTACTATATTCCAAACAAAGTTTAGAATTATATATAACTCGTATAATGGTCAACCCATTAAAGCAATCATTAAATATATGCATGTATACATACATATGTATATTACGTAAATAAGATAATATATAATATACTACATATATAGATATATTTGTATATTACATATATAATATAATATATATTTCCTAAATATTTAGGACATATAAAATTACTCTCCTACGCCTATATCTACTTACCCCTCTCTTTCCCTCCTCAAATCTATCACAAAATCTAAATCCTACAACATTGGTACTACTTCCCACCTTTCTCCAATCTGCTACTCTTGTCAAACCTGTGTTCTAAAACAGAAATTTAAGTTATTAAATAAGAATAAAAAAGAAAATATAACAATAAATAGTACATCTTGTTCTACTAGAAGAAAAGACTTCTAAATTGAGCAAGTCTGCTAAGAATTCATATAACCTGTAAAATATTTTTAAAATCTCATTAGTTATAAAAATAACATTAGTACAATATCATTTAAATATATCAAACAATAATTTCTAATTTAAATAATTACCTTTGATGTCAAAATTTGTTCATGATTACAAACACCACTATTGATCTAATTTCAAGATGCGAAATATCCAATATTGTACTCATCTTTGCTTACATAGTTGTAAGTTGTATACATTACAAAAATTCACTCAACATTTTCAAGCCGCACTTTATACCTTACATTTATAGTACTACATTACAAAATTTTCACTTGGCACATCCATATAAAAATGTACAAAAAGATATCAATACATAATCAAAATGGTGCCAACAAAAAAATAGAATAAAATAGAATATTAAATACAATATAACAAACACACTAAATAGATACACGAAAGAATTCATTCAAGATCAATATCACTAAGACATGATTTTTGGTAGTTTAATCAATAACAACCAACGAATTTTAACATTCAAGCAGATCTAATCAAACAAATTACTATATTCCAAACAAAGTTTAGAATTATATATTAGTCGTATATTGGTCAACCCATTAAACCAATCATTAAATATATGTATGTATATTACGTATATAATATACTACATATATAGATATACTTGTATAAATACATATTTATTTAATATAATATAATATAATATAATATAATATAATATAATATAATATAATATAATATAATATAATATAATATAATATAATATAATATTCCTGAATATTTAGAACCTATAAAATTAGTCATCGACGCCTATATCTACTTACCCCTCTCTTTCCCTTCTCAAATCTATCGCAAAATCTAAATCCTAGAACATTCGTACTACTTCCCACCTTTCTCTAATCTGCTACTCTTGTCAATCCTGTGTTCTACAACAGAAATTTAAGTTAACAAATAAAAATAAAAAAGAAAATATAACAATAAATTATACCTCTTGTTCTACTAGAAGAAAAGACTTCAAAAGTGAGCAAGTCTGCTAAAAATCAGTATAACCTGCAAAATATTTTGAAAATCTCGTTAGTTATAAATATAACATTAGTACAATATCATTTAAACATATCAAACAACAATTTCTAATTTCAATAATTACCTTTGGTGTCGAAATTTGTTCATGGTTACAAATACCCATCTTCTGCTTACATAGGTGTTAGTTGTATACATTACAGAAATTCACTCAACCTTTCCAAGCCACACTTTATGCCTTACATTTATAGTACTACATTACAAAATTTTTATTTGGCACATCCATATAAAAACGTACAAAAAGATATCAATACATATTCAAAATGGTGCCAACAAAAATATAGAATAAAATAGAATATTAAATACAGTATAACAAAAACACAAAATATATACACGAAAGAATTCATTCAGATCAATATTACTATGACATGATTTTTGGCAGTTTAATCAATAACAACCAACGAAATATAACATTCAAGTAGATCTAATCAAATAAATTACTATATTCCAAACAAAGTATAGGATTATATATTACTCGTATACTGGTCAACCAATTAAACCAATCATTAAATATATGTATACATTCATATGAATATTACGTATATAATATAATATATAATAATATACTACATATATAGATATAATTGTATAAATACATATGTATATTACATATATAATATAATATAATATATATTTCCTATATACTTGAGATCTATAAAATTAATCTCCTACGCCTATATATACTTACCCCTCTCTTTCCCTCCTCAAATCTATCACAAAATCTAAATCCTACAACATTCGTACTACTTCCCACCTTTCTCCAATCTGCTACTCTTGTCAAACCTTTGTTCTAAAACAAAAATCTAAGTGAACAAATAAGAATAAAAAAGAAAATATAAAATTAAGTAGTACCTCTTGTTCAACTAGAAGAAAAGACTTCTAAATTGAGCAAGTCTGCTATGAATCCGTATAACCTGCAAAATATTTTGAAAATCTCGTTAGTTATTAAAATGACAATCTTACTATATTATTTAAACATATCAAACAACAATTTCTAATTTAAATAATTACCTTTGATGTCGAAATTTGTTCATGATTACAAGTACCACTATTGATATAATTTCAAGATGTTGAATATCCAATATTGTACCCATCTTCTGCTTACATAGTTGTGAATTGTATACATTAAATAAATTCACTCAACATTTCTAAGCCACACTTTATGTCTTACATTTATAGTACTACATTACAAAATTTTTACTTGACACATCCATATAAAAACTTACAAAAAGATATCAATACATATTTAAAATGGTGCCAACAAAAATATAGAATAAAATAGAATATTAAATACAGTATAACAAACACACTAAATAGATACACGAAAGAATTCATTCAAGACCAATATCACTAAGACATGATTTTTGGTAGTTTAATCAATAATAACCAACGAAGTATAACATTCAAGCAGACCTAATCAAACAAATTACTATATTACAAACAAAGTTTAGAATTATATATTACTCGTATATTGGTCAACCCATTAAACCACTCTTTAAATATATGTATGTATATATACATATGTATATTACATATATACTATAATATATAATATACTACATATATAGATATACTTGTATAACTACATATGTATATAATATAATATAATATTCCTAAATATTTAGAACCTATAAAATTAGTCTCCTACGCCTATATCTACTTACCCCTCTATTTTCCTCCTCAAATCTATCACAAAATCCAAATCCTACAACATTCGTACTACTTCCCACCTTTCTCCAATCTGCTACTCTTGTCAATCCTGTGTTCTAAAACAGAAATTTAAGTTAACAAATAAAAATAAAAAAGAAAATATAACAATAAATAATACCTCTTGTTTTACAAGAAGAAAAGACTTCTAAATTGAGCAAGTTTGCTAAGAATCCGTATAACCTGCAAAATATTTTGAAAATCTCGTTAGTTATAAAAATAACAATAGTACAATATTATTTAAACATATCAAACAACAATTTCTAATTTAAATACCTTTGATGTCGAAATTTGTTTATAATTACAAATACCACTATTGATCTAATTACAAATACCACTATTGATCTAATTTCAAGATGCTGAATATCCAATATTGTACCCATCTTCTACTTACATAGTTGTGAGTTGTATACATTACAAAAATTAACTTAACATTTCTAAGCCACACTTTATGCCTTACATTTATAGTACTACATTACAAAATTTTTACTTGACACATCCATATAAAAACGTACAAAAAGATACCAATACATATTCAAAATGGTGCCAACAAAAATATAGAATAAAATAGAATATTAAATACAGTATAATAAAACTTACAATCATCAATACCTATCCAAACCATCAAAACAACCATCATTCCATACCCAAAATCAACATAACCATGTATAATTAGTTAACTTTACAAAAGACGAAATACAAAAAATACACACATGCAGAAAATAGAGAAATAATTTCGTATTCTTTACAGCTTACACCAAGTATCCTTCGTATTTGAAATATAAAAATTATCGAAATATGTGAGTCAAAATAAAACAAATGAGCACACACATTTGAATGTAGTGGGGGGGGTGGAATGATTTACATTGATATAAGTAAGAATTTAGAAATAATATAACAATTTATCAATTTATTTAGGAAAAGATATGGATGAATGTAGACTTACAATCAAATAAGGTTTTCTTAGAACGAAGTTGGTATAGTTTAAATTGATATAAGTAAGAATTTAGGGAGATTGTAACAATTATTGTCCATTATTGGGCATCCAACTTTCAACTCTAATTTAAACACGGAGAGCTTTTCTTACTACTACCCTGACATATTGACTTACATTCGCAAAATTATAAATTTTGGCTAGTAGCTTTCTCATTCTGCAAGTACTTTGACACTCCATACACAACAGTTCCCATTTTTCTGGTAGTTAACCTGTACTCCTACCTGTAAAAGTGCAGTAATTTATACATTACAATTGCAAGTAAAACAAATCAAAACTGTCAGATATAAAACAAATTCTACTCCTTGATGTGGATTGAGGAATATTGCTAGATTTGGGACTATCCTTGCAAAGAGCAATTAAATTATACAAATCCCTATAATTTATCTTCCTAACAAACACATAGTATTTGCGAAATTCCCTAGCATAATTTATGAACTAACAAAAAAATACATTGAATAATTACCTCATGAAATTTTAATATCTTTGCAAGTATAAAATCAAAGGTCAGAAAAGGCTACTGATTATACACCTTATACTGCAAGAAGAATTCCCTGAACAAAAATAATAGGACCAAGCCTTAACCAAGTAAGAAGAAAAGCACTCTCAAAATATTTTATCAAACTAAAAGGCTTTATTTCAAGCCATATGTTTGGAACATTATAGGATTGAATTCATAATTCAAGTATGTTGATAGAATAACAAATTTTGAACATACTATGACAATTTTGATCTCAGTATCAACCATTATTTCAATTGCTCAAACTCTACCATACAATTACATATCATCAAGGATAAATTAACCAAAAAAAGATCCATAGACTGCGAGGTAAATTAAAATCAGAGGGAAAAAAATTCCCTTGACTGAAAAAAATCAACCACCAAAGTAAAAACAACTAATAAATATATAATTGCTACGCAAAACCCCAAGCTAATTCAAATAAATAGAAAGTTGTTTACATAGTTGAACTCTACAATAATCTTAGTCCAACTAAAAAAATCATATAAAAAATTTAATTAGATAAAAAAGAGAGAAAAAGTGCTTGTACCTGTGTAATTAAGGCAAAAGAGAGTTGGGCTCAAACTTTGGCATAATAGCTCATGACATATCTTGTTATTACTTTTAATTGTATATAATTAATATAAGAAAAAGGAGGATCCTTTCCCCTCTTAAAAACCTTCAGCCCCCTTTTTCATTTCCCTTTCTTGTTCCAAATGAAGCTTAAAAGTACCACAATATGCAATCTACTTAAAATCAACTCCTCTTAAAACAAAAGCAACTTATAACGATTACTGAAGCTAATTAACAATTAATTAGAAATCCATCAAACTCTGGGATGAATTTTGATATATAGCCACTTCTAACATTGACTGAAATTAATTAATAATTAATTAGAAATTCATCAAACCCAGGGATGAATTTTGATATATAACTAAAATTTAAGAACTGAAACCTTTGAAAGCACTCATTACTTATCCTGAATTAGCAACTCCTCTTTGGAACAACTCAGTAGATAACATCTAGATCGAATAAACTCCTTTTCACATTAAGAGTCTTTATAGCACTTCCTCAAAATTAACTACCAGTTCACCAGAACAAAGATTCTATTTATAGAGATACTTAGAAAAAAAATTAAAGATATGAAACTCAATTAAAAAAAGAAAAATTAAACCTTGAACAACACCCATTTCTTGGAAAGCTAGTATTTCTTGGAGAGCTGCAACTTCCTCTTCCATCTCTTTCAATCTTTTTTTCATCTCATCCAATTCCTTCAACACAAACAAACACATTCATCAAATCATATACTTGATTAGGGATATTACATTAGAATCAATACTTGGGATTTCTTAATCGCATAAAATCAAACTATCTATATAAAGACACGATCAATGATGACGTAAACAATGCTCAATCTTGACTTTTATTGAATTTAATCAACAAATCACTTACTACTATAAACAGATAAACAAGACAGAAATTTCAACAGAAGGGTTAATAATAAATCAAAACAACAATAGTAATGAAATTTAACTCATAAATAACAAATGAAAATCATAAAATTGAATATAAAGAACTTACAGAAAATATGAGCGCAACCTATCAAAAGAAAGTAAAACGCGTGAATTTTTCTGTCTAATTCCTTCTTTCCCGGTTCAATACTCGTAAATTTCTAGAAAAGTAAATTTCCCACTCCTCTCAAAGAAGATGTTGACATACAAATTCGTGCATGTATATAATAATGAAGTTATTTGATTTGTAAAAAATCACAGGAGCGCATTTTGTAGAATTAATGCATTTTGGATGCGGAAATTTGAGGAAGAAAATAGATCATTTTTCCCTGAAAGTTCAAAACACTCTAACTCAAACACTTTTGAAAGTAAATCCAAAGAAAGGAAACAAAAATAAAAACAGAAGATAAGCACCATAAAAGGTCATCTTCTTTTTCCAGTTTCTAACTTAACAATATGTTACATCAGTAATGAATGCATAAACAACATAAAGCAAAATATTTAATCCAAATCAATGAGATGCTCCAATTTTTTTGGATGTCTAGTCACACACAGAATTAGTGAAGAAGCAATTTTCATCTAACCTTTGCAAACGAACTGAGCCGCAATTAAGATAAGTTGAATTTAATACAAAAGTTAAGGATATATAAAACCAAATAATTGGGTTATGATTTACCTTTCTTTTTCTTTTCAAAGAATTAGATTGTATCCCCATTCCAAATAATATCCTTAAAAGGAGGGAAAGGGGGAAAGGGATAGTCTAGTGCATAATAATTTTAAGTTCATAGTACACAAATTACAATAACTCAATCAGATAATAATGTGTATTTATGTAGAGAAACAGATACAAAGCAAGCAACCTAGCAAGCCTCACCATGGTTCTCTCAAATTTCGATTTTAATTGGCAAAGTAAACCTTCCTGAAATAAATTAACCACACAAAATTAACACAAAACACAACCATAAAGCTGAATAAGACATAATTCACCCAAATTGAGAGAATACACTAGAAGCCCCAACTTGAAAAACACAAAAAGCTCCAACTTAAAAATATCATAATTCAATCAATTTCACCAAAAGACACAAAGTAACATAAAATTAGATAATACCTATTAACCCAATTCACACCAACAAACAACAATGAAGCTCATAAATAAAATAAACTCGGAATGGCAAGTAGCATAAAATTTCAAAAAATATGAGCATTTATACATGTAAAGGGATAAGAGAGAGATAAAGAAACCTTTGTGCTCCTGCAGGGAGCTCCAAGTAGAAAACTTCTTCCTTCTTCTCAACTGAGCTCGCCATTTCCCAACTATTCGAAAAGAAATAAATTAAAACCTGAAGTTAAACCGAGAAGAGAAAAAGGAAGAAAAAACTGTAGATAATCTTCAACTAAGTCCAAACTGAACAAACATTTTGCATAACAAATAATTATCATACTGTTATTATTCATTATTTTAACAATAAGTTAATATGAGTAATAGATACTGAAATCGTCAAAAAATTTTATGTTATTATACTCATATTTTAATAATGGTAAGATAAAATGACACACTAACATAACAAATAATTATCATACGGTTATTAAACTAAATAATTATTATTTGTAAGAGTATATATATAGTACAAAAAATTTAATAATGGTAAGATGAAATGACACACTAACATAACAAATAATTATCATACGGTTATTAAACTAAATAATTATTATTTGTAAGAGTATATATATAGTACAAAAATATAAGACATTTTTAAGGAAGGAGGCAGTATATTTATACTTAATACTCATATTGGAAAACTAAAATTTTCTGAACATTAACGCAGTTGAGAATTTGGTGAAAATCCCAATACAAAATTTCAAATAAACTCGGTAATACTGAAATAATTTTTTAAAATATATAAGTAATTATTTTTCTTTTCTGGGTTCTTTGTGGAACTAATTTGAACATGATTACTCATAAATTTGAAGGTGGACGATAAATGATTTGACATTCTTCTAAATTACAACATAATTTACCTACCGAACTATCACACAAAACATGAGTTTTTACGAAACTCTCCATAGTTTCATATAATGGACTATTTACAACAGTTGGCTCAGACCAATTATCAAACATGTTGTGGGCGACTGCCAATATTCCCCTGACCTTATCCCTTTTTGTTGTATCATGTCAAACATAACTAATTCAAAGTAAACACAACCTTGGGCTAACACACACCCAAGACAATCCCAACAAAATATAATTCGGAAGTAACAAAATAAAATATAATTCGAATTGTAACAACATAAAATAAAATAATGTAGTAATCTTAATTTTAATCTAATTTTAAAAAGAACATTATTAATAGGCTTAATAGACGTAAGAGCATATGCCCTAACTGAATGACACAACAAAGTTTAACACACACTAACTGCTAGATAGTTGTGGAGAAATTTACCTTAAGATACTGCTCAATGATTTTATCAGTTACATGAACTGAATTATAACACATTAAATTTGGAAAATCAAAAATCCTTTCCAAGAAAGCCTCGATAACAGTTTTTAGATAAAGGAAAAGGCTTTCTAGGTGAGAGTCCAGCTCAAGATAAAGTGCGTTCATTATCACCACTGAAATGGTCAACAACCAAAAAGAATGTGCTCTCTCTACAAAAGGCAGAAAACAAAAATAATTTTATCAATCAGAGTGTACTTCAGGTCTACATAAACATAAGCACCATGTGTGTTAAACTTTGTTGTGTCTAATAAAGTTTTTTAGTAAAATCCATGAATAACATAATGACATTACACTCCAGCACCTCAGGTCCTCAACAATTAGATGTCTCCTTTGGCAAAAACAATAATGAAAAGATTAGACATAACAAAAATGCACTTCAACAGTTTAGTCTCAGCTGGGAGAAGCAATGCATGGCTCAATATTTAAGAACAGTTGGCATAACACAACATCAATTGTATACCAATCTGTTCACATATTTTTTGTTTCATCTATTGACATGAAAATCCAATTTCAGGATTTGATGCTATACCAAAGACAAATGAGAAAATTTGAAACCAAATGCTCTTTCAGGAACCAGAAGACATTTTTCAGAAATGGGCGTCCTTTGTAATGATGTTTTTCTTTTCTCCTCATCACCAAGAGATTAAGCATCCATGTAACCCAGTAACCAAAGACAGAAATCAATTTCTAGGTTGTACTGATCCAAATAAATTAGCTATATAGAAATGATTTTATCAGACAAATAAGAGGGGTCCTCAGGCTTTTAGTGTAACAAAATATCATATACCAATAAGCTTGAGAAAATTAAAATATATACACCCAAACAAACATATAAACATACATATAAAATAAACATGATTGGGACTTGGCAAATAAGAGCAACACCATTTTTTTCTTATGTCCACAAAATTTTTTTAAAAAAAAAACTAGAAATCAAGTGTTTTCATACCTAATCAGTCTCCCCCTCTTACTACTCTTAGACTATGTGAAAATAAAAAATGAAACAACCAAACAGATCATATGAAAAATGAAACAAATGCACCATTGAATTATTCAAAAACTCAAACCATAATCACTCATCTCCCTTGGGAACCGAAAAAAAAGGATAAGTAAACCCAAAAGTAACTAAAATTCTATAAACATTAAACTCACATAAAGCCTTAAGATATATCGAAGACATTTGATATTCACATGAAGCCCTAACATAAATCTGGACTGTTCCAGTTGATTTCTTTGACATAAAATCAAAGACATTAAAAATATCACCACTTATATTTATGAACTATATAACAGCAGTCATCTACTCTATTATGATCATCAACAACAACCAACCATTACGGCACAACCAAATCAACACAAAATTTCAAAAATTAATCATCGAAATTCCATAATCCGTTTTTTTCAATTGAAAGTTTTACTGGGTGCTTACCAAAAACAATCGTCACTTAGCAACCTCTGCTTGCCATCGCCGCTTAGCAAAAGATATCACCACTTATCAGAAGCAATCTATGCATAGGCGGAAGTGAGCACCGATCAGAACATGAACATAGAGTAAGCAAAAAATCAACAAACGTATCATTTTAGGTTTTGAACTACTCTTTAACCTAATAGACGTTACTTACTGGAGGCTCAAATGAGACTTTCTTTTACAAAAATTGTTCAAATAGTTCTCCAATTTCTTCTTTGCCCTGCAAAATAAATTACAAAAAGATCAATTATGCGACTTCATGGAAGGTTATCTCGAGGAACCCTAACCTGGCTGTTTGTTGATAACCCAAAATCTATAACTTTTAATATAGGGGCAAGGTTGAGGACTGGATTGGGGAAATCGGGAAGAGAAAGGGAGTGAGGTAGAGTTGGGAGTTGGATTGGGAAGAGTTAGGGTTTTGATTTTGGGGAAATCGGGAAGAGGAAGGGAGTGAGGTAGAGTTGGGGTTTTGATTTTGGGGAAGAAATGAACATACAAGTGGATTTGGAATTGGGACCGGAGAACAACGGGAGTGAAAGTTTATTTGGGATGGATCTTTTGTTTGTGAGATGAGATCTGAGCCGCTAGATTAAGTTAAAAGAATTGAGATTAAATCTGAGTCGTTATTGTGGTTTGTGTAGAAACATATTCAAATTTAGTTGTGTTTTATTATATAGACTAGTAATTGCTCGTGCCTGAAGGTGCAAGCGTAACGAAAACTTAGATTTAAATTTATAAAATACTACATTACCTAAAGACTCTTTGCTACCTAAAATAACTTAAAATCAGACATAACAATTATCATAATTCACCATACAACCACAATAATTAATACATGCTCAATCATCAACACATATCCAACCACCAAAACATCAAGCTAGTCGCTACTAATTTCACGAAATTTTGGAAAAGTTTATTTTAAAAATAGATATCCAGAATAATCTAAGCCTGTTTACAAAACTTACAATCATTAATACCTATCCAAGCCCTCAAAACAACCATCATTCCATACTCAAAATCAACATAACCATGTATAATTAGTTAACTTTACAAAAGACGAAACACA
The DNA here is from genome assembly GCA_016801055.1 of Panax notoginseng. Lineage (NCBI taxonomy): Eukaryota > Viridiplantae > Streptophyta > Magnoliopsida > Apiales > Araliaceae > Panax > Panax notoginseng. The sequence goes on along the minus strand of CM029014.1, from coordinate 36,723,151 downwards.
AAAAATACACACATGCAGAAAATAGAGAAACAATTTCGTATTCTTTACAGCTTACACCAAGTATCCTTCGTATTTGAAATATAAAAATTATCGAAATATGTGAGTCAAAATAAAACAAATGAGCACACACATTTGAATGTAGTGGGGGGGGGGGGTGGAATGATTTACATTGATATATGTAAGAATTTAGAAATAATATAACAATTTATCAATTTATTTAGGAAAAGATATGGATGAATGTAGACTTACAATCAAATAAGGTTTTCTTAGAACGAAGTTGGTATAGTTTAAATTGATATAAGTAAGAATTTAGGGAGATTGTAACAAATATTGTCCATTATTGGGCATCCAACTTTCAACTCTAATTTAAACACGGAGAGCTTTTCTTACTACTACCCTGACATATTGACTTACATTCGCAAAATTATAAATTTTGGCTAGTAGCTTTCTCATTCTGCAAGTACTTTGACACTCCATACACAACAGTTCCCATTTTTCTGGTAGTTAACCTGTACTCCTACCTGTAAAAGTGCAGTAATTTATACATTACAATTCCAAGTAAAACAAATCAAAACTGTCAGATATAAAACAAATTCTACTCCTTGATGTGGATTGAGGAATATTGCTAGATTTGGGACTATCCTTGCAAAGAGCAATTAAATTATACAAATCCCTATAATTTATCTTCCTAACAAACACATAGTATTTGCGAAATTCCCTATCATAATTTATGAACTAACAAAAAAATATATTGAATAATTACCTCATGAAATTTTAATATCTTTGCAAGTATAAAATCAAAGGTCAGAAAAGGCTACTGATTATACACCTTATACTGCAAGAAGAATTCCCTGAACAAAAATAATAGGACCAAGCCTTAACCAAGTAAGAAGAAAAGCACTCTCAAAAGATTTTATCAAACTAAAAGGCTTTATTTCAAGCCATATGTTTGGAACATTATAGGATTGAATTCATTATTCAAGTATGTTGATTGAATAACAAATTTTGAACATTCTATGACAATTTTGATCTCAATATCAACCATTATTTCAATTGCTCAAACTCTACCATACAATTACATATCATCAAGGATAAATTGACCAAAAAAGATCCATAGACCGTGAGGTAAATTAAAATCAGAGGGAAAAAATTCCCTTGACTAAAAAAAATCAACCACCAAAGTAAAAACAACTAAAAAATACATAATTGCTACGCAGAACCCCAAGCTAATTCAAATAAATAGAAAGTTGTTTACATAGTTGAACTCTACAATAATCTTAGTCCAACTAAAAAAATCATATAAAAAATTTAATTAGAAAAAACAGAGAGAAAAAGTGCTTGTACCTGTGTAATTAAGGCAAAAGAGAGTTGGGCTCAAACTTTGGCATAATAGCTCATGACATATCTTGTTATCACTTTTAATTGTATATAATTAATATAAGAAAAGGGAGGATCCTTTCCCCTCTTAAAAACCTTCAGCCCCCTTTTTCATTTCCCTTTCTTGTTCCAAATGAAGCTTAAAAGTACCCTAATATGCAATCTACTTAAAATCAAATCCTCTTAAAACAAATGATACTTATAACGATTACTGAAACTAATTAACAATTAATTAGAAATCCATCAAACTCTTGATGAATTTTGATATATAGCCACTTCTAGCATTTACTAAAATTAATTAATAATTAATTAGAAATTCATCAAACCCAGGGATAAATTTTGATATATAGCTAAAATTTAAGAACTGAAACCTTTGAAAGAACTCATTACTTATCCTGAATTAGCAACCCCTCTTTGGAACAACTCAGTAGATAACATCTAGATCAAATAAACTCCTTTTCACATTAAGAGTCTTTATAGCACTTCTTCAAAATTAACTACCAGTTCACCAGAACAAAGATTCTATTTATAGAGATACTTAGAAAAAAAAAATTGAAGATATGAACCTCAATTAAAATAAGAAAAATTAAACCTTGAACAACACCCATTTCTTGGAAAGCTAATATTTCTTGGAGAGCTGCAACTTCCTCTTCCATCTCGTTCAATCTTTTTTTCATCTCATCCAATTCCTTCAACACAAACAAACACATTCATCAAATCATATACTTGATTAGGGATATTACATTAGAATCAACACTTGGGATTTCTTAATCGCATAAAATCAAACTATCTATATAAAGACACGATCAATGATAACGTAAACAATGTTCAATCTTGACTTTTATTGAATTTAATCAACAAATCACTTACTACTATAAACAGATAAACAAAACAGAAATTTCGACAGAAGGGTTAATAATAAATCAAAACAACAATAGTAATGAAAGTTAACTCATAAAGAACAAATGAAAATCATAAAATTGAATATAAAGAATTTATAGAAAATATGAGCGCGACCTATCAAAAGAAAGTAAAACGCGGGAATTTTTCTGTCTAATTCCTTCTTTCCTGGTTCAATACTCGTAAATTTCCCACTCCTCTCAAAGAAGATGTTGACATACAAATTCGTGCATGTATATAATAAAGAAGTTATTTGATTTGTAAAAAATCACAGGAGCGCATTTTGTAGAATTAATGCATTTTGGATGCGGAAATTTGAGGAAGAAAATAGATCATTTTTCCCTGAATGTTCAGAACACTCTAACTCAAACACTTTTGAAAGTAAATCCAAAGAAAGGAAACAAAAATAAAAACAGAAGATAAGCACCATAAAAGGTCATCTTCTTTTTCCAGTTTCTAACTTAACAATATGTTACATCAGTAATGAATGCATAAACAACATAAAGCAAAATATTTAATCCAAATCAATGAGATGCTCCAATTTTTTTGGATGTCTAGTCACACACAGAATTAGTGAAGAAGCAATTTTCATCTAACCTTTGCAAACGAACTGAGCCGCAATTAAGATAAATTGAATTTAATACAAAAGTTAAGGATATATAAAACCAAATAATTGGGTTATGATTTACCTTTCTTTTTCTTTTCAAATAATTAGATCGTATCCCCATTCCAAATAATATCCTTAAAAGGAGGGAAAGAGGGAAAGGGGGAAATGGATAATCTAGTGCATAGTAATTTTAAGTTCATAGTACACAAATTACAATAACTCAATCAGATAATAATGTGTATTTATGTAGAGAAACAGATACAAAGCAAGCAGCCTAGCAAGCCTCACCATGGTTCTCTCAAATTCCGATTTTAATTGGCAAAGAAAACCTTCCTGAAATAAATTAACCACACAAAATTAACACAAAACACAACCATAAAGCTGAATAAGACATAATTCACCCAAATTGAGAGAATACACCAGAAGCCCCAACTTGAAAAACACAAAAAGCTCCAACTTAAAAATATCATAATTCAATCAATTTCACCAAAAGACACAAAGTAACATAAAATTAGACAATACCTATTAACCCAATTCACACCAACAAACAACAATGAAGCTCATAAATAAAATAAACTCGGAACGGCAAGTAGCATAAAATTTCAAAAAATATGAGCATTTATACATATAAAGGGATAAGAGAGAGATAAAGAAACATTTGTGCTCCTGCAGGGAGCTCCAAGTAGAAAACTTCTTCCTTCTTCTCAACTGAGCTCACCATTTCCCAACTATCCGAAAAGAAATAAATTAAAACATGAAGTTAAACCGAGAAGAAAAAAAGGAAGAAAAAACTGTAGATAATCTTCAACTAAGTCCAAACTGAACAAACATTTTGCATAACAAATAATTATCATACTGTTTTTATTCATTATTTTAACAATAAGTTAATATGAGTAACAGATACTGAAATCATTGAAAAATTTCATGTTATTATACTCATATTTTAATAATGGTATGATGAAATGACACAATAACATAACAAATAATTATCATACAGTTATTAAACTAAATAATTATTATTTGTAAGAGTATATATATAGTACAAAAATTTTAATATTGGTAAGATGAAATGACACACTAACATAACAAATAATTATCATACGGTTATTAAACTAAATAATTATTATTTGTAAGAGTATATATATAGTACAAAAATAGAAGTCATTTTTAAGGAAGGAGGTAGTATATTTATACTTAATACTCATATTGGAAAACTAAAATTTTCTGAACATTAACGCAGTTGAGAATTTGGTGAAAATCCCAATACAAAATTTCAAATAAACTCGGTAATACTGAAATAATTTTTTAAAATATATAAATAATTATATTTCTTTTCTGGGTTCTTTGTGGAACTAATTTGAACATGATTACTCATAAATTTGAAGGTGGACGATAAATAATTTGACATTCTTCTAAATTACAACATAATTTACCTACCGAACTATCACACAAAACATGAGTTTTTACGAAACTCTCCATAATTTCATATAATGGACTATTTACAACAGTTGGCTCAGACCAATTATCAAACATGTTGTGGGCGACTGCCAATATTCCCCTGACCTTATCCCTTTTTGTTGTATCATGTCAAACATAACTAATTCAAAGTAAACACAACCTTGTGCTAACACACACCCAAGACAATCCCAACAAAATATAATTCGGAAGTAACAAAATAAAATATAATTCGAATTGTAACAACATAAAATAAAATAATGTAGTAATCTTAATTTTAATCTAATTTTAAAAAGAACATTATTAATAGGCTTAATAGACGTAAGAGCATATGCCCTAACTGAATGACACAACAAAGTTTAACACACACTAACTGCTAGATAGTTGTGGAGAAATTTACCTTAAGATACTGCTCAATGATTTTATCAGTTACATGAACTGAATTATAACACATTAAATTTGGAAAATCAAAAATCCTTTCCAAGAAAGCCTCGATAACAGTTTTTAGATAAAGGAAAAGGCTTTCTAGGTGAGAGTCCAGCTCAAGATAAAGTGCGTTCATTATCACCACTGAAATGGTCAACAACCAAAAAGAATGTGCTCTCTCTACAAAAGGCAGAAACACAAAAATAATTTTATCAATCAGAGTGTACTTCAGGTCTACATAAACATAAGCACCATGTGTGTTAAACTTTGTTGTGTCTAATAAAGTTTTTTAGTAAAATCCATGAATAACATAATGACATTACACTCCAGCACCTCAGGTCCTCAACAATTAGATGTCTCCTTTGGCAAAAACAATAATGAAAAGATTAGACATAACAAAAATGCACTTCAACAGTTTAGTCTCAGCTGGGAGAAGCAATGCATGGCTCAATATTTAAGAACAGTTGGCATAACACAACATCAATTGTATACCAATCTGTTCACATATTTTTTGTTTCATCTATTGACATGAAAATCCAATTTCAGGATTTGATGCTATACCAAAGACAAATGAGAAAATTTGAAACCAAATGCTCTTTCAGGAACCAGAAGACATTTTTCAGAAATGGGCGTCCTTTGTAATGATGTTTTTCTTTTCTCCTCATCACCAAGAGATTAAGCATCCATGTAACCCAGTAACCAAAGACAGAAATCAATTTATAGGTTGTACTGATCCAAATAAATTAGTTATATAGAAATGATTTTATCAGACAAATAAGAGGGGTCCTCAGGCTTTTAGTGTAACAAAATATCATATACCAATAAGCTTGAGAAAATTAAAATATATACACCCAAACAAACATATAAACATACATATAAAATAAACATGATTGGGACTCGGCAAAAAAGAGCAACACCACTTTTTTCTTATGTCCAAAAAAAAATTAAAAAAAACCTAGAAATTAAGTGTTTTCATACCTAATCAGTCTACCCCTCTTACTACTCTTAGACCATATAAAAATGAAAAATGAAACAACCAAACGGATCATATGAAAAATGAAACAAATGAACCTTTGAATTATTCAAAAACTCAAACCATAATCACTCATCTCCCTTGGGAACGGGAAAAAAAAGGATAAGTAAACCCAAAAGTAACTAAAATTCTATAAACATTAAACTCACATAAAGCCTTAAGATATATCGAAGACATTTGTTATTCACATGAAGCCTTAACATAAATCTGGACTGTTCCAGTTGATTTCTTTGACATAAAATCAAAGACATTAAAAATATCACCACTTATATTTATGAACTAATTAACAGCAGTCATCTACTCTATTATGATCATCAACAACAACCAACCATTACGGCACAACCGAATCAACACAAAATTTCAAAAATTAATCATCGAAATTCCATAATCCGTTTTTTCAATTGAAAGTTTTACTGGGTGCTTACCAAAAACAATCGTCACTTAGCAACCTCTGCTTGTCATCGCCGCTTAGCAAAAGATATCACCACTTATCAAAAGCAATCTGTGCATAGGCAGAAGTGAACACCGATCAGAATATGAACAGAGAGTAAGCAAAAAATCAATAAATGTATCATTTTAGGTTTTGAACTACTCTTTAACCTAATAGACGTTACTTACTGGAGGCTCAAATGAGACTTTCTTTTACAAAATTTGTTCAAATAGTTCTCCAATTTCCTCTTTGCCCTACAAAATAAATTACAAAAAGATCAATTATGCGACTTCATGAATGGTTATCTCGAGGAACCCTAATCTGGCTGTTTGTTGATAACCCAAAATCTGTAACTTTTAATATAAGGGCAAGGTTGAGCACTGGATTAGGGAAATCAGGAAGAGAAAGGGAGTGAGGTAGAGTTGGGGGTTGGATTGGGAAGAGTTGGGGTTTTGATTTTGGGGAAATCGGGAAGAGGAAGGGAGTGAGGTAGAGTTGTGGTTTTGATTTTGGGGAAGAAAGGAATAGAGAAGTGGATTTGGAATTGGGACTGCAGAACAACGGGAGAGAAAGTTTATTTGGACGGGATCTTTTGTTTGAGAGATGAGATATGAGCCTCTAGATTAAGTTAAAAGAATTGAGATTAAATCTGAGTCGTTATTATGGTTTGTGTAGAAATGGATTCAAATTTGGTTGTGTTTTATTATATAGATGTCAAACCTAACTAATTCAAAGTAAACACAACCTTGGGCTAACACACACCTAAGACAATCCCAACAAAATATAATTCAGAAGTAACAAAATAAAATATAATTCGAATTGTAAAAAAATAAAATAAAATAATGTAGTAATCTTAATTTTAATCTAATTTTAAAAAGAACATTATTAATAGGCTTAATAGACGTAAGAGCATATGCCCTAACTGAATGACACAACAAAGTTTAACACACACTAACTGCTAGATAGTTGTGGAGAAATTTACCTCAAGATACTGCTCAATGATTTTATCAGTTACATGAACTGGATTATTACACATTAAATTTGGAAAATTAGAAATCCTTTCCAAGAAAGCCTCAATAATAGTTTTTAGATAAAGGAAAAGGCTTTTTGGGTGAGAGTCCAGCTCAAGATAAAGTGCGTTCATTATCACCACTGAAATGGTCAACAACCAAAAAGAATGTGCTCTCTCTACAAAAGGTAGAAACACAAAAATAATTTTATCAATCAGAGTGTTCTTCAGGTCTACATAAACATACGCACCATTTGTGTTAAACTTTGTTGAAGTTTTTTAGTAAAATCCATGAACAGCATAATGACATTACACTCCAACACCTCAGGTCCTCAACAATTAGATGTCTCCTTTGGCAAAAACAATAATGAAAAGATTAGACACAACAAAAATGCACTTCAATAGTTCAGTCTCAGCTGGGAGAAGCAATGGATGGCTCAATATTTAAGAACAGTTGGCATAACACAACATCAATTGTATACCATTCTGTTCACATATTTTTTGTTTCATCCATTGACATGAAAATCCAATTTCAGGATTTGATGCTATACCAAAGACAAATGAGAAAAATTGAAACCAAATGCTCTTTCAGGAACCAGAAGACATTTTTCAGAAATGGGCATCCTTTGTAATGATGTTTTTCTTTTCTCCTTATCACCAAGAGATTAAGCATCCATGTATCCCAGTAACCAAAGACAGAAATCAATTTTCTAGGTTGTACTGATCCAAATAAATTAGCTATATAGAAATGATTTTATCAGACAAATAAGAGGGGTCCTCAGGCTTTTAGTGTAACAAAATATCATATACCAATAAGCATGAGAAAATTAAAATATATACACCCAAACAAACATATAAACATATATATAAAATAAACATGATTGGGACTCGGCGCATAAGAGCAACATCACTTTTTTCTTATGTCCAAAAAAAATTAAAAAAAAACCTAGAAATCAAGTGTTTTCATGCCTAATCAGTCTCCCCCTCTTACTACTCTTAGAACATATGAAAATGAAAAATGAAACAACCAAACGGATCATATGAAAAATGAAACAAATGCACCTTTGAATTATTCAAAAACTCAAACCATAATCACTTATCTTCCTTGGCAAAGGAAAAAAAAGGATAAGTAAACCCAAAAGTAACTAAAATTCTATAAACATTAAACTCACATGAAGCCTTAAGATATATCGAAGACATTTGCTATTCACATGAAGCCTTAACATAAATCTGGACTGTTCCAGTTGATTTCTTTGACATAAAATCAAAGACATTAAAAATATCACCACTTATATTTATCAACTATATAACAGCACTCATCTACTCTATTATGATCATCAACAACAACCAACCATTACGGCACAACCGAACCAACACAAAATTTCAAAAATTAATCATCGAAATTCCATAATCCGTTTTTTCAATTAAAAGTTTTATTGGGTGATTACCAAAAACAATCGTCACTTAGCAACCTCTGTTTGCCATCGCCGCTTAGCAAAAGATATCACCACTTATCAAAAGCAATCTACACACAGGCGAAAGTGAGCACCGATCAGAACATGAACAGAGAGTAAGCAAAAAATCAACAAACGTATCATTTTAAGTTTTGAACTACTCTTTAACCTAATAGACGTTACTTACTGGAGGCTCAAATGAGACTTTCTTTTACAAAATCTGTTCAAATAGTTCTTCAATTTCCTCTTTGCCCTGCAAAATAAATTACAAAAAGGTCAATTATGCGACTTCATGGAAGGTTATCTCGACCTGACTGTTTGTTGATAACCCAAAATCTGTAACTTTTAATATAGGGGCAAGGTTGAGCACTGGATTGGGGAAATCGGGAAGAGAAAGGGTGTGAGGTAGAATTGGGGGTTGGATTGGGAAGAGTTGGGGTTTTGATTTTGGGGAAGAAAGGAACAGAGAAGTGGATTTGGAATTGGGACCGGAGAACAACGGGAGAGAAATTTATTTGGGCGGGATCTTTTGTTTGTGAGATGAGATCTGAGTCGCTAGATTAAGTTAAAAGAATTGAGATTAAATCTGAGTCGTTATTGTGGTTTGTGTAGAAATAGATTCAAATTTAGTTGTGTTTTATTATATAGATATGAGGTGTAGTATATGTATGTATGTGATGTGGTGAATATATTAATTTACTACATGCAAATAAATTGTTAGAAACAATTTATAAATGAAAAAAGGAAATAATTAAAAGTATACAAAATTAATGTACGCGTTAAATGAAGTGTACTAAAATAATTTATGATATTAGATTATTTTAATGGAATAAATGTATAACATTAAATATATTATTTTATTATTTAATATATAACTTCTATTTTTTATGGAAAAGAATATGGAATATAATACATTATAATATTTAATGTATGTAAGATAATATATTATGTGTAATATGTTATGTGTAATATGTTATCATAAATATATTATGTACTATATGGGTTATGTGTACGCATTATACATTAGGAGTGATAGCTAAGGAAAAGAAACATGAGCATTGGGAGTGATGAGCAAGAATAATGAGTAAGGAAAGACAGTGTGACAATTTGAAATTTTTTTTATAAGAATTTAATTAAATAAATAAAAATAATAATTTTATTATGTGAAATATTGATGTAGATTGCATATGTGAATATATGTAATCTTGTATGTGTATGATTCCAAGATGACAAATATATTGTTACACGGAAAGGAATATATGTAATATGAACTTGTAATACGGAAAGGAATTATGTTTCTACCTATTTGGTATAAGAAAATAACAACCCATAAATATATTGTTGGATGTTGAATTGAATTCCCAAAACTCTACCAAAGCAAAGCACTGTCTGGGTTCGAATTCGAAGTGGTGCAGTCGCGCTGGTCCCCAAAAAAGGAAAACTTGATTTTTGTATTCTGAGCAAGTGTATTCAAGTCTTATATGCTTTCATATGTGTCTAAAAGTATGACCAAGATAGATATGCATGACTTGAGATATTTAAGCTTAGTTAAAAAGGATTTAAATGGAAAGCTAAATAATTTTGAAAGTGATAAGAGTTCTAAACCCGATTTCTATTAACACTGATTAAACATGTTATATTTGTGATTGAAATGTCCTATATAGTGTCTGAGTTAGTGAAACATAAATTAAACTAGTTAATCTAAGTTTAAAAATGAAAATCAAGTATTATACTAAATTATTATTAAAGAGAGAAACTAGCTTAATTAGAATCCTTTAAAGTTTTGATTCATATAATTATACTAATTGTTGAATAAACTTTGGATAGTAAGGAAAGATCAGAGTTGGAGTAATTATGGTCTGGGCTAAATAGGGAGTACCGCGTTCGCTCATTCCCATGCCTAATATGCAGCACTGCCGCGCCACCCTCCAGAACTACCAAGACATTTTATTTGTTATTTGAGGTTTAATACATACTAGTTTAACTTTCCTAAGCTTCAATACATGTCAAGCATGGTATATGGCATGAACAAACATAATTTAGCTGAACTAAGCAAAATTAAATATAGAAATTCTAATTGAAAGTAAATTGTATTGAAAACAAAAATAAGATTTTGAAAAATAAAACCAAGAACTATTTATGTAGTATATATGTATTACACATATGAATGAATATGTATATAGTATGGCTGAATGTGTGCATAAAGTACCTAATTGTAGTATGTTATACGTGAACATAACTAATATGTACTTGATATATACTAGGAAGATATAAGTTTGTTATACATGACTAATGGATAACAATATGTAAATATATATATATATATATGTGTAGGATATTCAAAGTAGAATTAAGTGGTAATCGTAAACTACGCTCAAGGCAAGTATCTAAACTTTACTTCTTTATTTAGCAAGTATCTCTAACCTATGCACTTTCTTTATGCAAGAGGTTTATTATTTCACGAGAATCTCAAACTTTTTTACATTTGAGCAAGTAAATTATATTTGTATGCTTGTGCAAGTTCCCTAACTCGTACAATTTGACATTGGTATGCAAATTTCTTTATTACTTCAAGTTCTAAAATTTCTGAATTGTTTACGAATGAGTCTAAGCTAATTATTTCAGCTAGATTCATGTTACAATATTTTATCACAAGTCTTTATCATCTTGTTGAAATAGGTAGAGTTGTCCGACCAAATTACTTTGGTTTGGAACTTAAGTCTGAGTATGAACATCCCTTATTTGAGAAATTTTTACTGTGCCAATAAGGCAATGAAAACAAGCATGTAGTGTTGATCAACGAATGACATAAAGGGCTGATCACCCATCGTGCTCGGGAGTTAGTCGGTTATACAGTTGAATTACTGTTATACCTATTTTTAGCATTAAAAAAATTATGTTCATGGTCAACTAACTGCTCGGCACCTATAGTCAATACATCGTTTCAAAAATATAAGCTACTTGATATGTCATTCGAGAAATTGTTTCAATAACTTCACAACAGTTGATCCGTTGTAGAAGTATACTCAAGGAACACATTTAACTTTTTTATACATCGTTTATTTCATGTTATTACTTGCTGATCAATTAAATGTTCATATTTACTTTGAAATTAAATATTTTCTGTGAAACGTGAACGCATAGAAGGATTTGGCAAAGACAAGGGAAAAGGGAAGATGGGTGAGTAGTTGAAGAAGGTTATTTATATTAACTAAGTATTTTGTAATAATAATACAATACCTATCATGTAAGAATGTAATTAAAGCTCATCGTACCTGGGATTGCGAGACTCTGATGTAATATTTCTAATTATTAATACATTAAGCAGGTTGTATGAATGTTATCGTGTAGAACCAAGTACGGGTTCCAAGTATCCGAATTTGGGGGTGTCACACGGTGACATCAGAGCTATAGGTTAGAAACCTTAGGTCGGAATACCTTAGACTATAACCTAAGCTAGATAGAAACATTGGAAAATAAATAACTCAAATACAGTTTAAAGGAATTCATCGTACAATAAAATAAAAGTAACCTAAATAAAATTATTGTTTGCTATGTGTATATAATGGGTATTATGTAATAATTAAGATAATTTGTTTGTCGATGTCGGGTGAGAAGGAACTAGGAAAATCTCATATCGTGAACGAGGAGCAGACCACTTTACCCGAGCTAATATCTAAGCCAATAGTTGAAGAAGAGGCTCACACTGAAAATGACCTTGAGGAGATGATCATTCTGGAAAAGACAGTATTAGAACCATCATTGATAGTACTGACAGATAGTGATTCGGACATGAAAGTTGGAGTTGAACAGGCATCAATGGAAATGTAGAATCTAAAGAATAAGGTGTATTCTTTGAAGAAATTATGGAGAGTGGAAAGATTGTTAAACAATCAATTACACCATACATTAATGGAAATAATGGAGGAGCAAGATAAGCTGAAAATTTAAATTGATAAAATGGGAGCCGAATCCAGCATACCATATGAAGGTCCAAATAATAAGGGCAAAAGAAAAATGAACGATAATGTTATAGAGAATCCCGGAATCATCAAGGAAACTTTAAAGAGATAGGGAAATGTACGAACTGTGGGAAGATGCATCGAGGCATGTACAGGAAAAGGCAGAAGATATGTTATAACTCTGGACAAATGGGACATATCTTTCTTTATTGTCCCAATCCAAAGGGGAGTGTATGTCTAAAAAAGAAGGCAAGTAGAGGAAGCGGGAAACAGTAGAATCAATATATATGTATTAAACGATATTTTTATATATGTTTATGTGTGTAGTGTATTACTTCCAACTTTTGTATAAGATATGGGATAAATATGAATACCCTCATTTTGGTATGTAATAGAGGAATAAAATATGTAAATAGCAGAAGTTATAAGTTTGTAAGCAAGATATGTTATAAAAAGCATATTTATAAAAAAAATTTAAAAAAATATTTGCTAAGTATGCTTTGAAAATGTACTGATATGTGTGTTTTGTATAAAAATAGTTAATGAAATATTAACATCAATAAAGATTTTATTAACAAAAAATGTCGCCAAAGGGACGAGGTCGAGGAAGACCACTGGGTAAACAGGAATAGAAACGAAGCGGCGAAAAACCAAAACAAAAATAGGGCTGAAGGACGGGAAAACCCCATGCAACAGTACGTGGATTTACTAGTAGGAGCCTTTCAAAATAGGAATCCTTCTAACCCTCATGCTAATGTGAATCCGCCATCAGCACATGTAGCTAGTTTCAAAGACTTTAAGATGGTAGGACCGCCTGAGTTTAGGAGAACCACTGAGCTTATAGAGGCTCAATCTTGGATCAAGGAGATGGAAAAGGCGTTTGAGGTGGCCAGAGTAGGGAACGAGCAAAAAACTATTTGTGCTATGTACATGCTTAAAGGCATGGCTGATTTTTGGTGGGAGACCAATAAGAATAGAGCTAGAGTAAGAGTAATTACCTGGGAAAGATTCAAATAGTTGTACTTTGAGAATTATTTCCCTTCGAGTACGCTGAGTCGAATGGAGATAAAATTTTTAGAATTGAAAAGGGGAGACATGACAGTATCTCAGTACACTGCCAAGTTTAATGAACTGGCTTGATTTGCTCCACACCAAGTGGACATAGAAGCAAGGAAGGAAAGAAGGTTTGAACAGGGCTTGAAACCTTGGCTCTATAACAAGGTCGCAGTGTTGCAAATTGGTTCTTTCAGATCAATCCTAGAGAAGGCTATCATAGCTGAAGGTTGAAGAGAGGCCATGAATCTCTACAATAAGGAGCAGAAATAAAAGTTAAAATCGAGGGAGCTGTAAAAGCTGAGGGAAGTAGTGGAAGTGGAAGCAAAAAAAGAAAATTGAACAATTCTGGAAATAATGATAGTAGGCAGGGAGGTATAAAGAAGAAAATTGAGCAATATAATAATTGCGGGAAAACTCATTCAAGAGAATGTTTAAAAGGGAAGCTAGTATGCTTTAACTGCGAGAAGTAGGGACACATCTCTCCTAACTATCTTATCATTTGTTTATAAACACATCGGAATTTACATTTTAAATACCAGATAGGTTTGCACATAATTAAACTATTCCTATCACTACCTACTAAGGCGTTGAATAGCCTTGCCACATTCTTCTTCCATAATACGGGACATCGTCCTACGATCTAACATGTATGATGGTAGTGTAGAGTACGTCTCCCCAAGCTTATAACTCGATCCTTGGCCTCATCTATAGCATTATGAAGTGTAGAGTACGTCTCCCCAAGCTTAGCCTTCTTCGCAAGACAATCCTCTTCTGCAAGATCAGCACGACGTGATTCCCTTACCCAGGCCTCATCTGCTATGGTCAGCCTTGCTGAGCTCTCTTTCAATTCATTCTTCAACTTCTTTATTTCCTCGGATTTCTCCTCGATTCGACCATTCTCGTGAACAAAATCCCACTCTACGTTTCCTAGATGTGTGTGAAGAGTCACAACTTCCCTATCCCTGTGCTCGATGGTAAGCTCCTGAATAACCGTTCGCTCATTCATCTCTTGAATAGTATCACGTAACTCTATGTTACGGTCATATAGCTCGTCGTACATCTCAGCATCGATGGAGTTCGATGGGAACTCATCTTCTTCCTCAGGATCCTCCTCTGGATCAGTCTCAGGCTCATGCTCCTGACCAACAACGGTGATCAACGGAGATGGCTCTCTCTGTACCAACTGCTTCCTGACAACATGAATGTCTCGGGGCTCCTCCTCCGTAGGTACTCGGGGTTCCTCCTCCCCAGCTCGACTAGCTCCTTCAACATCCGACATCCTGACAACACAATTTTAAGTTTTAGTTACTAAGTTGTACTAGCGAGCACATAAATTTATCACATAAACACATAAAGTCTTTTATTATATTCAATGAATTAAGGAATTCATTTCTTAGAACTCGATAAGAGTTTTCCATCACTGTGTTCTTCCTATAAGGCTACTACCTAAGGTTGTTCCCCCACCTAAGGTTGATAACCTACAGCTCTGATACCAACCTGTGACACCCCCAAATTCGGGTACTTCAACTCACACATGATTTGGTGTTCACTAAACAAACATCATATGCCTATCTACCCATAATAAATGAAAGCATAAATAGATAGAAATAAATCCTCTCCTTAAGGAGTTACATCATCTGAAATAAATACATCAATCCCAGGTCATACTAACTTTAAATCTGAAATGCGGAAACATAAACAAATAATAGTCTTACACAACATTGACATAAGTCTGAAACATAATTACATAAAGACATAAGTAACAAGTCCTCATCACTTGTTAATCTTGCCCTTACCTTTGTTAGTAGAAGGCTCGTCGGACCTTTCGTTCTTAACTGCAATGTTATTATTACGCAAGAATGAGCACGATTGCCCTTAAGTGTAATAATGTAACAACAATATAATAACATGCGAGTGAATCAAAGACTTCTGGAATAAGAAACTCAACTTTTGAATCAAGAATGAATAACAAGAATCAAAAGAATTTCTGAGAGTCATAAGACCTTGAACTATGTCCTAGGTTATCCAGGGTTATACTTGAAATCTTTAACAGTTATAAGACTATGAACTCTTCTACTCGTACTTAGGGGGATCAGCCCTTAGTACCATACTGTGCACAATATCTTAACGCTAAAGCATAAGTAATCCCCTATACAGGGTTGTTCATCTCAGTTTGACATTCGAGTCCGTACCAAAGGAAGTTTGGTTTGGATAATTCAACAAGGGTTCTAAAATTTAGAACGTTCATCAACTAATGACTAGTTGAATCAATAAGGGTTCGCTAGTCTTACAAGGTTCAACAATAACTGATATTTAAATCGAATAATAACTCAAGAGGTATACAATAGAATAAGAATTGTATAATTGAAATCATACTTTGAAAAGATTAATAACCTTTAATATAACATATTGAACTTGATCACTAAATAACAATACTTGATCAATATAGAATATAAGTCTAGAATTTGCTCAATGTAAAGAGATAAGGTTTTAAAACTTGAATAACGATAACAAGTAGGGTTAGGAAACTTGTCTCGTGCGTAGGTTACACGTTCCTCGATTTAATCCTACATACCATTTATATTCACAACACCAGTCAATTATAATGTAACCAACATCACAAGTTCATTCTCTTTGTCTAAACTCTGGTTATGATTATATTTAGTCAAATTACAACACTTGTTTTCACGTAATATTACACTATACGAACAACAAGCTAATTACGCGTTCAACAATTCATTTAAACACGTAAGTATCTCATTAACATGTTAATAGTCTAATTTTAATATCACATTATATGACTAACACATTTTTATGTTCATTAGATTAGGTTACTACTACATTCCCTGAAATAAAAAAGTTAAATTCTCATTTTTGGATAATATTGCAGAGTGGCGCTACGGCGCCACCACCTGTTCTTGGCGTTGTGGCCTGGTCAATTGCACTGCGACTTGGCTGGCGCTGTAGCGCGGGCCTTAAGTGTAACGACCCCAAAATAGGTCCATTCCATCCAACCTATTTTGAGTCGCCAAATACATGGTACAGAAAATAACTACAACTTTATTACAACAATTGTCGTGCAAAATATAACAACACATATGCTGTGAGTTTGGATACAAATATATACCAAATGTGACTCATGTCCCAACCGTGGACAAAACCTCACAATGACACCTTACATAAAGGTATAGTCAAAAACTGTTTTAGAAATTAAAATCTTTGGGAAGTGCTCAAGGAAACCTTCGTACATGGGAGGCCATGCTTCCAAGTTATGATAGATATCATATGTCCACAGAATTATCCTTGGTTGACCTAATAGACCCCAAAGAAAAATAAGAAGATTACTATCATATTCTTTCCAATGGTGAGTCTTCTCTTGACATATCATTATCTCCACTGTCTTTAATCGTGAATTATGCTTCAAACAAACACCAAGATTATATAGGTAGTGCGCGTAAATATACTCAGCAAGTGGATGTACACAACCATGTCTTGTGATGACACGAGGTTGTATGTCGTTAGACATCTTGTATGATAGTGGCAAAACACCCTTCCAACGTTGGGTACACCTTACCCTATTGGATTCACCAAATTAAAACTACTAAATGAACTTTTCTATACTGCTTCGGGAGAACCTCCACGGCTAGAGACCACCGTTCTATTTTCCTGTTACCCTCGCTCGACCCAGCTACACTCTTATTACCTGAAAAGAATTGTGAAGCAAAAGGGTGAGCACAACTAGCTCAGTAAAGAATATCATTACTAAAGATAAATAAATTATCAATAGTCTTCAACAGAATTAAATAAGAGATTTAGAACATATGGTAGATGATAAAAAATTTCAACCATAGTTGCAGCGGAACGAACAATCCATTAGAAGAGTCAAATAGATCATAAAGTCTATTATCTTCTCCATGTTAAAAATCCACCAGCAATGTTTTATCCCTGTAACATAAATAAACAGTTCCCATCCACATTCATGTGAATAACTCATAATCGTATTTATGGTTCTAAATTCCTCTTCTCATTCAGGACAAAGATAATTTTCATCACTTGTCTTTACTTGAAACATCAAAGATCATGGTTATACCAAATCACAGTTCCAGTTCATAATCATACTAATAATTTCATCTTTGCACTACGGCCAAAGATATTCATTTGTATCACCAGTTGGTCATGTTTATCTCAATATCTGTTCATCTTTGCACTACTGGCCAAAGATATTCAACAACATGTCATCTTTGCACTACGGGCTAAAGATATTCATCAACAATTCATCTTTGCACTACAAGCCAAATATATTATTATCTCAAAGAAATATATAATCATTTCAGAATTTATATAACCAATAATTATAACCATGTTAATCAATTCATCTTTACACTTAAGCTTAAGATATTCAATTATAAATTCAATGGTCATGATCATACCAGTCACAATTCAATTTTGCACTACAGGCCAAAGAGAACCCTAGTCATGATCATACCAATAATCTACCCATCTTTACACTCTAGTGAAAGAGAATTTCAACATCAGGGTTATAAAAATGTTATATATGATGATAAAAATAATATGATCAACATATAGTTTTAATCTCAAGAGTAATATTCGTAACTCATGAATAGTAAATCGTGAATAGTAATCTCGACACAAAAGGTAGAAATTCTACAATAAAATTCATACCAATATTTCGGTATAATGATATTGAAAGAATAATATTTCTTAAGCTTATAAACAATTTATTTTAATTGTTTATACTTTACTAAATAATGCATTTAATTATCCTAAAATGCCAAACTCATAAGATTTCATCACCAATAACCAAAAACCCTCATCAAAAATCTGCATATACCTCATATAGGATTCTCAAGCCATAAAATCCTATTTTCTAATTTTCTTACTTCACAAAACATATTTAATTCATTTACTCATAACTAGACTATTTTCATAAAAAATACCAAATCAGTTCCAAAAATATTTCTTTTCTGGGATTTAGCAGAATATAGTCCCATATTAAACATATATTTTTCTCAGAATTTTTAAAATTCATTTACTATTTTCCATATGGCCAAAACCGCTGAATATTTAGACATTTATCATAAATTGTGCTTTTATCCAAAAATTGCGAAATTTACAAAGTATACTTCTATCATATACATGTACTCCCAATAAAATTTTTATCAATTTTGGAGCTAACCAAAAGGAATTATAAGCGGTTACTTTTAAAATAGTCTTTTCTCATAAAATTCATAACTCTCAATCTATACATCCAAAAATCACCATTTTTAGACACAATCAAGAAAACTCATCAAAATATCATTTCAAATTTTTCCAGAATTTTTGAAGGTCAGAAAAATTACGAAACTGAAAAACATAACAACCCTTAAAATTCCTTACTATCCCTTACTATCCCTTACCTCAAAAGAGTAGTACTTCTGATCGGTATGCAAAGTCGAAGGAAACTTGCACTGAATAGCAACTCTCAAAGTATCTAAATACTCATAAAATATGCTTCATAATATAGAGAGAGAAAGAAAGAAAGCTTATGTTTCTGGTGTGATTTTCAATTCTAACTTAGCCCTCTATTTATAGGAAAATTTTAGTAGGCTTGACCTGCAACCTGATGGCTTTACCTGCTACTATTCCCACCCACCACATTTGAAATATAATTCAGTACATTTCTTCACCAACCACAAGTGGGGCCCACCAATTCTAGAATTTTCCACCAAAATGATAAACTCCGAAAATTCAACAATTTCTGAACCAGTCATCTTGTAAAATTCATAATAAATCATACGTTCATTTTAACGGTTCAAATTTGTGGGCATATACTCAACTTATATATGTATAACATATCCAAAAATTACCACGATCCAACGGTCGGATTAAAAATTATAACCCCGCAAAATATCTCAAAAACCCTGATTTTTAATACCTCCATTCCGACAAAAATACGGATAAAAACCTCAACATTAACTCCTTCATTTTTAACCACAAAAATATATCCCTCGTTTATATCCACATAAAATAAATAATTCCTTATCATATGAATCAATAATTAATTATTCACAAATAATATTACAGAATCACATTTATGACAACCAGTCCGTTCCCAGGAAAGAGGGGGCTTTCCAATAAGAATTTTTTCTTACTGGCGCGCAATTAGATGACCAAACCTCTCTTTAGACAGAACTTTCTAGACATTACCAATAATGTTATCTAATAATATTATTCAAATAATACGAATTATTGATCTGATAATGGAAAATACTGTGCAGTGACAATTATTGAACAACAATAATATAAAATTTCAACGTAGCAATTATTGAATCAATAAAATAAAATATTGAAAAGTAATTACTGTAACAATTATTGAGTAGTGCCTTCTTACGTAAGAATCAATAATTTCAAAAATACTATGCAATATCGTGTGCTACTGTGCAATAACGCGTATTACTGTATTTTAACCACTGGGTATTCCAACAGTGTTAACGGTAACAACTACGTCGTTATTTGTAAAAACTCAAATTTGTCGTTTTCTTCATCCGACAGTTATTCGTTATGGGGCCCACAAATAGCTGCGTCGTCGTACGAATATTCCCCGACAGAAAGAATATTCCACGACCAAACGAATATTCCCGACAACAATGAATATTTTATAGCCACTTGAAAAATTTTCACATTTCACCCATAACTTTAAACTTTTATCAATTTAACCATTTACTTAATAGTAATTATAAGAAAAATTGAATACCTTTATTTCATAAAATTCGGGGTCTTACAATCTCCCCTCCTTATGAAATTTCGTCCCCGAAATTTACGTACCTGATATTTCAAAGAGTTGAGAATACCTTGCTTTCATTTCAGATTCTATCTTCCCTGTCATCATGATTTCTCCATTGCTCATCTCCTGTTGTTCAAATATCATTCTAAAATACAGCTTCAAAACAAGGGTTAATTTAACAAATTAACATATCACATAATATCCCGATATTATGACTGACCAACAAATAACTTTGGTAGGACACACTAGCGAAGGATTTATCATCTCTCTCCTCCTAGTTTATTTCCCGATCTCCGCCAGAGATCATATCCCTAAGCTCTGATACCAAAATGTAACGACCCCAAAATAGGTCATTCCATCCAACCTATTTTGAGTCGCCAAATACATGGTACAGAAAATAACTACAACTTTATTACAACAATTGTCGTGCAAAATATAACAACACATAATGCTGTGAGTTTGGATACAAATATATACTAAATGTGACTCATGTTCCAACCGTGGATAACACCTCACAATGACACCTTACATAAAGTATAGTCAAAAATGTTTTAGAAATTAAATCTTTGGGAAGTGCTCAGGAACCTTCGTACATGGGAGGCCATGCTTCCAAGTTATTATATGATATCATATGTCCACAGAATTATCTTTGGTTGACCTAATAGACCCCAAAGAAAAAACAAGAAGATTACTATCATATCTTTCCAATGGTGAGTCTTCTCTGACATATCATTAACTCCCCTGTCTTTAATCGTGTATTATGCTTAAAACAAACACAAGATTATATAGGTAGTGCTCGTATTATAATCAGCAAGTGGATGTACACAACCATGTCTTGTGATGACACGAGGTTGTATGTCGTTAGACATCTTGTATGATAGTGGCAAAACCCCTTCAACGTTGGGTACACCTTACCCTATTGGATTCACCAAATTAAAACTACTAAATGAAACTTTTCTATACTGCTTCGGGAGAAC
>CM029014.1:36579439-36701581 GCA_016801055.1 Panax notoginseng | reverse complement strand
TATATAATATACTACATATATAGATATACTTGTATAACTACATATGTATATAATATAATATAATATTCCTAAATATTTAGAACCTATATAAAATTAGTCTCCTACGCCTATATCTACTTACCCCTCTATTTTCCTCCTCAAATCTATCACAAAATCCAAATCCTACAACATTCGTACTACTTCCCACCTTTCTCCAATCTGCTACTCTTGTCAATCCTGTGTTCTAAAACAGAAATTTAAGTTAACAAATAAAAATAAAAATGAAAATATAACAATAAATAATACCTCTTGTTTTTACAAGAAGAAAAGACTTTCTAAATGAGCAAAGTTTGCTAAGAATCCGTATAACCCTGCTCAACAATAATATTTTGAAAATCTCGTTAGTTATAAAAAATAACAATAGTACAATATTATTTAAACATATCAAACAACAATTTTAATTTAAATACCTTTGATGTCGAAATTTGTTTTATAATTACAAATACCACTATTGATCTAATTACAAATACCACTATTTGATCTAATTACAAATACCACTATTGATCTAATTTCAAGATGCTGAATATCCAATATTGTACCCATCTTCTACTTACATAGTTGTGAGTTGTATACATTACAAAAATTAACTTAACATTTCTAAGCCACACTTTATGCCTTACATTTATAGTACTACATTACAAAATTTTTACTTGACACATCCATATAAAAACGTACAAAAAGATATCAATACATATTCAAAATGGTGCCAACAAAAATATAGAATAAAATAGAATATTAAATACAGTATAATAAAACTTACAATCATCAATACCTATCCAAACCATCAAAACAACCATCATTCCATACCCAAAATCAACATAACCATGTATAATTAGTTAACTTTACAAAAGACGAAATACAAAAAATACACACATGCAGAAAATAGAGAAATAATTTCGTATTCTTTACAGCTTACACCAAGTATCCTTCGTATTTGAAATATAAAAATTATCGAAATATGTGAGTCAAAATAAAACAAATGAGCACACACATTTGAATGTAGTGGGGGGGGGGGTGGAATGATTTACATTGATATATGTAAGAATTTAGAAATAATATAACAATTTATCAATTTATTTAGGAAAAGATATGGATGAATGTAGACTTACAATCAAATAAGGTTTTCTTAGAACGAAGTTGGTATAGTTTAAATTGATATAAGTAAGAATTTAGGGAGATTGTAACAATTATTGTCCATTATTGGGCATCCAACTTTCAACTCTAATTTAAACACGGAGAGCTTTTCTTACTACTACCCTGACATATTGACTTACATTCGCAAAATTATAAATTTTGGCTAGTAGCTTTCTCATTCTGCAAGTACTTTGACACTCCATACACAACAGTTCCCATTTTTCTGGTAGTTAACCTGTACTCCTACCTGTAAAAGTGCAGTAATTTATACATTACAATTGCAAGTAAAACAAATCAAAACTGTCAGATATAAAACAAATTCTACTCCTTGATGTGGATTGAGGAATATTGCTAGATTTGGGACTATCCTTGCAAAGAGCAATTAAATTATACAAATCCCTATAATTTATCTTCCTAACAAACACATAGTATTTGCGAAATTCCCTAGCATAATTTATGAACTAACAAAAAAATACATTGAATAATTACCTCATGAAATTTTAATATCTTTGCAAGTATAAAATCAAAGGTCAGAAAAGGCTACTGATTATACACCTTATACTGCAAGAAGAATTCCCTGAACAAAAATAATAGGACCAAGCCTTAACCAAGTAAGAAGAAAAGCACTCTCAAAATATTTTATCAAACTAAAAGGCTTTATTTCAAGCCATATGTTTGGAACATTATAGGATTGAATTCATAATTCAAGTATGTTGATAGAATAACAAATTTTGAACATACTATGACAATTTTGATCTCAGTATCAACCATTATTTCAATTGCTCAAACTCTACCATACAATTACATATCATCAAGGATAAATTAACCAAAAAAAGATCCATAGACTGCGAGGTAAATTAAAATCAGAGGGAAAAAAATTCCCTTGACTGAAAAAAATCAACCACCAAAGTAAAAACAACTAATAAATATATAATTGCTACGCAAAACCCCAAGCTAATTCAAATAAATAGAAAGTTGTTTACATAGTTGAACTCTACAATAATCTTAGTCCAACTAAAAAAATCATATAAAAAATTTAATTAGATAAAAAAGAGAGAAAAAGTGCTTGTACCTGTGTAATTAAGGCAAAAGAGAGTTGGGCTCAAACTTTGGCATAATAGCTCATGACATATCTTGTTATTACTTTTAATTGTATATAATTAATATAAGAAAAAGGAGGATCCTTTCCCCTCTTAAAAACCTTCAGCCCCCTTTTTCATTTCCCTTTCTTGTTCCAAATGAAGCTTAAAAGTACCACAATATGCAATCTACTTAAAATCAACTCCTCTTAAAACAAAAGCAACTTATAACGATTACTGAAGCTAATTAACAATTAATTAGAAATCCATCAAACTCTGGGATGAATTTTGATATATAGCCACTTCTAACATTGACTGAAATTAATTAATAATTAATTAGAAATTCATCAAACCCAGGGATGAATTTTGATATATAACTAAAATTTAAGAACTGAAACCTTTGAAAGCACTCATTACTTATCCTGAATTAGCAACTCCTCTTTGGAACAACTCAGTAGATAACATCTAGATCGAATAAACTCCTTTTCACATTAAGAGTCTTTATAGCACTTCCTCAAAATTAACTACCAGTTCACCAGAACAAAGATTCTATTTATAGAGATACTTAGAAAAAAAATTAAAGATATGAAACTCAATTAAAAAAAGAAAAATTAAACCTTGAACAACACCCATTTCTTGGAAAGCTAGTATTTCTTGGAGAGCTGCAACTTCCTCTTCCATCTCTTTCAATTATTTTTTCATCTCATCCAATTCCTTCAACACAAACAAACACATTCATCAAATCATATACTTGATTAGGGATATTACATTAGAATCAATACTTGGGATTTCTTAATCGCATAAAATCAAACTATCTATATAAAGACACGATCAATGATGACGTAAACAATACTCAATCTTGACTTTTATTGAATTTAATCAACAAATCACTTACTACTATAAACAGATAAACAAGACAGAAATTTCAACAGAAGGGTTAATAATAAATCAAAACAACAATAGTAATGAAATTTAACTCATAAATAACAAATGAAAATCATAAAATTGAATATAAAGAACTTACAGAAAATATGAGCGCAACCTATCAAAAGAAAGTAAAACGCGTGAATTTTTCTGTCTAATTCCTTCTTTCCCGGTTCAATACTCGTAAATTTCTAGAAAAGTAAATTTCCCACTCCTCTCAAAGAAGATGTTGACATACAAATTCGTGCATGTATATAATAATGAAGTTATTTGATTTGTAAAAAATCACAGGAGCGCATTTTGTAGAATTAATGCATTTTGGATGCGGAAATTTGAGGAAGAAAATAGATCATTTTTCCCTGAAAGTTCAAAACACTCTAACTCAAACACTTTTGAAAGTAAATCCAAAGAAAGGAAACAAAAATAAAAACAGAAGATAAGCACCATAAAAGGTCATCTTCTTTTTCCAGTTTCTAACTTAACAATATGTTACATCAGTAATGAATGCATAAACAACATAAAGCAAAATATTTAATCCAAATCAATGAGATGCTCCAATTTTTTTGGATGTCTAGTCACACACAGAATTAGTGAAGAAGCAATTTTCATCTAACCTTTGCAAACGAACTGAGCCGCAATTAAGATAAGTTGAATTTAATACAAAAGTTAAGGATATATAAAACCAAATAATTGGGTTATGATTTACCTTTCTTTTTCTTTTCAAAGAATTAGATTGTATCCCCATTCCAAATAATATCCTTAAAAGGAGGGAAAGGGGGAAAGGGATAGTCTAGTGCATAATAATTTTAAGTTCATAGTACACAAATTACAATAACTCAATCAGATAATAATGTGTATTTATGTAGAGAAACAGATACAAAGCAAGCAACCTAGCAAGCCTCACCATGGTTCTCTCAAATTTCGATTTTAATTGGCAAAGTAAACCTTCCTGAAATAAATTAACCACACAAAATTAACACAAAACACAACCATAAAGCTGAATAAGACATAATTCACCCAAATTGAGAGAATACACTAGAAGCCCCAACTTGAAAAACACAAAAAGCTCCAACTTAAAAATATCATAATTCAATCAATTTCACCAAAAGACACAAAGTAACATAAAATTAGATAATACCTATTAACCCAATTCACACCAACAAACAACAATGAAGCTCATAAATAAAATAAACTCGGAATGGCAAGTAGCATAAAATTTCAAAAAATATGAGCATTTATACATGTAAAGGGATAAGAGAGAGATAAAGAAACCTTTGTGCTCCTGCAGGGAGCTCCAAGTAGAAAACTTCTTCCTTCTTCTCAACTGAGCTCGCCATTTCCCAACTATCCGAAAAGAAATAAATTAAAACCTGAAGTTAAACCGAGAAGAGAAAAAGGAAGAAAAAACTGTAGATAATCTTCAACTAAGTCCAAACTGAACAAACATTTTGCATAACAAATAATTATCATACTGTTATTATTCATTATTTTAACAATAAGTTAATATGAGTAACAGATACTGAAATCGTCAAAAAATTTTATGTTATTATACTCATATTTTAATAATGGTAAGATAAAATGACACACTAACATAACAAATAATTATCATACGGTTATTAAACTAAATAATTATTATTTGTAAGAGTATATATATAGTACAAAAAATTTAATAATGGTAAGATGAAATGACACACTAACATAACAAATAATTATCATACGGTTATTAAACTAAATAATTATTATTTGTAAGAGTATATATATAGTACAAAAATATAAGACATTTTTAAGGAAGGAGGCAGTATATTTATACTTAATACTCATATTGGAAAACTAAAATTTTCTGAACATTAACGCAGTTGAGAATTTGGTGAAAATCCCAATACAAAATTTCAAATAAACTCGGTAATACTGAAATAATTTTTTAAAATATATAAGTAATTATTTTTCTTTTCTGGGTTCTTTGTGGAACTAATTTGAACATGATTACTCATAAATTTGAAGGTGGACGATAAATGATTTGACATTCTTCTAAATTACAACATAATTTACCTACCGAACTATCACACAAAATATGAGTTTTTACGAAACTCTCCATAATTTCATATAATGGACTATTTACAACAGTTGGCTCAGACCAATTATCAAACATGTTGTGGGCGACTGCCAATATTCCCCTGACCTTATCCCTTTTTGTTGTATCATGTCAAACCTAACTAATTCAAAGTAAACACAACCTTGGGCTAACACACACCTAAGACAATCCCAACAAAATATAATTCGGAAGTAACAAAATAAAATATAATTCGAATTGTAACAAAATAAAATAAAATAATGTAGTAATCTTAACTTTAA
Source organism: Panax notoginseng (assembly GCA_016801055.1). Lineage (NCBI taxonomy): Eukaryota > Viridiplantae > Streptophyta > Magnoliopsida > Apiales > Araliaceae > Panax > Panax notoginseng. The sequence goes on along the minus strand of CM029014.1, from coordinate 36,696,053 downwards.
TCTAATTTTAAAAAGAACATTATTAATAGGCTTAATAGACGGAAGAGCATATGCCCTAACTGAATGACACAACAAAGTTTAACACACATTAACTGCTAGATAGTTGTGGAGAAATTTACCTCAAGATACTACTCAATGATTTTATCAGTTACATGAACTGAATTATTACACATTAAATTTGAAAAATCAGAATTCCTTTCCAAGAAAGCCTCAATAACAGTTTCTAGATAAAGGAAAGGCTTTCTGGGTGAGAGTCCAGCTCAAGATAAAGTGCGTTCATTATCACCACTGAAATGGTCAACAACCAAAAAGAATGTTCTCTCTCTACAAAAGGCAGAAACACAAATAATTTTATCAATCAGAGTGTACTTCAGGTCTACATAAACATACGCACCATGTGTGTTAAACTTTGTTGTGTCTAATAAAGTTTTTTAGTAAAATCCATGAACAACATAATGACATTACACTCCAACACCTCAGGTCCTCAACAATTATATGTCTCCTTTGGCAAAAACAATAATGAAAAGATTAGACACAAAAAAAATGCACTTCAACAGTTTAGTCTCAGCTGGTAGAAGCAATGGATGGCTCAATATTTAAGAACAGTTGGCATAACATAACATCAATTGTATACCAATCTGTTCACATATTTTTTGTTTCATCTATTGACATGAAAATCCAATTTCAGGATTTGATGCTATACCAAAGACAAATGAGAAAAATTGAAACCAAATGCTCTTTCAGGAACCAGAAGACATTTTTCAGAAATGGGAATCCTTTGTAATGATGTTTTTCTTTTCAACTCATCACCAAGAGATTAAGCATCCATGTAGCCCAGTAACCAAAGATAGAAATTAATTTCTAGGTTGTACTGATCCAAATAAATTAGTTATATAGAATTGATTTTATCAGACAAATAAGAGGAGTCCTCAGGCTTTTAGTGTAACAAAATATAATATACCAATAAGCTTGAGAAAATTAAAATATATACACCCAAACAAACATATAAACATACATATAAAATAAACATGATTGGGACTTGGCAAATAAGAGCAACACCATTTTTTTCTTATGTCCACAAAATTTTTTTAAAAAAAAACTAGAAATCAAGTGTTTTCATACCTAATCAGTCTCCCCCTCTTACTACTCTTAGACTATGTGAAAATAAAAAATGAAACAACCAAACAGATCATATGAAAAATGAAACAAATGCACCATTGAATTATTCAAAAACTCAAACCATAATCACTCATCTCCCTTGGGAACCGAAAAAAAAGGATAAGTAAACCCAAAAGTAACTAAAATTCTATAAACATTAAACTCACATAAAGCCTTAAGATATATCGAAGACATTTGATATTCACATGAAGCCCTAACATAAATCTGGACTGTTCCAGTTGATTTCTTTGACATAAAATCAAAGACATTAAAAATATCACCACTTATATTTATGAACTATATAACAGCAGTCATCTACTCTATTATGATCATCAACAACAACCAACCATTACGGCACAACCAAATCAACACAAAATTTCAAAAATTAATCATCGAAATTCCATAATCCGTTTTTTTCAATTGAAAGTTTTACTGGGTGCTTACCAAAAACAATCGTCACTTAGCAACCTCTGCTTGCCATCGCCGCTTAGCAAAAGATATCACCACTTATCAGAAGCAATCTATGCATAGGCGGAAGTGAGCACCGATCAGAACATGAACATAGAGTAAGCAAAAAATCAACAAACGTATCATTTTAGGTTTTGAACTACTCTTTAACCTAATAGACGTTACTTACTGGAGGCTCAAATGAGACTTTCTTTTACAAAAATTGTTCAAATAGTTCTCCAATTTCTTCTTTGCCCTGCAAAATAAATTACAAAAAGATCAATTATGCGACTTCATGGAAGGTTATCTCGAGGAACCCTAACCTGGCTGTTTGTTGATAACCCAAAATCTATAACTTTTAATATAGGGGCAAGGTTGAGGACTGGATTGGGGAAATCGGGAAGAGAAAGGGAGTGAGGTAGAGTTGGGAGTTGGATTGGGAAGAGTTAGGGTTTTGATTTTGGGGAAATCGGGAAGAGGAAGGGAGTGAGGTAGAGTTGGGGTTTTGATTTTGGGGAAGAAATGAACATACAAGTGGATTTGGAATTGGGACCGGAGAACAACGGGAGTGAAAGTTTATTTGGGATGGATCTTTTGTTTGTGAGATGAGATCTGAGCCGCTAGATTAAGTTAAAAGAATTGAGATTAAATCTGAGTCGTTATTGTGGTTTGTGTAGAAACATATTCAAATTTAGTTGTGTTTTATTATATAGACTAGTAATTGCTCGTGCCTGAAGGTGCAAGCGTAACGAAAACTTAGATTTAAATTTATAAAATACTACATTACCTAAAGACTCTTTGCTACCTAAAATAACTTAAAATCAGACATAACAATTATCATAATTCACCATACAACCACAATAATTAATACATGCTCAATCATCAACACATATCCAACCACCAAAACATCAAGCTAGTCGCTACTAATTTCACGAAATTTTGGCAAAGTTTATTTTAAAAATAGATATCCAGAATAATCTAAGCCTGTTTACAAAACTTACAATCATTAATACCTATCCAAGCCCTCAAAACAACCATCATTCCATACTCAAAATCAACATAACCATGTATAATTAGTTAACTTTACAAAAGACGAAACACAAAAAATACACACATGCAGAAAATAGAGAAACAATTTCGTATTCTTTACAGCTTACACCAAGTATCCTTCGTATTTGAAATATAAAAATTATCGAAATATGTGAGTCAAAATAAAACAAATGAGCACACACATTTGAATGTAGTGGGGGGGGGGGGTGGAATGATTTACATTGATATATGTAAGAATTTAGAAATAATATAACAATTTATCAATTTATTTAGGAAAAGATATGGATGAATGTAGACTTACAATCAAATAAGGTTTTCTTAGAACGAAGTTGGTATAGTTTAAATTGATATAAGTAAGAATTTAGGGAGATTGTAACAAATATTGTCCATTATTGGGCATCCAACTTTCAACTCTAATTTAAACACGGAGAGCTTTTCTTACTACTACCCTGACATATTGACTTACATTCGCAAAATTATAAATTTTGGCTAGTAGCTTTCTCATTCTGCAAGTACTTTGACACTCCATACACAACAGTTCCCATTTTTCTGGTAGTTAACCTGTACTCCTACCTGTAAAAGTGCAGTAATTTATACATTACAATTCCAAGTAAAACAAATCAAAACTGTCAGATATAAAACAAATTCTACTCCTTGATGTGGATTGAGGAATATTGCTAGATTTGGGACTATCCTTGCAAAGAGCAATTAAATTATACAAATCCCTATAATTTATCTTCCTAACAAACACATAGTATTTGCGAAATCCCTATCATAATTTATGAACTAACAAAAAAATATATTGAATAATTACCTCATGAAATTTTAATATCTTTGCAAGTATAAAATCAAAGGTCAGAAAAGGCTACTGATTATACACCTTATACTGCAAGAAGAATTCCCTGAACAAAAATAATAGGACCAAGCCTTAACCAAGTAAGAAGAAAAGCACTCTCAAAAGATTTTATCAAACTAAAAGGCTTTATTTCAAGCCATATGTTTGGAACATTATAGGATTGAATTCATTATTCAAGTATGTTGATTGAATAACAAATTTTGAACATTCTATGACAATTTTGATCTCAATATCAACCATTATTTCAATTGCTCAAACTCTACCATACAATTACATATCATCAAGGATAAATTGACCAAAAAAGATCCATAGACCGTGAGGTAAATTAAAATCAGAGGGAAAAAATTCCCTTGACTAAAAAAAATCAACCACCAAAGTAAAAACAACTAAAAAATACATAATTGCTACGCAGAACCCCAAGCTAATTCAAATAAATAGAAAGTTGTTTACATAGTTGAACTCTACAATAATCTTAGTCCAACTAAAAAAATCATATAAAAAATTTAATTAGAAAAAACAGAGAGAAAAAGTGCTTGTACCTGTGTAATTAAGGCAAAAGAGAGTTGGGCTCAAACTTTGGCATAATAGCTCATGACATATCTTGTTATCACTTTTAATTGTATATAATTAATATAAGAAAAGGGAGGATCCTTTCCCCTCTTAAAAACCTTCAGCCCCCTTTTTCATTTCCCTTTCTTGTTCCAAATGAAGCTTAAAAGTACCCTAATATGCAATCTACTTAAAATCAAATCCTCTTAAAACAAATGATACTTATAACGATTACTGAAACTAATTAACAATTAATTAGAAATCCATCAAACTCTTGATGAATTTTGATATATAGCCACTTCTAGCATTTACTAAAATTAATTAATAATTAATTAGAAATTCATCAAACCCAGGGATAAATTTTGATATATAGCTAAAATTTAAGAACTGAAACCTTTGAAAGAACTCATTACTTATCCTGAATTAGCAACCCCTCTTTGGAACAACTCAGTAGATAACATCTAGATCAAATAAACTCCTTTTCACATTAAGAGTCTTTATAGCACTTCTTCAAAATTAACTACCAGTTCACCAGAACAAAGATTCTATTTATAGAGATACTTAGAAAAAAAAAATTGAAGATATGAACCTCAATTAAAATAAGAAAAATTAAACCTTGAACAACACCCATTTCTTGGAAAGCTAATATTTCTTGGAGAGCTGCAACTTCCTCTTCCATCTCGTTCAATCTTTTTTTCATCTCATCCAATTCCTTCAACACAAACAAACACATTCATCAAATCATATACTTGATTAGGGATATTACATTAGAATCAACACTTGGGATTTCTTAATCGCATAAAATCAAACTATCTATATAAAGACACGATCAATGATAACGTAAACAATGTTCAATCTTGACTTTTATTGAATTTAATCAACAAATCACTTACTACTATAAACAGATAAACAAAACAGAAATTTCGACAGAAGGGTTAATAATAAATCAAAACAACAATAGTAATGAAAGTTAACTCATAAAGAACAAATGAAAATCATAAAATTGAATATAAAGAATTTATAGAAAATATGAGCGCGACCTATCAAAAGAAAGTAAAACGCGGGAATTTTTCTGTCTAATTCCTTCTTTCCTGGTTCAATACTCGTAAATTTCCCACTCCTCTCAAAGAAGATGTTGACATACAAATTCGTGCATGTATATAATAAAGAAGTTATTTGATTTGTAAAAAATCACAGGAGCGCATTTTGTAGAATTAATGCATTTTGGATGCGGAAATTTGAGGAAGAAAATAGATCATTTTTCCCTGAATGTTCAGAACACTCTAACTCAAACACTTTTGAAAGTAAATCCAAAGAAAGGAAACAAAAATAAAAACAGAAGATAAGCACCATAAAAGGTCATCTTCTTTTTCCAGTTTCTAACTTAACAATATGTTACATCAGTAATGAATGCATAAACAACATAAAGCAAAATATTTAATCCAAATCAATGAGATGCTCCAATTTTTTTGGATGTCTAGTCACACACAGAATTAGTGAAGAAGCAATTTTCATCTAACCTTTGCAAACGAACTGAGCCGCAATTAAGATAAATTGAATTTAATACAAAAGTTAAGGATATATAAAACCAAATAATTGGGTTATGATTTACCTTTCTTTTTCTTTTCAAATAATTAGATCGTATCCCCATTCCAAATAATATCCTTAAAAGGAGGGAAAGAGGGAAAGGGGGAAATGGATAATCTAGTGCATAGTAATTTTAAGTTCATAGTACACAAATTACAATAACTCAATCAGATAATAATGTGTATTTATGTAGAGAAACAGATACAAAGCAAGCAGCCTAGCAAGCCTCACCATGGTTCTCTCAAATTCCGATTTTAATTGGCAAAGAAAACCTTCCTGAAATAAATTAACCACACAAAATTAACACAAAACACAACCATAAAGCTGAATAAGACATAATTCACCCAAATTGAGAGAATACACCAGAAGCCCCAACTTGAAAAACATAAAAAGCTCCAACTTAAAAATATCATAATTCAATCAATTTCACCAAAAGACACAAAGTAACATAAAATTAGACAATACCTATTAACCCAATTCACACCAACAAACAACAATGAAGCTCATAAATAAAATAAACTCGGAACGGCAAGTAGCATAAAATTTCAAAAAATATGAGCATTTATACATGTAAAGGGATAAGAGAGAGATAAAGAAACATTTGTGCTCCTGCAGGGAGCTCCAAGTAGAAAACTTCTTCCTTCTTCTCAACTGAGCTCACCATTTCCCAACTATCCGAAAAGAAATAAATTAAAACATGAAGTTAAACCGAGAAGAAAAAAAGGAAGAAAAAACTGTAGATAATCTTCAACTAAGTCCAAACTGAACAAACATTTTGCATAACAAATAATTATCATACTGTTATTATTCATTATTTTAACAATAAGTTAATATGAGTAACAGATACTGAAATCATCGAAAAATTTCATGTTATTATACTCATATTTTAATAATGGTATGATGAAATGACACAATAACATAACAAATAATTATCATACAGTTATTAAACTAAATAATTATTATTTGTAAGAGTATATATATAGTACAAAAATTTTAATATTGGTAAGATGAAATGACACACTAACATAACAAATAATTATCATACGGTTATTAAACTAAATAATTATTATTTGTAAGAGTATATATATAGTACAAAAATAGAAGTCATTTTTAAGGAAGGAGGTAGTATATTTATACTTAATACTCATATTGGAAAACTAAAATTTTCTGAACATTAACGCAGTTGAGAATTTGGTGAAAATCCCAATACAAAATTTCAAATAAACTCGGTAATACTGAAATAATTTTTTAAAATATATAAATAATTATATTTCTTTTCTGGGTTCTTTGTGGAACTAATTTGAACATGATTACTCATAAATTTGAAGGTGGACGATAAATAATTTGACATTCTTCTAAATTACAACATAATTTACCTACCGAACTATCACACAAAACATGAGTTTTTACGAAACTCTCCATAGTTTCATATAATGGACTATTTACAACAGTTGGCTCAGACCAATTATCAAACATGTTGTGGGCGACTGCCAATATTCCCCTGACCTTATCCCTTTTTGTTGTATCATGTCAAACATAACTAATTCAAAGTAAACACAACCTTGGGCTAACACACACCCAAGACAATCCCAACAAAATATAATTCGGAAGTAACAAAATAAAATATAATTCGAATTGTAACAACATAAAATAAAATAATGTAGTAATCTTAATTTTAATCTAATTTTAAAAAGAACATTATTAATAGGCTTAATAGACGTAAGAGCATATGCCCTAACTGAATGACACAACAAAGTTTAACACACACTAACTGCTAGATAGTTGTGGAGAAATTTACCTTAAGATACTGCTCAATGATTTTATCAGTTACATGAACTGAATTATAACACATTAAATTTGGAAAATCAAAAATCCTTTCCAAGAAAGCCTCGATAACAGTTTTTAGATAAAGGAAAAGGCTTTCTAGGTGAGAGTCCAGCTCAAGATAAAGTGCGTTCATTATCACCACTGAAATGGTCAACAACCAAAAAGAATGTGCTCTCTCTACAAAAGGCAGAAACACAAAAATAATTTTATCAATCAGAGTGTACTTCAGGTCTACATAAACATAAGCACCATGTGTGTTAAACTTTGTTGTGTCTAATAAAGTTTTTTAGTAAAATCCATGAATAACATAATGACATTACACTCCAGCACCTCAGGTCCTCAACAATTAGATGTCTCCTTTGGCAAAAACAATAATGAAAAGATTAGACATAACAAAAATGCACTTCAACAGTTTAGTCTCAGCTGGGAGAAGCAATGCATGGCTCAATATTTAAGAACAGTTGGCATAACACAACATCAATTGTATACCAATCTGTTCACATATTTTTTGTTTCATCTATTGACATGAAAATCCAATTTCAGGATTTGATGCTATACCAAAGACAAATGAGAAAATTTGAAACCAAATGCTCTTTCAGGAACCAGAAGACATTTTTCAAAAATGGGCGTCCTTTGTAATGATGTTTTTCTTTTCTCCTCATCACCAAGAGATTAAGCATCCATGTAACCCAGTAACCAAAGACAGAAATCAATTTATAGGTTGTACTGATCCAAATAAATTAGTTATATAGAATTGATTTTATCAGACAAATAAGAGGAGTCCTCAGGCTTTTAGTGTAACAAAATATCATATACCAATAAGCTTGAGAAAATTAAAATATATACACCCAAACAAACATATAAACATACATATAAAATAAACATGATTGGGACTCGGCAAAAAAGAGCAACACCACTTTTTTCTTATGTCCAAAAAAAAATTAAAAAAAACCTAGAAATTAAGTGTTTTCATACCTAATCAGTCTACCCCTCTTACTACTCTTAGACCATATAAAAATGAAAAATGAAACAACCAAACGGATCATATGAAAAATGAAACAAATGAACCTTTGAATTATTCAAAAACTCAAACCATAATCACTCATCTCCCTTGGGAACGGGAAAAAAAGGATAAGTAAACCCAAAAGTAACTAAAATTCTATAAACATTAAACTCACATAAAGCCTTAAGATATATCGAAGACATTTGTTATTCACATGAAGCCTTAACATAAATCTGGACTGTTCCAGTTGATTTCTTTGACATAAAATCAAAGACATTAAAAATATCACCACTTATATTTATGAACTAATTAACAGCAGTCATCTACTCTATTATGATCATCAACAACAACCAACCATTACGGCACAACCGAATCAACACAAAATTTCAAAAATTAATCATCGAAATTCCATAATCCGTTTTTTCAATTGAAAGTTTTACTGGGTGCTTACCAAAAACAATCGTCACTTAGCAACCTCTGCTTGTCATCGCCGCTTAGCAAAAGATATCACCACTTATCAAAAGCAATCTGTGCATAGGCAGAAGTGAACACCGATCAGAATATGAACAGAGAGTAAGCAAAAAATCAATAAATGTATCATTTTAGGTTTTGAACTACTCTTTAACCTAATAGACGTTACTTACTGGAGGCTCAAATGAGACTTTCTTTTACAAAATTTGTTCAAATAGTTCTCCAATTTCCTCTTTGCCCTACAAAATAAATTACAAAAAGATCAATTATGCGAATTCATGAATGGTTATCTCGAGGAACCCTAATCTGGCTGTTTGTTGATAACCCAAAATCTGTAACTTTTAATATAAGGGCAAGGTTGAGCACTGGATTAGGGAAATCAGGAAGAGAAAGGGAGTGAGGTAGAGTTGGGGGTTGGATTGGGAAGAGTTGGGGTTTTGATTTTGGGGAAATCGGGAAGAGGAAGGGAGTGAGGTAGAGTTGTGGTTTTGATTTTGGGGAAGAAAGGAACAGAGAAGTGGATTTGGAATTGGGACTGCAGAACAACGGGAGAGAAAGTTTATTTGGACGGGATCTTTTGTTTGAGAGATGAGATATGAGCCTCTAGATTAAGTTAAAAGAATTGAGATTAAATCTGAGTCGTTATTATGGTTTGTGTAGAAATAGATTCAAATTTGGTTGTGTTTTATTATATAGATGTCAAACCTAACTAATTCAAAGTAAACACAACCTTGGGCTAACACACACCTAAGACAATCCCAACAAAATATAATTCAGAAGTAACAAAATAAAATATAATTCGAATTGTAAAAAAATAAAATAAAATAATGTAGTAATCTTAATTTTAATCTAATTTTAAAAAGAACATTATTAATAGGCTTAATAGACGTAAGAGCATATGCCCTAACTGAATGACACAACAAAGTTTAACACACACTAACTGCTAGATAGTTGTGGAGAAATTTACCTCAAGATACTGCTCAATGATTTTATCAGTTACATGAACTGGATTATTACACATTAAATTTGGAAAATTAGAAATCCTTTCCAAGAAAGCCTCAATAATAGTTTTTAGATAAAGGAAAAGGCTTTTTGGGTGAGAGTCCAGCTCAAGATAAAGTGCGTTCATTATCACCACTGAAATGGTCAACAACCAAAAAGAATGTGCTCTCTCTACAAAAGGTAGAAACACAAAAATAATTTTATCAATCAGAGTGTTCTTCAGGTCTACATAAACATACGCACCATTTGTGTTAAACTTTGTTGAAGTTTTTTAGTAAAATCCATGAACATCATAATGACATTACACTCCAACACCTCAGGTCCTCAACAATTAGATGTCTCCTTTGGCAAAAACAATAATGAAAAGATTAGACACAACAAAAATGCACTTCAATAGTTCAGTCTCAGCTGGGAGAAGCAATGGATGGCTCAATATTTAAGAACAGTTGGCATAACACAACATCAATTGTATACCATTCTGTTCACATATTTTTTGTTTCATCCATTGACATGAAAATCCAATTTCAGGATTTGATGCTATACCAAAGACAAATGAGAAAAATTGAAACCAAATGCTCTTTCAGGAACCAGAAGACATTTTTCAGAAATGGGCATCCTTTGTAATGATGTTTTTCTTTTCTCCTTATCACCAAGAGATTAAGCATCCATGTATCCCAGTAACCAAAGACAGAAATCAATTTTCTAGGTTGTACTGATCCAAATAAATTAGCTATATAGAAATGATTTTATCAGACAAATAAGAGGGGTCCTCAGGCTTTTAGTGTAACAAAATATCATATACCAATAAGCATGAGAAAATTAAAATATATACACCCAAACAAACATATAAACATATATATAAAATAAACATGATTGGGACTCGGCGCATAAGAGCAACATCACTTTTTTCTTATGTCCAAAAAAAATTAAAAAAAAACCTAGAAATCAAGTGTTTTCATGCCTAATCAGTCTCCCCCTCTTACTACTCTTAGAACATATGAAAATGAAAAATGAAACAACCAAACGGATCATATGAAAAATGAAACAAATGCACCTTTGAATTATTCAAAAACTCAAACCATAATCACTTATCTTCCTTGGCAAAGGAAAAAAAAGGATAAGTAAACCCAAAAGTAACTAAAATTCTATAAACATTAAACTCACATGAAGCCTTAAGATATATCGAAGACATTTGCTATTCACATGAAGCCTTAACATAAATCTGGACTGTTCCAGTTGATTTCTTTGACATAAAATCAAAGACATTAAAAATATCACCACTTATATTTATCAACTATATAACAGCACTCATCTACTCTATTATGATCATCAACAACAACCAACCATTACGGCACAACCGAACCAACACAAAATTTCAAAAATTAATCATCGAAATTCCATAATCCGTTTTTTCAATTAAAAGTTTTATTGGGTGATTACCAAAAACAATCGTCACTTAGCAACCTCTGTTTGCCATCGCCGCTTAGCAAAAGATATCACCACTTATCAAAAGCAATCTACACACAGGCGAAAGTGAGCACCGATCAGAACATGAACAGAGAGTAAGCAAAAAATCAACAAACGTATCATTTTAAGTTTTGAACTACTCTTTAACCTAATAGACGTTACTTACTGGAGGCTCAAATGAGACTTTCTTTTACAAAATCTGTTCAAATAGTTCTTCAATTTCCTCTTTGCCCTGCAAAATAAATTACAAAAAGGTCAATTATGCGACTTCATGGAAGGTTATCTCGACCTGACTGTTTGTTGATAACCCAAAATCTGTAACTTTTAATATAGGGGCAAGGTTGAGCACTGGATTGGGGAAATCGGGAAGAGAAAGGGTGTGAGGTAGAATTGGGGGTTGGATTGGGAAGAGTTGGGGTTTTGATTTTGGGGAAGAAAGGAACAGAGAAGTGGATTTGGAATTGGGACCGGAGAACAACGGGAGAGAAATTTATTTGGGCGGGATCTTTTGTTTGTGAGATGAGATCTGAGTCGCTAGATTAAGTTAAAAGAATTGAGATTAAATCTGAGTCGTTATTGTGGTTTGTGTAGAAATAGATTCAAATTTAGTTGTGTTTTATTATATAGATATGAGGTGTAGTATATGTATGTATGTGATGTGGTGAATATATTAATTTACTACATGCAAATAAATTGTTAGAAACAATTTATAAATGAAAAAAGGAAATAATTAAAAGTATACAAAATTAATGTACGCGTTAAATGAAGTGTACTAAAATAATTTATGATATTAGATTATTTTAATGGAATAAATGTATAACATTAAATATATTATTTTATTATTTAATATATAACTTCTATTTTTTATGGAAAAGAATATGGAATATAATACATTATAATATTTAATGTATGTAAGATAATATATTATGTGTAATATGTTATGTGTAATATGTTATCATAAATATATTATGTACTATATGGGTTATGTGTACGCATTATACATTAGGAGTGATAGCTAAGGAAAAGAAACATGAGCATTGGGAGTGATGAGCAAGAATAATGAGTAAGGAAAGACAGTGTGACAATTTGAAATTTTTTTTATAAGAATTTAATTAAATAAATAAAAATAATAATTTTATTATGTGAAATATTGATGTAGATTGCATATGTGAATATATGTAATCTTGTATGTGTATGATTCCAAGATGACAAATATATTGTTACACGGAAAGGAATATATGTAATATGAACTTGTAATACGGAAAGGAATTATGTTTCTACCTATTTGGTATAAGAAAATAACAACCCATAAATATATTGTTGGATGTTGAATTGAATTCCCAAAACTCTACCAAAGCAAAGCACTGTCTGGGTTCGAATTCGAAGTGGTGCAGTCGCGCTGGTCCCCAAAAAAGGAAAACTTGATTTTTGTATTCTGAGCAAGTGTATTCAAGTCTTATATGCTTTCATATGTGTCTAAAAGTATGACCAAGATAGATATGCATGACTTGAGATATTTAAGCTTAGTTAAAAAGGATTTAAATGGAAAGCTAAATAATTTTGAAAGTGATAAGAGTTCTAAACCCGATTTCTATTAACACTGATTAAACATGTTATATTTGTGATTGAAATGTCCTATATAGTGTCTGAGTTAGTGAAACATAAATTAAACTAGTTAATCTAAGTTTAAAAATGAAAATCAAGTATTATACTAAATTATTATTAAAGAGAGAAACTAGCTTAATTAGAATCCTTTAAAGTTTTGGATTCATATAATTATACTAATTGTTGAATAAACTTTGGATAGTAAGGAAAGATCAGAGTTGGAGTAATTATGGTCTGGGCTAAATAGGGAGTACCGCGTTCGCTCATTCCCATGCCTAATATGCAGCACTGCCGCGCCACCCTCCAGAACTACCAAGACATTTTATTTGTTATTTGAGGTTTAATACATACTAGTTTAACTTTCCTAAGCTTCAATACATGTCAAGCATGGTATATGGCATGAACAAACATAATTTAGCTGAACTAAGAAAAATTAAATATAGAAATTCTAATTGAAAGTAAATTGTATTGAAAACAAAAATAAGATTTTGAAAAATAAAACCAAGAACTATTTATGTAGTATATATGTATTACACATATGAATGAATATGTATATAGTATGGCTGAATGTGTGCATAAAGTACCTAATTGTAGTATGTTATACGTGAACATAACTAATGTGTACTTGATATATACTAGGAAGATATGAGTTTGTTATACATGACTAATGGATAACAATATGTAAAATATATATATATATATATATATATATGTGTGTGTGTGTAGGATATTCAAAGTAGAATTAAGTGGTAATCGTAAACTACGCTCAAGGCAAGTATCTAAACTTTACTTCTTTATTTAGCAAGTATCTCTAACCTATGCACTTTCTTTATGCAAGAGGTTTATTATTTCACGAGAATCTCAAACTTTTTTACATTTGAGCAAGTAAATTATATTTGTATGCTTGTACAAGTTCCCTAACTCGTACAATTTGACATTGGTATGCAAATTTCTTTATTACTTCAAGTTCTAAAATTTCTGAATTGTTTACGAATGAGTCTAAGCTAATTATTTCAGCTAGATTCATGTTACAATATTTTATCACAAGTCTTTATCATCTTGTTGAAATAGGTAGAGTTGTCCGACCAAATTACTTTGGTTTGGAACTTAAGTCTGAGTATGAACATCCCTTATTTGAGAAATTTTTACTGTGCCAATAAGGCAATGAAAACAAGCATGTAGTGTTGATCAACGAATGACATAAAGGGCTGATCACCCATCGTGCTCGGGAGTTAGTCGGTTATACAGTTGAATTACTGTTATACCTATTTTTAGCATTAAAAAAAATAATGTTCATGGTCAACTAACTGCTCGGCATCTATAGTCAATACATCGTTTCAAAAATATAAGCTACTTGATATGTCATTCGAGAAATTGTTTCAATAACTTCACAACAGTTGATCCGTTGTAGAAGTATACTCAAGGAACACATTTAACTTTTTTATACATCGTTTATTTCATGTTATTACTTGTTGATCAATTAAATGTTCATATTTACTTTGAAATTAAATATTTTCTGTGAAACGTGAACGCATAGAAGGATTTGGCAAAGACAAGGGAAAAGGGAAGATGGGTGAGTAGTTGAAGAAGGTTATTTATATTAACTAAGTATTTTGTAATAATAATACAATACCTATCATGTAAGAATGTAATTAAAGCTCATCGTACCTGGGATTGCGAGACTCTGATGTAATAGTTCTAATTATTAATACATTAAGCAGGTTGTATGAATGTTATCGTGTAGAACCAAGTACGGGTTCCAAGTATCCGAATTTGGGGGTGTCACACGGTGACATCAGAGCTATAGGTTAGAAACCTTAGGTCGGAATACCTTAGACTATAACCTAAGCTAGATAGAAACATTGGAAAATAAATAACTCAAATAGAGTTTAAAGGAATTCATCGTACAATAAAATAAAAGTAACCTAAATAAAATTATTGTTTGCTATGTGTATATAATGGGTATTATGTAATAATTAAGATAATTTGTTTGTCGATGTCGGGTGAGAAGGAACTAGGAAAATCTCATATCGTGAACGAGGAGCAGACCACTTTACCCGAGCTAATATCTAAGCCAATAGTTGAAGAAGAGGCTCACACTGAAAATGACCTTGAGGAGATGATCATTCTGGAAAAGACAGTACTAGAACCATCATTGATAGTACTGACAGATAGTGATTCGGACATGAAAGTTGGAGTTGAACAGGCATCAATGGAAATGTAGAATCTAAAGAATAAGGTGTATTCTTTGAAGAAATTATGGAGAGTGGAAAGATTGTTAAACAATCAATTACACCATACATTAATGGAAATAATGGAGGAGCAAGATAAGCTGAAAATTTAAATTGATAAAATGGGAGCCGAATGCAGCATACCATATGAAGGTCCAAATAATAAGGGCAAAAGAAAAATGAACGATAATGTTATAGAGAATCCCGGAATCATCAAGGAAACTTTAAAGAGATAGGGAAATGTACGAACTGTGGGAAGATGCATCGAGGCATGTACAGGAAAAGGCAGAAGATATGTTATAACTCTGGACAAATGGGACATATCTTTCTTTATTGTCCCAATCCAAAGGGGAGTGTATGTCTAAAAAAGAAGGCAAGTAGAGGAAGCGGGAAACAGTAGAATCAATATATATGTATTAAACGATATTTTTATATATGTTTATGTGTGTAGTGTATTACTTCCAACTTTTGTATAAGATATGGGATAAATATGAATACCCTCATTTTGGTATGTAATAGAGGAATAAAATATGTAAATAGCAGAAGTTATAAGTTTGTAAGCAAGATATGTTATAAAAAGCATATTTATAAAAAAAATTTAAAAAAATATTTGCTAAGTATGCTTTGAAAATGTACTGATATGTGTGTTTTGTATAAAAATAGTTAATGAAATATTAACATCAATAAAGATTTTATTAACAAAAAAATGTCGCCAAAGGGACGAGGTCGAGGAAGACCACTGGGTAAACAGGAATAGAAACGAAGCGGCGAAAAACCAAAACAAAAATAGGGCTGAAGGACGGGAAAACCCCATGCAACAGTACGTGGATTTACTAGTAGGAGCCTTTCAAAATAGGAATCCTTCTAACCCTCATGCTAATGTGAATCCGCCATCAGCACATGTAGCTAGTTTCAAAGACTTTAAGATGGTAGGACCGCCTGAGTTTAGGAGAACCACTGAGCTTATAGAGGCTCAATCTTGGATCAAGGAGATGGAAAAGGCGTTTGAGGTGGCCAGAGTAGGGAACGAGCAAAAAACTATTTGTGCTATGTACATGCTTAAAGGCGTGGCTGATTTTTGGTGGGAGACCAATAAGAATAGAGCTAGAGTAAGAGTAATTACCTGGGAAAGATTCAAATAGTTGTACTTTGAGAATTATTTCCCTTCGAGTACGCTGAGTCGAATGGAGATAAAATTTTTAGAATTGAAAAGGGGAGACATGACAGTATCTCAGTACACTGCCAAGTTTAATGAACTGGCTTGATTTGCTCCACACCAAGTGGACATAGAAGCAAGGAAGGAAAGAAGGTTTGAACAGGGCTTGAAACCTTGGCTCTATAACAAGGTCGCAGTGTTGCAAATTGGTTCTTTCAGATCAATCCTAGAGAAGGCTATCATAGCTGAAGGTTGAAGAGAGGCCATGAATCTCTACAATAAGGAGCAGAAATAAAAGTTAAAATCGAGGGAGCTGTAAAAGCTGAGGGAAGTAGTGGAAGTGGAAGCAAAAAAAGAAAATTGAACAATTCTGGAAATAATGATAGTAGGCAGGGAGGTATAAAGAAGAAAATTGAGCAATATAATAATTGCGGGAAAACTCATTCAAGAGAATGTTTAAAAGGGAAGCTAGTATGCTTTAACTGCGAGAAGTAGGGACACATCTCTCCTAACTATCTTATCCTTTGTTTATAAACACATCGGAATTTACATTTTAAATACCAGATAGGTTTGCACATAATTAAACTATTCCTATCACTACCTACTAAGGCGTTGAATAGCCTTGCCACATTTTTCTTCCATAATACGGGACATCGTCCTACGATCTAACATGTATGATGGTAGTGTAGAGTACGTCTCCCCAAGCTTATAACTCGATCCTTGGCCTCATCTATAGCATTATGAAGTGTAGAGTACGTCTCCCCAAGCTTAGCCTTCTTCGCAAGACAATCCTCTTCTGCAAGATCAGCACGACGTGATTCCCTTACCCAGGCCTCATCTGCTATGGTCAGCCTTGCTGAGCTCTCTTTCAA
The DNA here is from genome assembly GCA_016801055.1 of Panax notoginseng. NCBI lineage: Eukaryota > Viridiplantae > Streptophyta > Magnoliopsida > Apiales > Araliaceae > Panax > Panax notoginseng. Next base: position 36,678,772 of record CM029014.1, on the reverse strand, counting down.
TTCATTCTTCAACTTCTTTATTTCCTCGGATTTCTCCTCGATTCGACCATTCTCGTGAACAAAATCCCACTCTACGTTTCCTAGATGTGTGTGAAGAGTCACAACTTCCCTATCCCTGTGCTCGATGGTAAGCTCCTGAATAACCGTTCGCTCATTCATCTCTTGAATAGTATCACGTAACTCTATGTTACGGTCATATAGCTCGTCGTACATCTCAGCATCGATGGAGTTCGATGGGAACTCATCTTCTTCCTCAGGATCCTCCTCTGGATCAGTCTCAGGCTCATGCTCCTGACCAACAACGGTGATCAACGGAGATGGCTCTCTCTGTACCAACTGCTTCCTGACAACATGAATGTCTCGGGGCTCCTCCTCCGTAGGTACTCGGGGTTCCTCCTCCCCAGCTCGACTAGCTCCTTCAACATCCGACATCCTGACAACACAATTTTAAGTTTTAGTTACTAAGTTGTACTAGCGAGCACATAAATTTATCACATAAACACATAAAGTCTTTTATTATATTCAATGAATTAAGGAATTCATTTCTTAGAACTCGATAAGAGTTTTCCATCACTGTGTTCTTCCTATAAGGCTACTACCTAAGGTTGTTCCCCCACCTAAGGTTGATAACCTACAGCTCTGATACCAACCTGTGACACCCCCAAATTCGGGTACTTCAACTCCCACATGATTTGGTGTTCACTAAACAAACATCATATGCCTATCTACCCATAATAAATGAAAGCATAAATAGATAGAAATAAATCCTCTCCTTAAGGAGTTACATCATCTGAAATAAATACATCAATCCCAGGTCATACTAACTTTAAATCTGAAATGCGGAAACATAAACAAATAATAGTCTTACACAACATTGACATAAGTCTGAAACATAATTACATAACGACATAAGTAACAAGTCCTCATCACTTGTTAATCTTGCCCTTACCTTTGTTAGTAGAAGGCTCGTCGGACCTTTCGTTCTTAACTGCAATGTTATTATTATGCAAGAATGAGCACGATTGCCCTTAAGTGTAATAATGTAACAACAATATAATAACATGCGAGTGAATCAAAGACTTCTGGAATAAGAAACTCAACTTTTGAATCAAGAATGAATAACAAGAATCAAAAGAATTTCTGAGGGTCATAAGACCTTGAACTATGTCCTAGGTTATCCAGGGTTATACTTGAAATCTTTAACAGTTATAAGACTATGAACTCTTCTACTCGTACTTAGGGGGATCAGCCCTTAGTACCATACTGTGCACAATATCTTAACGCTAAAGCATAAGTAATCCCCTATACAGGGTTGTTCATCTCAGTTTGACATTCGAGTCCGTACCAAAGGAAGTTTGGTTTGGATAATTCAACAAGGGTTCTAAAATTTAGAACGTTCATCAACTAATGACTAGTTGAATCAATAAGGGTTCGCTAGTCTTACAAGGTTCAACAATAACTGATATTTAAATCGAATAATAACTCAAGAGGTATACAATAGAATAAGAATTGTATAATCGAAATCATACTTTGAAAAGATTAATAACCTTTAATATAACATATTGAACTTGATCACTAAATAACAATACTTGATCAATATAGAATATAAGTCTAGAATTTGCTCAATGTAAAGAGATAAGGTTTTAAAACTTGAATAACGATAACAAGTAGGGTTAGGAAACTTGTCTCGTGCGTAGGTTACACGTTCCTCGATTTAATCCTACATACCATTTATATTCACAACACCAGTCAATTATAATGTAACTAACATTACAAGTTCATTCTCTTTGTCTAAACTCTGGTTATGATTATATTTAGTCAAATTACAACACTTGTTTTCACGTAATATTACACTATACGAACAACAAGCTAATTACGCGTTCAACAATTCATTTAAACACGTAAGTATCTCATTAACATGTTAATAGTCTAATTTTAATATCACATTATATGACTAACACATTTTTATGTTCATTAGATTAGGTTACTACTACATTCCCTGAAATAAAAAAGTTAAATTCTCATTTTTGGACAATATTGCAGAGTGGCGCTATGGCGCCACCACCTGTTCTTGGCGCTGTGGCCTAGTCAATTGCACTGCGACTTGGCTGGCGCTGTAGCGCGGGCCTTAAGTGTAACGACCCCAAAATAGGTCCATTCCATCCAACCTATTTTGAGTCGCCAAATACATGGTACAGAAAATAACTACAACTTTATTACAACAATTGTCGTGCAAAATATAACAACACATATGCTGTGAGTTTGGATACAAATATATACCAAATGTGACTCATGTCCCAACCGTGGACAAAACCTCACAATGACACCTTACATAAAGGTATAGTCAAAAACTGTTTTAGAAATTAAAATCTTTGGGAAGTGCTCAAGGAAACCTTCGTACATGGGAGGCCATGCTTCCAAGTTATGATAGATATCATATGTCCACAGAATTATCCTTGGTTGACCTAATAGACCCCAAAGAAAAATAAGAAGATTACTATCATATTCTTTCCAATGGTGAGTCTTCTCTTGACATATCATTATCTCCACTGTCTTTAATCGTGAATTATACTTCAAACAAACACCAAGATTATATAGGTAGTGCGCGTAAATATACTCAGCAAGTGGATGTACACAACCATGTCTTGTGATGACACGAGGTTGTATGTCGTTAGACATCTTGTATAATAGTGGCAAAACACCCTTCCAACGTTGGGTACACCTTACCCTATTGGATTCACCAAATTAAAACTACTAAATGAACTTTTCTATACTGCTTCGGGAGAACCTCCACGGCTAGAGACCACCGTTCTATTTTCCTGTTACCCTCGCTCGACCCAGCTACACTCTTATTACCTGAAAAGAATTGTGAAGCAAAAGGGTGAGCACAACTAGCTCAGTAAAGAATATCATTACTAAAGATAAATAAATTATCAATAGTCTTCAACAGAATTAAATAAGAGATTTAGAACATATGGTAGATGATAAAAATTTTCAACCATAGTTGCAGCGGAACGAGCAATCCATTAGAAGAGTCAAAAGATCATAAAGTCTATTATCTTCTCCATGTTAAAAATCCACCAGCAATGTTTTATCCCTGTAACATAAATAAACAGTTCCCATCCACATTCATGTGAATAACTCATAATCGTATTTATGGTTCTAAATTCCTCTTCTCATTCAGGACAAAGATAATTTTCATCACTTGTCTTTACTTGAAACATCAAAGATCATGGTTATACCAAATCACAGTTCCAGTTCATAATCATACTAATAATTTCATCTTTGCACTACGGCCAAAGATATTCATTTGTATCACCAGTTGGTCATGTTTATCTCAATATCTGTTCATCTTTGCACTACTGGCCAAAGATATTCAACAACATGTCATCTTTGCACTACGGGCCAAAGATATTCATCAACAATTCATCTTTGCACTACAAGCCAAATATATTATTATCTCAAAGAAATATATAATCATTTCAGAATTTATATAACCAATAATTATAACCATGTTAATCAATTCATCTTTACACTTAAGCTTAAGATATTCAATTATAAATTCAATGGTCATGATCATACCAGTCACAATTCAACTTTGCACTACAGGCCAAAGAGAACCCTAGTCATGATCATACCAATAATCTACCCATCTTTACACTCCAGTAAAAGAGAATTTCAACATCAGGGTTATAAAAATGTTATATATGATGATAAAAATAATATGATCAACATATAGTTTTAATCTCAAGAGTAATATTCGTAACGCATGAATAGTAAATCGTGAATAGTAATCTCGACACAAAAGGTAGAAATTCTACAATAAAATTCATACCAATATTTTGGTATAATGATATTGAAAGAATAATATTTCTTAAGCTTATAAACAATTTATTTTAATTGTTTATACTTTACTAAATAATGCATTTAATTATCCTAAAATGCCAAACTCATAAGATTTCATCACCAATAACCAAAAACCCTCATCAAAAATCTGCATATACCTCATATAGGATTCTCAAGCCATAAAATCCTATTTTCTAATTTTCTTACTTCACAAAACATATTTAATTCATTTACTCATAACTAGACTATTTTCATAAAAAATACCAAATCAGTTCCAAAAATATTTCTTTTCTGGGATTTAGCAGAATATAGTCCCATATTAAACATATATTTTTCTCAGAATTTTTAAAATTCATTTACTATTTTCCATATGGCCAAAACCGCTGAATATTTAGACATTTATCATAAATTGTGCTTTTATCCAAAAATTGCGAAATTTATAAAGTATACTTCTATCATATACATGTACTCCCAATAAAAATTTTATCAATTTTGGAGCTAACCAAAAGGAATTATAAGCGGTTACTTTTAAAATAGTCTTTTCTCATAAAATTCATAACTCTCAATCTATACATTCAAAAATCACCATTTTTAGACACAATCAAGAAAACTCATCAAAATATCATTTCAAATTTTTCCAGAATTTTTGAAGGTCAGAAAAATTACGAAACTGAAAAACATAACAACCCTTAAAATTCCTTACTATCCCTTACTATCCCTTACCTCAAAAGAGTAGTACTTCTGATCGGTATGCAAAGTCGAAGGAAACTTGCACTGAATAGCAACTCTCAAAGTATCTAAATACTCATAAAATATGCTTCATAATATAGAGAGAGAAAGAAAGAAAGCTTATGTTTCTGGTGTGATTTTCAATTCTAACTTAGCCCTCTATTTATAGGAAAATTTTAGTAGGCTTGACCTGCAACCTGATGGCTTTACCTGCTACTATTCTCACCCACCACATTTGAAATATAATTCAGCACATTTCTTCACCAACCACAAGTGGGACCCACCAATTCTAGAATTTTCCACCAAAATAATAAACTCCGAAAATTCAACAATTTCTGAACCAGTCATCTTGTAAAATTCATAATAAATCATACGTTCATTATTAAGGGTTCAAAATTTGTGGGCATATACTCAACTTATATATGTATAACATATCCAAAAATTACCACGATCCAACGGTCGGATTAAAAATTATAACCCCCGCAAAATATCTCAAAAATCCTGATTTTTAATACCTCCATTCCGACAAAAATACGGATAAAAACCTCAACATTAACTCCTTCATTTTTAACCACAAAAATATATCCCTCGTTTATATCCACATAAAATAAATATTTCCTTATCATATGAATCAATAATTAATTATTCACAAATAATATTACAGAATAACATTTATGACAACCAGTCCGTTCCCAGGAAAGAGGGGGCTTTCCAATAAGAATTTTTTCTTACTGGCACGCAATTAGGTGACCAAACCTCTCTTTAGACAGAACTTTCTAGACATTACCAATAATGTTATCTAATAATATTATTCAAATAATACGAATTATTGATCTGATAATGGAAAATACTGTGCAGTGACAATTATTGAACAACAATAATATAAAATTTCAACGTAGCAATTATTGAATCAATAAAATAAAATATTGAAAAGTAATTACTGTAACAATTATTGAGTAGTGTCTTCTTACGTAAGAATCAATAATTTCAAAAATACTATGCAATATCGTGTGCTACTGTGCAATAACGCGTATTACTGTATTTTAACCACTGGGTATTCCAACAGTGTTAACGGTAACAACTACGTCGTTATTTGTAAAAACTCAAATTTGTCGTTTTCTTCATCCGACAGTTATTCGTTATGGGGCCCACAAATAGCTGCGTCGTCGTACGAATATTCCCCGACAGAAAGAATATTCCACGACCAAACGAATATTCCCCGACAACAATGAATATTTTATAGCCACTTGAAAAATTTTCACATTTCACCCATAACTTTAAACTTTTATCAATTTAACCATTTACTGAATAGTAATTATAAGAAAAATTGAATACCTTTATTTCATAAAATTCGGGGTCTTACAATCTCCCCTCCTTATGAAATTTCGTCCCCGAAATTTACGTACCTGATATTTCAAAGAGTTGAGAATACCTTGCTTTCATTTCAGATTCCATCTTCCCTGTCATCATGATTTCTCCATTGCTCATCTCCTGTTGTTCAAATATCATTCTAAAATACAGCTTCAAAACAAGGGTTAATTTAACAAATTAACATATCACATAATATCCCGATATTATGACTGACCAACAAATAAGCTTAGGTAGGACACACTAGCGAAGGATTTACTCATCTCTCTCCTCCTAGTTATATTTCCCGATCTCCGCCAGAGATCATATCCCTAAGCTCTGATACCAAAATGTAACGACCCCAAAATAGGTCCATTCCATCCAACCTATTTTGAGTCGCCAAATACATGGTACAGAAAAATAACTACAACTTTATTACAACAATTGTCGTGCAAAATATAACAACACATATGCTGTGAGTTTGGATACAAATATATACCAAATGTGACTCATGTCCCAACCGTGGATAACACCTCACAATGACACCTTACATAAAGGTATAGTCAAAAACTGTTTTAGAAATTAAAATCTTTGGGAAGTGCTCAAGGAAACCTTCGTACATGGGAGGCCATGCTTCCAAGTTATGATAGATATCATATGTCCACAGAATTATCTTTGGTTGACCTAATAGACCCCAAAGAAAAACAAGAAGATTACTATCATATTCTTTCCAATGGTGAGTCTTCTCTTGACATATCATTATCTCCACTGTCTTTAATCGTGAATTATGCTTCAAACAAACACCAAGATTATATAGGTAGTGCTCGTAAATATACTCAGCAAGTGGATGTACACAACCATGTCTTGTGATGACACGAGGTTGTATGTCGTTAGACATCTTGTATGATAGTGGCAAAACACCCTTCCAACGTTGGGTACACCTTACCCTATTGGATTCACCAAATTAAAACTACTAAATGAACTTTTCTATACTGCTTCGGGAGAACCTCCACAGCTAGAGACCACCGTTCTATTTCCCTGTTACCCTCGCTCGACCCAGCTACACTCTTATTACCTGAAAAGAATTGTGAAGCAAAAGGGTGAGCACAACTAACTCAGTAAAGAATATCATTACTAAAGATAAATAAATTATCAATAGTCTTCAACAGAATTAAATCAGAGATTTAGAACATATGGTAGATGATAAAAATTTTCAACCATAGTTGCAGCAGAACGAGCAATCCATTAGAAGAGTTAAATAGATCATAAAGTCTATTATCTTCTCCATGTTAAAAATCCACCAGCAATGTTTTATCCCTGTAACATAAATAAACAGTTCCCATCCACATTCATGTGAATAACTCATAATCATATTTATGGTTCTAAATTCCTCTTCTCATTCAGGACAAAGATAATTTTCATCACTTGTCTTTACTTGAAACATCAAAGATCATGGTTATACCAAATCACAGTTCCAGTTCATAATCATACTAATAATTTCATCTTTGCACTACGGCCAAAGATATTCATTTGTATCACCAGTTGGTCATGTTTATCTCAATATCTGTTCATCTTTGCACTACTGGCCAAAGATATTCAACAACATGTCATCTTTGCACTACGGGCCAAAGATATTCATCAACAATTCATCTTTGCACTACAAGCCAAATATATTATTATCTCAAAGAAATATATAATCATTTCAGAATTTATATAACCAATAATTATAACCATGTTAATCAATTCATCTTTACACTTAAGCTTAAGATATTCAATTATAAATTCAATGGTCATGATCATACCAGTCACAATTCAACTTTGCACTACAGGCCAAAGAGAACCCTAGTCATGATCATACCAATAATCTACCCATCTTTACACTCTAGTGAAAGAGAATTTCAACATCAGGGTTATAAAAATGTTATATATGATGATAAAAATAATATGATCAACATATAGTTTTAATCTCAAGAGTAATATTCGTAACTCATGAATAGTAAATCGTGAATAGTAATCTCGACACAAAAGGTAGAAATTCTACAATAAAATTCATACCAATATTTTGGTATAATGATATTGAAAGAATAATATTTCTTAAGCTTATAAACAATTTATTTTAATTGTTTATACTTTACTAAATAATGCATTTAATTATCCTAAAATGCCAAACTCATAAGATTTCATCACCAATAACCAAAAACCCTCATCAAAAATCTGCATATACCTCATATAGGATTCTCAAGCCATAAAATCCTATTTTTTATTTATTTTCTTACTTCACAAAACATATTTAATTCATTTACTCATAACTAGACTATTTTCATAAAAAATACCAAATCAGTTCCAAAAATATTTCTTTTCTGGAATTTAGCAGAATATAATCTCATATTAAACATATATTTTTCTCAGAATTTTTAAAATTCATTTACTATTTTCCATATGGCCAAAACCGCCGAATATTTAGACATTTATCATAAATTGTACTTTTATCCAAAAATTCGAAATTTACAAAGTATACTTCTATCATATACATGTACTCCCAATAAAAATTTTATCAATTTTGGAGTTAACCACAAGGAATTATAAGCGGTTACTTTTAAAATAGTCTTTTCTCATAAAATTCATAACTCTCAATCTATACATCCAAAAATCACCATTTTTGGACACAATCAAGAAAACTCATCAAAATATCATTTCAAATTTTTCCAGAATTTTTGAAGGTCAGAAAAATTACGAAACTGAAAAACATAACAACCCTTAAAATTCCTTACTATCCCTTACTATCCCTTACCTCAAAAGAGCAGTACTTCTGATCGGTATGCAAAGTCGAAGGAAACTTGCACTGAATAGCAACTCTCAAAGTATCTAAATACTCATAAAATATGCTTCATAATATAGAGAGAGAAAGAAAGAAAGCTTATGTTTCTGGTGTGATTTTCAATTCTAACTTAGCCCTCTATTTATAGGAAAATTTTAGTAGGCTTGACCTGCAACCTGATGGCTTTACCTGCTACTATTCTCACCTACCACATTTGAAATATAATTCAGCACATTTTTCTTCACCAACCACAAGTGGGGCCCACCAATTCTAGAATTTTCCACCAAAATAATAAACTCCGAAAATTCAACAATTTCTGAACCAGTCATCTTGTAAAATTCATAATAAATCATACGTTCATTTTTAACGGTTCAAAATTTGTGGGCATATACTCAACTTATATATGTATAACATATCCAAAAATTACCACGATCCAACGGTCGGATTAAAAATTATAACCCCCGCAAAATATCTCAAAAATCCTGATTTTTAATACCTCCATTCCGACAAAAATACGGATAAAAACCTCAACATTAACTCCTTCATTTTTAACCACAAAAATATATCCCTCGTTTATATCCACATAAAATAAATATTTCCTTATCATATGAATCAATAATTAATTATTCACAAATAATATTACAGAATCACATTTATGACAACCAGTCCGTTCCCAGGAAAGAGGGGGCTTTCCAATAAGAATTTTTTCTTACTGGCGCGCAATTAGGTGACCAAACCTCTCTTTAGACAGAACTTTCTAGACATTGCCAATAATGTTATCTAATAATATTATTCAAATAATACGAATTATTGATCTGATAATGGAAAATACTGTGCAGTGACAATTATTGAACAACAATAATATAAAATTTCAACGTAGCAATTATTGAATCAATAAAATAAAATATTGAAAAGTAATTACTGTAACAATTATTGAGTAGTGTCTTCTTACGTAAGAATCAATAATTTCAAAAATACTATGCAATATCGTGTGCTACTGTGCAATAACGCGTATTACTGTATTTTAACCACTGGGTATTCCAACAGTGTTAACGGTAACAACTACGTCGTTATTTGTAAAAACTCAAATTTGTCGTTTTCTTCATCCGACAGTTATTCGTTATGGGGCCCACAAATAGCTGCGTCGTCGTACGAATATTCCCCGACAGAAAGAATATTCCACGACCAAACGAATATTCCCCGACAACAATGAATATTTTATAGCCACTTGAAAAATTTTCACATTTCACCCATAACTTTAAACTTTTATCAATTTAACCATTTACTGAATAGTAATTATAAGAAAAATTGAATACCTTTATTTCATAAAATTCGGGGTCTTACAATCTCCCCTCCTTATGAAATTTCGTCCCCGAAATTTACGTACCTGATATTTCAAAGAGTTGAGAATACCTTGCTTTCATTTCAGATTCCATCTTCCCTGTCATCATGATTTCTCCATTGCTCATCTCCTGTTGTTCAAATATCATTCTAAAATACAGCTTCAAAACAAGGGTTAATTTAACAAATTAACATATCACATAATATCCCGATATTATGACTGACCAACAAATAAGCTTAGGTAGGACACACTAGCGAAGGATTTACTCATCTCTCTCCTCCTAGTTATATTTCCCGATCTCCGCCAGAGATCATATCCCTAAGCTCTGATACCAAAATGTAACGACCCCAAAATAGGTCCATTCCATCCAACCTATTTTGAGTCGCCAAATACATGGTACAGAAAAATAACTACAACTTTATTACAACAATTGTCGTGCAAAATATAACAACACATATGCTGTGAGTTTGGATACAAATATATACCAAATGTGACTCATGTCCCAACCGTGGATAACACCTCACAATGACACCTTACATAAAGGTATAGTCAAAAACTGTTTTAGAAATTAAAATCTTTGGGAAGTGCTCAAGGAAACCTTCGTACATGGGAGGCCATGCTTCCAAGTTATGATAGATATCATATGTCCACAGAATTATCTTTGGTTGACCTAATAGACCCCAAAGAAAAACAAGAAGATTACTATCATATTCTTTCCAATGGTGAGTCTTCTCTTGACATATCATTATCTCCACTGTCTTTAATCGTGAATTATGCTTCAAACAAACACCAAGATTATATAGGTAGTGCTCGTAAATATACTCAGCAAGTGGATGTACACAACCATGTCTTGTGATGACACGAGGTTGTATGTCGTTAGACATCTTGTATGATAGTGGCAAAACACCCTTCCAACGTTGGGTACACCTTACCCTATTGGATTCACCAAATTAAAACTACTAAATGAACTTTTCTATACTGCTTCGGGAGAACCTCCACAGCTAGAGACCACCGTTCTATTTCCCTGTTACCCTCGCTCGACCCAGCTACACTCTTATTACCTGAAAAGAATTGTGAAGCAAAAGGGTGAGCACAACTAGCTCAGTAAAGAATATCATTACTAAAGATAAATAAATTATCAATAGTCTTCAACAGAATTAAATAAGAGATTTAGAACATATGGTAGATGATAAAAATTTTCAACCATAGTTGCAGCGGAACGAGCAATCCATTAGAAGAGTCAAAAAGATCATAAAGTCTATTATCTTCTCCATGTTAAAAATCCACCAGCAATGTTTTATCCCTGTAACATAAATAAACAGTTCCCATCCACATTCATGTGAATAACTCATAATCGTATTTATGGTTCTAAATTCCTCTTCTCATTCAGGACAAAGATAATTTTCATCACTTGTCTTTACTTGAAACATCAAAGATCATGGTTATACCAAATCACAGTTCCAGTTCATAATCATACTAATAATTTCATCTTTGCACTACGGCCAAAGATATTCATTTGTATCACCAGTTGGTCATGTTTATCTCAATATATGTTCATCTTTGCACTACTGGCCAAAGATATTCAACAACATGTCATCTTTGCACTACGGGCCAAATATATTCATCAACAATTCATCTTTGCACTACAAGCCAAATATATTATTATCTCAAAGAAATATATAATCATTTCAGAATTTATATAACCAATAATTATAACCATGTTAATCAATTCATCTTTACACTTAAGCTTAAGATATTCAATTATAAATTCAATGGTCATGATCATACCAGTCACAATTCAACTTTGCACTACAGGCCAAAGAGAACCCTAGTCATGATCATACCAATAATCTACCCATCTTTACACTCCAGTAAAAGAGAATTTCAACATCAGGGTTATAAAAATGTTATATATGATGATAAAAATAATATGATCAACATATAGTTTTAATCTCAAGAGTAATATTCGTAACGCATGAATAGTAAATCGTGAATAGTAATCTCGACACAAAAGGTAGAAATTCTACAATAAAATTCATACCAATATTTTGGTATAATGATATTGAAAGAATAATATTTCTTAAGCTTATAAACAATTTATTTTAATTGTTTATACTTTACTAAATAATGCATTTAATTATCTTAAAATGCCAAACTCATAAGATTTCATCACCAATAACCAAAAACCCTCATCAAAAATCTGCATATACCTCATATAGGATTCTCAAGCCATAAAATCCTATTTTCTAATTTTCTTACTTCACAAAACATATTTAATTCATTTACTCATAACTAGACTATTTTTATAAAAAATACCAAATCAGTTCCAAAAATATTTTTTTTCTGAGATTTAGCAGAATATAGTCCCATATTGAACATATATTTTTCTCAGAATTTTTAAAATTCATTTACTATTTTCCATATGGCCAAAACCGCCGAATATTTAGACATTTATCATAAATTGTACTTTTATCCAAAAATTCCGAAATTTACAGAGTATACTTCTATCATATACATGTACTCCCAATAAAAATTTTATCAATTTTGGAGTTATCCACAAGGAATTATAAGCGGTTACTTTTAAAATAGTCTTTTCTTATAAAATTCATAACTCTCAATCTATACATCCAAAAATCACCATTTTTGGACACAATCAAGAAAACTCATCAAAATATCATTTTAAATTTTTCCAGAATTTTTGAAGGTCAGAAAAATTACGAAACTGAAAAACATAACAACCCTTAAAATTCCTTACTATCCCTTACTATCCCTTACCTCAAAAGAGCAGTACTTCTGATCGGTATGCAAAGCCGAAGGAAACTTGCACTGAATAGCAACTCTCAAAGTATCTAAATACTCACAAAATATGCTTCATAATATAGAGAGAGAAAGAGAGAAAGCTTATATTTCTGGTGTGATTTTCAATTCTAACTTAGCCCTCTATTTATAGGAAAATTTTAGTAGGCTTGACCTGCAACCTGATGGCTTTACCTGCTACTATTCCCACCCACCACATTTGAAATATAATTCAGCACATTTCTTCACCAACCACAAGTGGGGCCCACCAATTCTAGAATTTTCCACCAAAATGATAAACTCCGAAAATTCAACAATTTCTGAACCAGTCATCTTGTAAAATTCATAATAAATCATACGTTCATTTTTAACGGTTCAAAATTTGTGGGCATATACTCAACTTATATATGTATAACATATCCAAAAATTACCACGATCCAACGGTCGGATTAAAAATTATAACCCCCGCAAAATATCTCAAAAACCCTGATTTTTAATACCTCCATTCCGACAAAAATACGGATAAAAACCTCAACATTAACTCCTTCATTTTTAACCACAAAAATATATCCCTCGTTTATATCCACATAAAATAAATATTTCCTTATCATATGAATCAATAATTAATTATTCACAAATAATATTACAGAATCACATTTATGACAACCAGGCCCTTCCCAGGAAAGAGGGGGCTTTCCAATAAGAATTTTTCCTTACTGGCGCGCAATTAGGTGACCAAACCTCTTCTTAGACAGAACTTTCTAGACATTGCCAATAATGTTATCTAATAATATTATTCAAATAATACGAATTATTGATCTGATAATGGAAAATACTGTGCAGTGACAATTATTGAACAACAATAATATAAAATTTCAACGTAGCAATTATTGAATCAATAAAATAAAATATTGAAAAGTAATTACTATAACAATTATTGAGTAGTGCCTTCTTACGTAAGAATCAATAATTTCAAAAATACTATGCAATATCGTGTGCTACTGTGCAATAACGCGTATTACTGTATTTTAACCACTGGGTATTCCAACAGTGTTAACGGTAACAACTACGTCGTTATTTGTAAAAATTCAAATTTGTCGTTTTCTTCATCCGACAGTTATTCGTTATGGGGCCCACAAATAGCTGCGCCGTCGTACGAATATTCCCCGACAGAAAGAATATTCCACGACCAAACGAATATTCCCCGACAACAATGAATATTTTATAGCCACTTGAAAAATTTTCACATTTCACCCATAACTTTAAACTTTTATTAATTTAACCATTTACTGAATAGTAATTATAAGAAAAATTGAATACCTTTATTTCATAAAATTCGGGGTCTTACATTAAGCCTGCAGTCGGTGCTGCGGCACGGCGAACTAGTTCCAGAAGCTGCAATTCGTGAAAAATGCAGAACATGGCCAAAACACTCAATTAATTTATTTACAAGCATACCCAGGCACTATAATACACATATAACTACTACTCAACCCTTCTAGCATGATTTTAACAAGTTAAAACATATAATTTCTAGAATCAAATCATGTAATTTCATGTTCTTGGTGATTTTGAAAGTTTTTTAAAGATAAAACATAAAAATTGACACTACGGGTTCATTATAACACCAAATCTGTCCATTCGAAGTTTGATTTCTTCGTTTTAACATACATAAGCATACACAAGTGTAAATTTTTTATACAACATATGATTAAAGCATTTAATTTGTACGTAAGGGCCATATGGCCATATTTTTATATTCTGTAACTTCAAAAATCTAATTACGACATATTTTTATGAAATTGATGTTATGAAAACATACAATCTATAGTAAAAACATGTTATGATAACATATTATCACATATATACACATAATCGCTACTCTTTCTAATTACAGAGACTTTAACTTTCAATTACAGAGACTTACACTAATTTTTTTTCTCCATAAATAAAAAAAACGTAAATTAGAGGTTGGGTTAAAGAGATTACCTTGAACCAACTTCTGTGATTCTCCAATCTAACAATTTCTCTAAACTCTTTCTGAATTCTCTCTAGATTTTCTAAACTTTCTTCTGATTAATGATATGAGTATACGCTTAATATAATTATATCGCAAATAAACTGACGTTGGTTGTGGTCAGTTAATCCAACTCGTGGGTTAACTGCCCAACTCCCTTTAGGGTCTCGTTTGGCTAGCATTAATAGGCTCAATTTCATTTAATTTAACTAACCTCTTATAATATAGTTTTAATCATATCACACCCAATTGCACAATCAATCAAATATCTTGTTTAATTTAATTTAAATAAAATATAATAATTTTTCATTAATTCACATAGTCACATAATTAATTTTCTCATTTATTAATTATGTCAAGTTATTAATTTTCTAATTAATTATTAAATTAATTAAAATAACATTTATATTTACTAAATAATCTATTTAATTCAATAAGCTCACTTGAATACATACTTTGAATAATAAAAATTCTCCACATTAATTTAATAAATATAACACATATAATTAAATTAATCTACCATAATTTCATCAATTAATTATTTAATCCAATAATTAAATCATCGAAAAAAATATTTATTTAATTCAATAAATATTCAAAATAAATTATAAAATCTCGTTCTTCACACTTTCAACTTTAGCTGCAATGTTAATTGCAAAAGTGAGCAAACAATTGCTCACTGATATAAAGAGTGGTAATGATAACAACATGAGAATGATTAACGAATGCTGAATGATAATGAACTTGTTCTACGAATCAAAAATAGAAAACAAGTTCGAACTTTAATGTCTGAGGGTCTTAAGATCACGAACTATATCTCTGGTGATCAGGTATTACTACCCCAACTTTAACAGTCATTTAGACTATACAGACCCTACTTAACGTACTTAGGGGGATCAGCCCTTTGTACCATGTATTGTGCACAAATATCTAAACGTTACACGTACAAAATCACTTATGTAAGGGTTGTTCGTCACAGTTTGGATTTAGAATTCCCGCACTAAAGAAAGTTTAGCTTGGAACTAACTTATCAGTGGTTCTAGAATTTTAGAACACTATAGACTAGTTCAATTAATAAGAGTTTGCTTACTACTTGAAGGTTTAATACAACAATATAGAATTGAACAAGGTTATCAAAGTCAATGATCGAATAACAACAATATATAATTGAGTAGACATGATATACATGCAAAGTACTATATTCAATAGAGTTAGAACAATCTCCTTTGAATCGATGTATTAGAACAATATATACTTCAAATAATATTAAGGAAAGTGAAACCTGCTCGATGTAACGAATTAGATTACAAGGGTTTGTACAATCATACACAAGGTAGAATCAATAGGCTTGCTCAACTATAATATAGGATTTGCATAATGATAACTTAGAACTAGAAAGCTTGCTTGATAATAACAAAATAACAAAATTATGGAACTCGTATTCATTATAAAGAGAATGAAGTTAGGAAACTTGCCTTGTATGTAAGCTACACAAGTATAATAATGTTCGCCAATTACCCGACACATATCATTGAAATTGCAATTACAATTAGTTGTATTAATATTAGTTTTAGGGGTTTAACCCACCACTTAAGCCATAACCCTATCTTAATGTCTAATCATGTTGGTTAACATCCTTAATGAATCTGAAATTTCACTATAAACTAACATAAACCTTATTATTTATCTTTAACTTTTGAAAACATCACATTTGGTTGATTACATAACTTACTAATTCATAATCTATAGTTTCAACATTATGATTACAACACATTACTACGTCTTGTAACATATTTTAGGTCCTTTACAAATCATTACAATATGTTAAGTTAACAATTTCCTAGCTATGTTGTTAACAGCTCAATTCTGGGTCTGACTAACCACTGGCGCAGCCGCGCCATGGTTAGCTTAGAGTCCAGTGCGCCCGCGCCAAAAGGCAGCGCGCCCGCGCTCGACACTAGAAACAGTTTTGCAGAAACTCGAACACAGTCTCTATTTTAGGCAAAAAATCCCAATTTCACGATAACATGGATAACCCACACACTATAAACTTAACTAAAGTCACATAGCATATACACACAATCCTTCTAACACCTAAAACAACCTACATAACCAAATTTAGAGGATTAAAACCTTGTTTTTACCAATTTCTTCATTTTTTACACTTTTAACGAATTTGATTGTCACAACTTCGTTTCTTAACCAATTAAAATGATTTAAACTACGTTGTTTTCGTTTCTTAACATACTAGCATAATCCAACATCAATTTACAGATTATATCACATATTGAGCATGAAATTTTGTACTTTCTTAAACCGTTTTTCATGCATAAACACTATTATTACAATTTCTTCCTACAATCCCAATTTCTTGTAATCTAATCATCAAATAGCACTCACATACGATGATTAACAGATTATAAACCACATACATACTTGTATAAATACCATGTGATAAGCAATTTACAGAAGATGATCATAGAAACTCAAAATATAAACATTAGAAGTAAAATATACCTTCAAACCCTAGTTATATGCTAGTAAGAGATGGTGAAACTCTCCTTCCTCTTGGCAAAATCACAGAAAACTCTCTCTCTCTCTCAAAGCCTCTGTATTTCCTCTCTTCCTCACCAAGCTCAGCACTAGCCTTAGAAAAAGAACGCGTAACATATAACTGGCTCCCTCTTCCCCCACGTACGTCAGGTGAAAAACAAATAGGCGTTAGTTAAAATAAACCAAAAGCCATAAGGCTACGTTTGGTTACACACAATCTCCCCCATACTAGATTATTTTAATATACATTATATAGTTTTCACTTGTCACCCTTTGGTTAATTTAAATAACTTACAATAATAATTATAATCTGATTATAATTATACTTATGATTAATAAATTATTATATATCTAATTTAATTAATAAATTAGACTTAAAAATTACTTTATTTAATTATTTCATTAAATATTAAATAATTCATTTAATTTAATTATTTTCTTAAATTACATCCTTTAAATAAAAATATCATTATTCATTTTAATTAACATTAATCAATTTAGTTACTAAATTCTTGCATGTCAATTCCATCAATTATTTATTTGCTCAATAAATAAATTTATTAAAATATTTATTTAATTCAATAAATATTTAAATTAAATATAAAAATTTCTCGATCGTTACATCTTTCTCTCCTTAAAAGAATTCTATCCCCGGATCACAACTCGATAAATTCATTCGTCACATTCTTCCCTCCTTAATAGAATTCTGTCCCCAGAATCATAATACAAGATTAAGCAAATAACTGAGGATAATTCTTCATCATAACATCTTCAAGTTTCCACGTAGCTTCTTCTGCATTGTGGTTTCTCCAGATTACCTTAACAGATGGTATCACTTTATTCCTTAATACTTGCTCTTTTATGTCGATAATTTGAACAGGGACTTCTTCATAGGACAAATCTTTCTCAAACTGTAACGGCTCATATTCTATAACATGTGTTATAGTCATGCTTATATGGCCTTAATACCGAGACATGAAAAATGTTATGAATATGTTCTAATTCTGGAGGTAAAGCTACCTCATACGCCACTTCACCAACTCTTCGAAGCACTTCAAAAGGTCCTATAAATCTAGGGCTTAATTTTCTCTTCTTGCAAAATCGAATTTTCCCCTTCCAGGGAGAAACTCTCAAGAAAACATAACTACCAACATCGAATTCCCAATTTTGTCAATGTTAATCGGCATATTTCTTTTGTTTATCTTGCGCAGCTATCAATCTGGCTCGAATCACCTTGATGATCTCGACGATTTGTTATGCCAACTCTGGCCCAATTAATAGCTAATGTTCACCTACCTCATCCCAGCATAACGGAGTTTTGCATTTCCTTTCGTATAACACTTCGTAAGGCGGCATGCCAATACTTGTGTGATAACTATTATTATAGGCAAATTTAACCAATGGTAAATGGTCATCCCAATTTCCTTTAAAATTCATGATACATGCTCTGAGCATATCTTTTAGTGTCTGGATAGTTCTCTCACTTTGTCCGTCGATCTGAGGATGGTACGCTGTGCTCATTCTCAGCTGTGTTCCCAAACATTCTTGTAACCGTTTTCAGAAATTAGATGTGAAATGTGGATCTCTGTCTGATGGACACAGGTACACCGTATCTTGAAACAATTTCCTTCACGTAAAGTTTTGACAACCGATATAGGTTAAATCTAATCTTGATTGGCAAAAAGTGTGTCAACTTCGTCAATCGATCGACAATCACCCAAATGGCATCATAACCTTGTTGAGTCGTAGGAAGACCAACCAGAAAATCCATTGTGATATGCTCCCATTTCCATTCTGGTATCTCTAACGGTTGTAATAATCCGCTTGGCCTTTGGTGTTCAGCTTTAACTTTCTAACATGTTAAACACTTCACCACACACTCAGCCACGTCTTTTTTCATATTCGACCACCAAAAATGATGTCTAAGATCATGGTACATCTTTGTACTTCCAGGGTGAATTGCATATTTTGAGTTGTGAGTTTCACTCAGAATTTCCTCTTTAATTTCCAGTACTGGCGGAACCCAAATTCTCCAAATTCTCCCTTCGAATCAAAGTAACCCTTCCAAATCGATTTTGAATTTATTTTCCTCACCCTCAAATACTCTCTGTTTTATCTTTTCGCAGTCTTCATCCTGAAGTTGTGCATTTTTCACCTTATCTACCAACGTTAAACTGTTTCCCATCTGGAATAATTTTTCGTCTAACTCTGTCGAATGTTTGATTTCTAACTCCATCTTGGCCATTTCTTCTACAAGCTTCTCCTGGGCAGTCAACATCATTAATTTCTCTCGTCCCTTCCTACTTAAAGCATCATCAACAACATTCGCCTTTTCAGGATGATAGAAAATCTCGCAGTCATAGTCTTTGATCAACTCCAACCATCTTCTATGTCTCATATTTAAATCTTTTTTTGTAAAGATATACTTCAGACTTTTATGGTCGGTATATATCTCACACCTCTCTCCATAAAGATAATGTCTCCAAATTTTCAGGGCAAATACCGCCGCAACCAACTCTAAGTCATGAGTCGGATACCCTTTCTCATAATCTTTCAATTGACGTGATGCGTACGCAATAACTCTGCCGTTCTGCATAAGCACACAGCCTAGTCCTTTATGTGATGAGTCACTATACACCACAAAATTCTTTGTATCATCAGGCAATGACAACACAAGTGCTAAACTCAACCTCTTCTTTAATTCTCGAATACTTTCCTCACACTTCTCTGTCCAAACAAACTTAACCGCCTTTCTAGTTAAATTCGTCAACGGAGTTGCGATCTTAGAAAAGTCTTGTATAAAATGCCTGTAGTAACCTGCCAATCCTAAGAAACTCCTTACCTCTAACGGTGTCTTCGGCTAATCTCAGTTTATTACAGCTTCAACCTTTGATAGATCCACCGAAATTTCGTCCTTATCAATAACGTGTCCGAGAAACTGTACATGTTCCAACCAAAATTCACATTTTGAAAATTTAGCGTACAACTTCTCTTTTCTCAATGTCTCCAACATCACTATTAAGTGTTCAACATGTTCTTCCTTGGTCTTGGAATATACCAATATATCATCGATAAACACCACAACAAATTTGTCTAAGAATGGTTTAAACACCTTGTTCATCAAATCCATGAACACTGCAGGTGCATTGATTAAACTAAATAACATAACCAGAAACTCGTAATGACCATACCGAGTTCTGAACGCTGTTTTTGGTACATCATCTGGCCTCACCTTCAACTGATGATAATCGTTTCTCAAGTCTATCTTTGAGAAATACTTCGCTCCTTTAAGTTGATCGAACAAATCATCAATTCTCGATAACGGATACTTATTTTTAATCGTGACCTTATTCAATTCCTTGTAATCAATGCAGAGCCGCATCGATCCATCTTTCTTCTTAACAAACAACACCGGTGCTCCCCATGGTGAAACACTCGGCTGGATATACTTCTTATCGATCAATTCTTGCAACTGCACCATTAACCCTTTCATCTCTATGGGAGCCATTCTGTATGGGGCTTTAGATATCGAGGTCGTTCCTGGTACTAAATCAATTACGAACTCAATTTGTCTATTTGGTGGAAGACCAGGCAAATCGTCTAGAAATACTTCTGCAAAATCTCTTATGATCTGTATCTCTTCTAACTTCGCATTCTTCTTCTGTGTATCAACTATATAGGCTAAGTATCCTCCACGTCCTTGTCTTAACAACTTCTTGGCTGGCATCACCGTCAGACAACTTGCTTGTCGAGGTGATTTACTGCCAAAGAACACAACTCTTCCATAATTGAATAACCAATCTATTCCCATTATGACATTAAATTTCTCAAGATTAATTGGTATCAAATCTACCATCATCTCGTGACCTTTTATAACCACTCTACAATTCTTATATATGAATCTAACAGGAATCACCTCCATATTCGCAATTTCTATGCTCAAAGGGTAATCTAATTCTTCTTGAGGCAAATCTAAGTTCTGAGCAAACTCATCGAATATAAATGAACAAGTCGCACCCGAGTCAAATAACACATAAGCATTAATACCAATAATCGGAATGATACTTGACACCACATCCTTAGACTGTACAGCATCTTGCACGGTCATATTGAAAGTCCTCGCAGTAGGTCGGCTTGACTGTGTTGGTCCAGTGA
Source organism: Panax notoginseng (assembly GCA_016801055.1). Taxonomy (NCBI): domain Eukaryota; kingdom Viridiplantae; phylum Streptophyta; class Magnoliopsida; order Apiales; family Araliaceae; genus Panax; species Panax notoginseng. The sequence continues at coordinate 36,657,169 of CM029014.1, read as the reverse complement.
TAGTCAATGTACCACCACCGTTGTTTCCCTTTCCTTCACTTGTACTTCCTGCTGGCTTTATAGGGAAATCACGAGCCATGTGATCCTTCGAACCACAGGTAAAACATGCTCCTTTCTTTTGGCTAAAATAGCTCGATGCAATATGTCCCTCCTGACCACAGTTGAAACACACCTGTTTTCCCTTCAAATATACCCCAGTATGGTTCTTTTCACAAGTAGCAAAAGCTTCAAACTTTTTCTTCTGCTGACTTCCTTGTTGTCCTCCCGCAGTCGAATTCTCGCTCCACTTCCTCTTTTAATTGTTACTTCCAAAGTTACTTCCACCAGCATTATTTTCATTCTCATTCTTCCTCTTCTTCTGTTCTTGATTGTACTTGGTCAAGGCATCGCTTCCGCCTTCCGCGATAATTGCCTTTTCCAGTACAGCCGCAAATGTATTTAACTGGAACATTGAAACCTTGCTATACAGCCAGGGTTTCAATCCTTGTTCGAACCTTCTTGCCTTTCACTCGTCAATATTGACTTGATAAGTGGCAAACCTTGCCAACTTGTTAAACTTTGCAGCATATTCTGGCACCGTCATGATTCCTTGTTTCAGCTCCAGAAATTGCACCTCCAGCTGATTCCGAGAACTTGCTGGAAAATACATTTTGAAAAATATCTCCTTAAATCTATCCCGTGCTATCACTCCTTGTCCCCCACGAACCTTATTTTCATGCCACCAGTAGCTAGCTTCAGACTTCAGCATGAACGTTGCGAACGAAGTCTTCTGATCTTCGTTGACTCTAGCAACGTCGAACACTTTCTCCATTTCCATGATCGAGGTTTAGGCTTCCACTGGATTCATAGACCCTTAAAACTCTGGCAGTCCAACTGCTTTGAATTCCTTGAAGGTCGTGACTTGAGCTTGCGGTTGATTTGCAAGTGCTCCTGTTAACAAGGTTACCAACTGCTGAATCGGGTTAGCGTTGGCCTCGTTGTTATTGTTAGTAGACCCCTCAGGAGGTGGTTGTTGACGTGGTTGTCTTCTTCTAGTAGGCATTTTCTGTTTAAAATATACGCTTATTAGATCAATATTCAATTCCTTGAATATCCTAAAGTTTAACTTTAAATATTCTAAGATTAAAGCTATAACACATAACATTTCAAATAAACTTTGATATTTTATTCATTCATAATGTTTTAAAACATAATAAAGATAGCATAACCGCTATTAACATCCACTTTCCTGAACTAGACAAGTTTCAGGATTACATTCTCATATTATCCCTTTATTCATCTCAAAATAAGGGATTTACAGCTTATTTATTCACATACTTAACCACATATTATTATTCTAATTCTCTCTATTTAGGCATATTAAGACGTCGCAAGGCTTCTTTACGCTCCTTCTCCATAATATGGTACGCCATTCTACGATCCATCACGAACCACGGCAAATCTTCAAACTGAGGTGGGTAATAAAAGACTCGATCCTGGGCCCTATCAATCGCAGAATTAAAGGTGTGATCCATCTCATTCATCTTGGCCTTCTTCACTTGGACCTTAGCCTCAGCACGGTCTGCATGATGAGTCGCCTTCATCCAAGCGTCCTCTACCCTTGCACGTTTAGCTGACTCCTCCTTCAAGTCATCTTTTAACTTCTCTGCATCAGTCTTCATCTTTTCGTTCACTGCCAACAGATCTTCATGTTGACCCTTTGTATGAACTAGGTCCCACTCTGTGTTTCCAAGTCTTGAGTCGAGTTCCTAAATCTATGCATCTTTCTGCTCTATCGTAGCGTGATGCATCTTAACCAACTCCTTCAGTTCCTCAACTTTGTCCCGTAATTCTATGTTACGGTCATATAGTGTATCATACATCTCAACCGATATGGAGTTTGGTGGAAACTCCATAGGATCCTCTTCCTTATCATCCTCCTGGATCAACTGCTCCAGCACAACATGAATATCTCGGGGTACATTGTAAGACCCCGAATTTTATGAAATAAAAGTATTCAATTTTTCTTATAATTACAATTCTGTAAATGGTTAAATTGATAAATGTTAAAGTTAAGGGTGATATATGATTTTTTTTCAAAATACGCAAGTGATTATAAAATAATCATTGTTGTCGGGGAATATTCGTTTGGTCGTGGAATATTCTTTCTGTCGGAGAATATTCGTACGACGGCGCAGTTATTTGTGGGCCCCATAACGAATAACTGTCGGGTGAAGGAAAACGACAAATTTGAGTTTTTACAAATAACGGCGTAGTTGTTACCGTTAACACTGTTGGAATACCCGGTGGTTAAAATATAGTAATACGCGTTATTGCACAGTAGCACACGGTATTGCATAGTATTTTTGAAATTATTGATTCTTGCGTAAGAAGGCACTACTCAATAATTGTTACAGTAATTACTGTTCAATATTTTATTTTATTGATTCAATAATTGCTGCGTTGATATTTTATATTATTGTTGTTTCAATAATTGTTGCTGCACAGTATTTTCTATTATCAGATCAATAATTCATATTATTTGAATAATATTATTAGATAACATTATTGGCAATGTCGAGAAAGTTCTGTCTAAGGAGAGGTTTGGTCATCTAATTGCGCGCTAGTAAGGAGAAATCCTTATTGGAAAGCCCCCTCTTTCCTGGGAACGGCCTGGTTGTCATAAATGTGATTCTGTAATATTATTTGTGAATAATTAATTATTGATTCATATGATAAGGAAATATTTATTTTATGTGGATATAAATGAGGGATATATTTTTGTGGTTAAAAAATGAAGGAGTTAATGTTGAGATTTTTATCCGTATTTTTGTCGGAATGGAGGTATTAAAAATCAGGGTTTTTTGAGAAATATTGCGGGTGTTATAATTTTTAATCCGACCGTTGGATCGTGGTAATATTTGGATATGTTATACATATATAAGTTGAGTATATGTCCACAAATTTTGAACCGTTAAAAATGAACGTATGATTTATTATGAATTTTACGAGATGACTGGTTCAGAAATTGTTGAATTTTCGGAGTTTATCATTTTGGTGGAAAATTCTAGAATTGGTGGGCCCCACTTGTGGTTGGTGAAGAAATGTGCTGAATTATATTTCAAATGTGGTAGGTGGGAATAGTAGCAGGTAAAGCCATCAGGTTGCAGGTCAAACCTACCAAAATTTTCCTATAAATAGAGGGCTAAGTTAGAATTGAAAATCACACCAAAAATATAAGCTTTCTCTCTTTCTCTCTCTATATTATGAAGCATATTTTGTGAGTTTTTAGATACTTGGTGAGTTGCTATTCATCAGTGCAAGTTTCCTTCAGCATCATATCCGATATCTAGTCAGAAGTACTGCTCTTTTGAGGTAAGGGATTGTAAGGGATTGTAAGGGATAGTAAGGGATAGTAAGGGATATTAAGGGTTGTTATATTTTTCAGTTTCGTAATTTTTCTGAACTTCAAAAATTCTGGAAAAATTTGAAATGATATTTTGATGAGTTTTCTTGATTGTGTCCAAAAATGGTGATTTTTGGATGTATAGATTGAGAGTTATGAATTTTATGAGAAAAGACTATTTTAAAAGTAACCGCTTATAATTCCTTGTGGTTAACTCCAAAATTGGTGAAATTTTTATTGGGAGTACATGTATATGATAGAAGTATGCTCTATGAATTTCAGAATTTTTAGACAAAAGTACAATTTTTGATAAATGTCTAAATATTCGGCTATTTTGGCCATATGAAAAATAGTAAATGACTTTTAAAAATTTTGAGAAAAATATATGTTCACTATGGGACTATATTATGCTAAATCCCAGAAAAGAAATATTTTTAGAACTGATTTGGTATTTTTCATGAAAATGGTCTAGTTATGAGTAAATGAATTAAATATGTTTTGTGAAGAAAGAAAATTGGAAAATAGAATTTTATGGCTTGAGAATCCTATATGAGGTATATGCAGATTTTTGATGAGGGTTTTGGTTATTGATGATGAAATTGTAAGAGTTGGCATTTTATAATGATTAAATGCATTAATTAGTAAAGTGTAAACAATTTAAATAAATTGTTTATAAGCTTAAGAAATGTTATTCTTTCAATATCATTATACCGAAGTATTGGTATGAATTTTATTGTGGAATTTCTACCTTTTTGAGTCGGTGTTACTATTCACGAGTTACTATTCATGAGTTACTATTCACGAGTTACTATTCACGACAAAATTGGTTTCTTTTACTAACCAAATTATAGTTGATTTATGAATATTACTCTTGAGATTAAATCTATATGTTGATTATATTGATTTTATTATCATATATAACATTTTTATAACTCTGACGTTGAATTTCTCTTTCACTGGAGTGTAAAGATGGGTAGATTATTGGTATGATCATGACTAGGGTTCTCTTTGGCCTGTAGTGCAAAGTTGAATTGTGACTGGTATGATCATGACCATTGAATTTACAATTGAATATCTTTAGCTTAAGTGTAAAGATGAATTGATTAACATGGTTATAATTATGGTGTATATAAATTCTGAAATGATTATATATTTCTTTGAGATATGAATATATTTGGCCTGTAGTGCAAATATGAATTGTTGAGGAATATCTTTGGCCTGTAGTGCAAAGATGAATTGTAGAGGAATATCTTTGGCCTGTAGTGCAAAGATGAATTGTAGATGAATATCTTTGGCCTGTAGTGCAAAGATGGTCTGTTGATGAATATCTTTGGCCCGTAGTGCAAAGATAAACTGTTGTTGAATATCTTTGGTCGTAGTGCAAAGATGGATTTATTAGTATGATTATGAATAGGAACTGTGATTTGGTATAACCATGATCTTTGATGTTTCGGGTAAAGACATGTGATGAAAATATTCTTCGTCCTGGGTGCGAAGAAAAATTTAGAATCACAATTATGATTATGAGTTATTCATATGATTGTGGAAAGGAACTGTTGATTGATGTTACAGGGATAAAACATTGTTGATGGATTTTTAACATGGAGAAGATAATAGACTTTATAGTCTATTTGACTCTTCTAATGGATTGCTCGTTCCGCTGCAACTATGGTTGAAATTTTTATCATTTACCATATGTTCTAAATCTCTGATTTATTATTGATGAAGGCTACTGATAATTTAATTATCTTTAGTCATGATATTCTTTACTGAGCTAGTTGTGCTCACCCTTTTGCTTCACAATTCCTTTCAGGTAATAAGAGTGTAGCTGGGTCGAGCGGGGGTAACAAGGGAATAGAACGGTGGTCTCTAGCTGTGGATGTTCTCCCGAAGCAGTATAGAAAAGTTCATTTAGTAGTTATATTTGGTGAATCCAATAGGGTAAGGTGTACCCAACGTTGGAAGGGTGGTTTGCCACTATCATACAAGATGTCTAACGACATACAACCTCGTGTCATCATAAGACAGGGATGTGCTCATCCACTTGCTGAGTATATATACGAGCACTACCTATATAATCTTGGTGTTTGTTTAAAGTATAATTCTCAGTTAGATACAGTGGAGATAATGATAAGTCAAGAGAAGACTCACCATTGGGAAGAATATGATAGTAATCTTCTCGTTTTTCTTTGGGGTCTATTGGGTCAACCAAGGATAATTCTGTGGCCATATGATATCTATCATAACCTAGACGCGTGGCCTCCCATGTACGAAGGTTTCCTTGAGCACTTCCCAAAGATTCTAATTTCTAAAACAGTTTTTGACTATACCTTTATGTAAGGTGTTATTGTGAGGTGATGTCCACGGTTGGAACATGAGTCACATTTGGTATATATTTGTATCCAAACTCACAGCATATGTGTTGTTGTATTTTGCACGACAATTATTGTAATAAAGTTGTAGTTGTTTTCTGTACCATGCATTTGACGACTCAGAATGGGTTGGGTGGAATGGACCTATTTTGGGGTCGTTACATACATCATCTCTAGGTACCTGAGGTATCACTTCCCTAGCTAGACTGGATCCTCCTTCGTTAGACATCCTGACAACAAAATATTTTAGGTTTTAAGTTTTTACTTAACATTCTTCGATACTCGCGAGCACGTAAGTTATTAACACATAGCACATAATATCTTTTATTGTTTAGCTTTAATGGATACCTTAATCCATTCCTTAAAAACTCGATAGGAGTTTGACACCACTATGTTTTTATCTTCTTAAAGGTTACTTCCTCAGGTTTCCCCACCTAAGGTTCATAACCTCAAACTTTGATACCAACCTGTGACACCCCTAAATCCGGGTACTTCATTCCCACAGAATTTGGTGCTCACTATCAAAAATAATTACATCTATCAACCCATAATAAAGGATAAAGACATCAAATAACTTAAACAATAGTCTTTCCCATTAAAGGGTTACATCATCTTAAAAATAATCCCAGGTAATCTAACCTTAAATTATAACATAAGTTTGCGGAATACATTATAAAATAAAACAAGTCTTATAACATAATTCATTTAAATAAATTCTCATAAATCTTCAATACTTGGACATCTTGCCCTTTCCTTTGCTAGTCGATGACTCATCAACTCTTTCAACTTTAGCTGCAATGTTAATTGCAAGAGTGAGAAAATAATTGCACACTAATATAAAGAGTAGTAATGATAACAACATGAGAATGAACAACGAATGCTGAACGATAATGAACTTGTTCTACGAATCAAAAATAGAAAATAAGTTCGAACTTTAATGTATGAGGGCCTTAAGACCACGAACTATGTCTTCGATGATTAGGTATTACTACCCCAACCTTAACAGTCATTTAGACTATACAGACCCTACTTAACGTACTTAGGGGGATCAACCCTTTGTACCATGTATTATGCACAAATATCTAAACGTTACACGTATAAAACCCCTATGTAAGGGTTGTTCGTCTCAGTTTGGATTTAGAATTCCCGTACTAAAGAAAGTTTAGCTCAGAACTAACTTATCAGTGGTTCTAGAATTTTAGAACACTATTCCATAATAGACTAGTTCAATCAATAAGAGTTTGCTTACTACTTGAAGGTTTAATACAACAATACAGAATTGAACAAGGTTATCAAAGTCAAAGATAGAATAACAACAATATATAATTGAGTAGACATGATATACAGGTAAAGTACTATAGTCAACAGAGTTAGAACAATCTCCTTTGAATCGATGTATTACAACAATATATGCTTGGAATAATATTAAGGAAAGTGAAACCTTCTCGATGTAACGAATTAAGTTACAAGGGTTTGTACAATCATACACAAGGAAGAATCAATAGGCTTACTCAACTGTAATATAGGATTTGCATAATGATAATTTAGAACTAGAAAGCTTGCTTGATAATAACAAAATAACAGAATTATGGAACTCGCATTCATTATAAAAAGAATGAAGTTAGGAAACTTGCCTTGTATGTAAGATACACAAGTATAATAATGTTCGCCAATTACCCTACACATATCATGGAAATCGCAATTACAATTAGTTGTATTAATATTAGTTTTAGGGGTTTAACCCACAACTTAAGCCACAACCTTATCTTAATGTCTAATCATGTTGGTTAACATCCTTAATGAATCTGAAATCTCACTATAAACTAACATAAATCTTATCATTTATCTTTAACTTTTGAAAACATGACATTTGGTTCATTATATAACTTACTAATTCATAATCTATAGTTTCAACGTTGTGATTACAACACATTACTACCTCTTGTAACATGTTTTAGGTCCTTTACAAATCATTACAATATGTTAAGTTAACAATTTCCTAGCTATGTTGTTAACAGCTCAACTCTAGGTCTGACTGACCACTGGCGCAGCCGCACCATGGTTAGCTTAGAGTCCGGCGCGCCCTCGCCAAGAGGCAGCGAGCCCGCGCTCGGCACCAGAAATAGTTTTGCAGAAACTCGAACACAATCTCTGTTTTAGGCAAAAAATCCCAATTTCACGATAACATGGATAACCCACACACTGCAAACTTAACTAAAGTCACATAGCATATACACACAATCCTTCTAACACCTAAAACAACCTACATAACCAAATTTAGAGGATTAAAACCTTGTTTTTACCAATTTCTTTATTTTTTACACTTTTAACGAATTTGATTGTCACAACTTCGTTTCTTAACCAATTGACACGATTTAAACTACGATGTTTTTATTTCTTAACATACTAGCATAATTTAACATCAATTTACATATTATATCACATATTGAGCATAAAATTTTGTACTTTCTTAAACTATTTTTCATGCATAAACACTGTTATTACAATTTCTTCCTACAATCCCAATTTCTTGTAATCTAATCATCAAATAGCACTCACAAACGATGATTAACAGATTATAAACCATATACATATATGTATAAATCCCATGTGATAAGCAATTTACAGAAGATGATCATAGAAACTCAAAATATAAACATTAGAAGTAAAATATACCTTCAAACCCTAGTTGTATACTAGCAAGAGATGGTGAAACTCTCCCTCTCTCTCAAAACCTCTGTATTTCCTCTCTTCCTCACCAAGCTCAGTACTAGCCTTAGAAAAAGAATGTGTAACATATAACTGGCTCCTTCTCCCCCCACGTATGTTAGGTGAAAAATAAAAAGGTGTCAGTTAAAATAAACCAAAAGCTATAAGACTGCGTTTGGTTACACACAATCTCCCCCATACTAGATTATTTTAATAGTATTACATTATATAGTTTTCACTTATCACCCTTTGGTTAATTTAAATAAATTATAATAATAATTATAATCCTATTATAATTATACTTATGATTAATAAATTATTATATATCTAATTTAATTAATAAATTAGACTTAAAAATTACTTTATTTAATTTAATTATTTCATTAAATATTAAACAATTCATTTAATTTAATTATTTCCTTAAATTAAATCCTTCAAATAAAATTACCATTATTCATTTTAATTAACATTAATCAATTTAGTTACTAAATTCTTGCATGCCAATTCCATCAATTATTTATTTGCTCAATAAATAAATTTATTAAAATATTTATTTAATTCAATAAATATTTAAATTAAATATAAAAATTTCTTGATCGTTACAGTTATCATTGCTCCGATGACTGCTGCCATCGGTATGGCCCCGGTTGTGGTTCCTAGGTTGAACATACTCATTATCTCGCTCTAATAATTGAGTCATATTCACAACATCTGAATATAGAGAAAATTTGTGAGAAATAAGATATTGTCGAATTACAGGTTTCAGATCTCTCAAAAGCATCCGCGTCGTACGTTCCACATTCTCTACCAAATGAGGTGTAAACTTGGATAACTCTGCGAACTTAGCCGCGTACTGAGACACAGTCATGTTGTTTTGTTCTAGTCTAATAAACTCTACATCCTTCATATGATGAATACTTTCAGAAAAATACTTTTCATTGAACAGTTTCTGAAATGTTTCCCAAGACATGTTGAGTGCGGCAAGCTGGGTACGCTTCACAGATTTCCACCAGTAATCTACCTCACCAAGGAACATAAATGTGGCGAATGGAACCTTCTATTCCTCCGTGTATCCCAAAATATCAAATATCTTAGTAATTTTCTTAACCCACGTTTTCGTCTTGATCGGATCCGGCTTTCCCAAAAATTATGGTGGTCTCAACTCTTTGAACTGCTTGGCTGTGACAAGTTGTGTGTTGCTATAATTTCCACCCGTATTTTGTACACGAGTCTCCCATGTCTGATTTTGCATGAACTGCAAAAAGCTTCTAAATATCCCATCATTCATCGTTTGATAAATCGTGTTGTTTACAGGAGGAACATTGTCGTCCTGTTGCACGTTCTCCTAATTGGTGATTAGAGGTGTCTCAACGGTTTCATTCACTCCATTGTTAACATTTTCAGCTGTTATTCTCAAATACTGCCATAAAATAAGGGTTAATTAAAGAAATTGACATACCATATAATACCCCTATATCCTGACCGACTAACAAATAAGCTTATATAGGACACACTAGCGAAGGATTTACTCGTCTCTCCCCTCCTAGTTCTACTCCGCGATCTCCGCTAGATATCAACTGTGACGTCCCCAAAATAGGTATACATCACCCATTCTGAGTCGCCAAATACATGGTACAGAAATCAAATACAAACTTCTTTTATACAATACTACAAAACGTAACTGAGAGTTTTTACACGAATATTGTCTAATAGACAGTATTCAAACTCAAAAAAGAGTCCTCATTATAATTATTGATACACTATTTTATAAAATAGTGAGGACTGCTAAAACAACTGTCTGGACACATCACTCTACACCCGGACTAGTTCCCGCTATATTCTCGCCTCCTGAGAAGAAAAATGGAACATAAAGGAAAAGGGTGAGCTCAACTAGCCCAGAAAAGAATATTATGACTAAGATAATGTAGAACAAATTATCGTTAACCTTCAATAAATCAAATAAAATATAATGGACAACAAGTTTTAGATCAATATTCGCAGCGAAAAATAATAATTCATTAGAAGAGTTATGTAGATAATGAAATCTACTATCTTCTATGATTTCAAAGTCTATCATCAATATTTTATCCTTGTAATGTAAGACCCCAAGTTTTATAAATAAAGATAAATTTTCTATAAATATCATTTTTGAATATTATGGAGTTAATTTGATATAATGTTATAGTTGTGGGTAATATTTATAAATTTTGCAAAGTACGCAAGTTGTTATATAATATTTGATTGGTCGGGGAATATTCGTTTTAACAGGGAATATTCGTACAACGACACAATCATTGGTGGACCCCACAACAGAATTATTGTCGGATTGAGAAAACGACAAAGATAGTTTATTAAAAATAACGGCGGAAGTTTTACCATTGTTACTGTTGAACTACTCGGTAGTAAAAGTACAGTAATACGTGTGGTTGCATAGTAGCACACGATATTGATTATTAATGCTTATGTGAGAAGTCACTCAGTTTGATTCCATTATTGTCAGTTAATAATATGAATTATTTAGCGATAATGACGTTTTGTTTTATTCGTATTATTAACGTAATAAAACAGAAACATCTTTTTATATAAAACAAAATACTTTATTAAAGTTATTCTATAAATAGAATATATTATATTTTATTTAAAAGATTTTTTCTTTAAATATGGACCGTCAGATTAAAGTAATCAATCTGGACCGTTCATGGATTAGTTACTATGCATTCTATTTTTCTATAAATAGCAGCTCATTCCTTCATTATTTCTTACGAATTCACTGAACTCTAGAGAGAGAAACTATAGAGAGAGAGAAGAAGAGTATTCTGCTACTTAACTACTTCCTTACTTCAGCTCTTCTTTAAAACGGTAAGGGGTGTTATTCTTTTTTATTCATGAAGAGAACTGTTGTTATTCCATTTCTTATTATTCTGTTGGAATAACCTGTATACGTGGTCTACCCTATACTTGGTGACATTCTGCTATTATTCTGTTGGAACATCCTGTCTGTGTGTTTTACACCGGACCTGGTTCCGTTTTTGTTATTATTCTGTTGGAACATCCTGTCTGCGTGTTTTACACCGGACCTGGTTCCATTATTTATTATTCTGTCGGAATATCCTGTCTGTGTGTTTTACACCGGACCTGGTTCCATTATTTATTATTCTGTCGGAATATCCTGTCTGTGCGTTTACGCCGGACCTGGTTCCATTATTTATTATTCTGTTAAGAATAACCTGTCTGTGCGGTCTATCGCATGCATGGTGATTTCTTTTGTTATTTCATTCTTTATTGTACTCAGTTGGTTAAGTTTTGACTTCTATACTCCATGAAATTTGTGGAATATCCTTGATAATTGCGTTTCATCTAGTATCTATTCATGAAAATATTCTCCTGATCATTCTTGAATTTTACTCCACAAAGTAGTATCATGTTGACAATTTGGACGTTGTTAATTCTTGGATAAATTAATTCTTGAACTTGTTTTATTGAATTCTTATATCATTGTCATCATCCTCATGTTTATAAAATGTTGAAAGTCATCTGTGGCCTGTAGTGCATAGATGGACTTGGTATGATTATGACCAGGGATTATTCGGTATAATCATGACCGTAATGTTACAAATGATGTGGTAAAAGTCCTCATTGGCCCGTAGTGCATTGATGGACAGTTGTTGGCATGATCATGACCATTAATGAATATACGAATATCCTTGGCCGTAGTGCAGGGGTGATTCGATGATGTGGATTATTTTATTAAGCTGAGTCTCAGCGATCACAGTGTTGGAAAATCTTTTAAATCATAAAAGATAGTAGAGTTTATTTTCTACTTGACTCTTTTAATGGATTGCTTGTTCCGCTGCAGTTAAACTTGATGTCTATTATATTTTATCAGTTTAACATTGTTGAAGGCTAATGATAATTTATTCTGCATTATCTTAGTCATAATATTTCTTACTGGGCTAGTTGAGCTCACCCTTTCTTTCACTGTTCTCTTCAGGAAATGAGAACGTAGCTGGGGCAAGTCGGGGAACGGAGTGATGGTCCGAATGATAGTATTAGTTAGTAGTCCTCACTATTCTATGTAATGGTGTGTTAATAAATGTAATGAGGACTCCTTTTGAGTATGAATACTCTCTAGAAGATAATATTTGTATTCAAACTCACAGTTTATGTTTTGTCGTATTGTACACGACAGTTGTATTAGTAAGTTGTATTTGTATTCTGTACTATGTATCTGACGACCCAAGATGGGTGATGTATACCTAATTTTGGGGGCGTCACAGTTGGTATCAGAGCTTAGGGATATGATCCCTGGCTAAGATGTGAGAATAGAACTAGGAGGGGAGAGACGGGGAATTTCTTCGCTAGTATGACCTACCTAAGTTTATTTGCATGGTATTTAATTGGTCGGTCATAATATAAGGATAAAATATGACATATCAATTAATTTTTATTTTGTGGCAGTATCTGAAAATGGCATCTGAGAATGTTGAGAATAGCAATGGAGCACAGGCGACTGTTGATTCACCACATATCAATAATCAGGATAATGTGCATCAGGAAGGTGACAATCCTCATGCAAACAACAACACTGACCAAATGATGAATGATCAAATGTTCAGAGGCTTTATGCAATTCATGCAACAACAGGTGAAAGCGGCTCCTGTCCACAACGTAGGTGGAAATACTGGAAACTCTCTGGCGGTCACCGCTAAACAGTTTAAGGAGCTGGGACCACCGGAGTTTAAGGGAGAACCCAAACCACTTGTAGCTGAAACATGGATAAAGCAGATCACCAAGATATTTGATGTCTTGGGTTGCTCCGAGGAGCAAAAGGTTCCCTTTGCCGCCTTTATGTTGCGAGGAGAGGCAGATTACTGGTGGGAATCGATAAAGCGTACTCAACCTGCCGCACTGAAGATGTCCTGGGAGAAGTTCCAAGAGCTGTTTAACGACAAATACTTTCCCGAGAGTATTCGTCACATGAAGGAGGTGGAGTTCATCAAATTGGAGCAGAATAATATGACCGTGTCGCAGTACGAGGCAAAATTTGCGGAGTTATCCCGGTTTGCGTCCCACCTGGTGGATAATGAAGAAAGAATGACGCGGATGTTTTTAAGAGGTTTGAAGCCGGAGATACGTCAACATCTTGTTTCTCATAAACTGTGTTTGTATTCAGATGTTGTAAATAGGGCTCAGTTGGTGGAGCGCGATAACGAGACAACGCAACCAAAAGAGAGCAGCCGACAAAATGATAATACCAGTGAAAGCAGTCATCGAAGCGGTGACAACAAGCGTGGAGGGAATCAACAGGCCAGAAATGGTAACCACTTCGGTGGTAATCAGGGCCAAAACAATAAAAATGGGCATTTCAAGAAGAGGAGATTCAACAATGATGGAAAGACGTCAGCACCAGCACCTGTCGTTAAGGAAGGAGAACGACCACCTATCATATGTTTCAAATGCGGAGGGGAGGGGCACATCAGTCCAAACTGCGCGATGCCGTCCAAAGCATGTTATAATTGTGGAAGAGAAGGTCATTTAGCCCGATTTTGTCGTTTACCGAAGACAAATTCAGCTAGGATGGAGGCACCAAAGGCCGTCCCAGAAAAGTCAAAACCGATTGTGCAAGGGAGAGCGTTTGTTGTGAACTCCCAGAGAGCAAGGAACCCGAATGAGGTCATCACGGGTAAGCTTATCATAAACTCTAACGAAGTCTATACTTTATTTGATACCGGTTCTACCCATTCTTTTATTTCTCCTACTTGCGCTCATCGATTAAATTTGATTCCGGAGAAATTAGACTTTGACTTAGCAGTTGAAACTCCATTGGGAGAAACCTTCATTACATCCACGGTTTATAAGTCTTGTTTGGTTCAAGTTGGTACCCACACATTACCTGTCGATCTGATTTCATTAAAAATACTTGCATTTGACGTGATTCTAGGGATTGATTGGTTAACTACTCATCATGCAAAAATTGATTGTTTTCGTAAGGTTGTTAGCTTTCATATTCCTAATCGACCTATTATGCGAATTCAAGCAACCAAACCATTAAAATCAATCGCTGTCATCTCAAGCCATAAAGCTATTCGTTTATTGAAAAACGGATGTCAAGCTTTCTTAGCTCATGTCACAGATCTAAACAAAAATACGTCAGCTTTGAATGATATTTCTGTTGTTAATAAATTTCCTGACGTATTTCCCGAAGAACTTCCTGGCCTACCCCCAGAGCGTGAAATTGAATTTTGTATCGACCTTGAACCCGGTACAAAACCCATTTCCAAAGCCCCATATCGAATGGCTCCTATTGAACTTCAGGAGTTAAAGACCAACTGCAGGAATTGTTAGACATTGGTTTTATTCGTCCTAGTACTTCTCCTTGGGGTGCTCCTGTTCTGTTCGTGAAGAAGAAAGATGGGAGTATGCGACTTTGTATTGATTATCGGGAGTTGAATCATGTCACCATCAAAAATAGGTACCCATTGCCACGTATTGATGACCTGTTTGACCAGTTGCAAGGAGCACAATTCTTTTCAAAGATCGATCTTCGTTCTGGATATCATCAGCTGAAGGTTAGAACTGAGGATATTCCAAAGACTGCCTTTAGAACTCGGTATGGGCATTATGAATTCTTAGTTATGTCTTTTGGATTGACTAATGCTCCTGCTGCCTTCATGGATATGATGAACCGGGTATTCAAGGAATATTTGGATCACTTTGTGGTCGTCTTTATCGATGACATCCTTGTTTATTCCAAAAGCCGTGAAGATCATGAGCAACACTTGAGGCTGGTACTCCAAAAGCTTCGTGAATACAAACTTTATGCCAAGTTGAAGAAATGCGAGTTCTGGCTGGAGGAGGTAGCATTCCTTGGGCACGTAGTATCAAGTCGTGGAATATCGGTTGACCCGGCAAAGATTGAAGCTATTCAAAGCTGGGAGCAACCTAAATCAGTGACCGAAGTACGTAGCTTTCTTGGTTTAGCTGGTTATTATCGGAGATTCGTGGAAGGATTTTCTCGAATCGCTACTCCATTAACTCAGCTGACTCGAAAAGATACAAAGTTCGGTTGGAGCGAAGAATGTGAGCAGAGTTTTCAAGAACTCAAGAGGAGACTCATTTCAGCACCTGTTCTAACAATACCATCTGGCTCGGAGGGATTTGTCATCTACAGTGATGCTTCGAGCAAAGGGTTGGGATGCGTTCTCATGCAACATGGAAAAGTCATAGCCTATGCATCAAGACAACTCA
This sequence comes from Panax notoginseng, assembly GCA_016801055.1. Taxonomy (NCBI): domain Eukaryota; kingdom Viridiplantae; phylum Streptophyta; class Magnoliopsida; order Apiales; family Araliaceae; genus Panax; species Panax notoginseng. Next base: position 36,641,455 of record CM029014.1, on the reverse strand, counting down.
AGGAATATGAGAGGAATTATCCTACTCATGATCTAGAGTTGGCAGCTGTTGTCTTTGCACTTAAAATTTGGAGGCATTACTTGTATGGGGAGAAGGTGGAGATCTTTACGGATCATAAAAGCCTCAAATATTTCTTCACTCAAAAGGAACTCAACATGCGACAACGACGTTGGCTTGAACTGTTGAAAGATTATGATCATACCATTCAATACCATCCTGGAAAAGCGAACGTGGTAGCTGACGCATTGAGTAGAAGATCATATGCAAGTACAAGTGCGATATTGTCAACACAAAGGCCCATTTTGTGTGATTTGCAAAGGATGGAGATAGAGTTAAAGACTCCAGGGACCCATGTGATGATGGCGAATATACGAGTAGAACCGACTTTAATCGATAAAGTTAAAGCTGCTCAAGCTACAGACCTGGAGCTGATGCGTATGAAGAAGAAAGTGCAAGAAGGTGCTATGCCGGAAGCAAGAATCGATGAAGAAGGAATACTTCGAGTCAACTCCAGACTTTGTGTTCCTAACAACCCTGATTTAAAGTATGAAATCATGATGGAGGCGCACAACACACCGTTTGCAATCCATCCTGGAAGTACCAAAATGTATCATGATCTTCGTCATACATTTTGGTGGAGCAATATGAAGAGAGAGATAGCGTTGTTTATCTCAAGGTGTCTAACTTGTCAACGAGTCAAAGCGGAGCATCAAGTACCAAAAGGTCCATTGCAACCACTTGAAATTCCAGAATGGAAGTGGGAGCACATTACCATGGATTTCGTTACCGGTCTTCCTAGGGTTTCTCAAGGTATTGATGCGATTTGGGTCATTGTTGATAGATTGACCAAGTCTGCTCATTTCTTACCGATACGAGAAACTTATACACTTGAACGTCTTGCTCGTATGTACATAAACGAGATTGTAAGACTGCATGGTATGCCAGTATCCATAGTTTCTGACCGAGACCCAAGATTCACTTCACGATTTTGGGTTAGTTTACAAAAAGCTATGGGCACGGAGTTACGATTTAGTTCAGCATATCATCCTCAGACGGACGGACAATCAGAGAGGACTATTCAAACTCTTGAAGATCTATTAAGACTCTGTGTCTTTGACTTCAAAGGAAGTTGGGACAAGTTCTTACCATTGGTGGAGTTTTCCTACAACAACAGTTATCAAGCAAGTATTGGCATGGCTCCATTCGAAGCATTGTATGGAAGAAAATGTCGTTCTCCAGTATGCTGGGATGAGGTGGGTGAAGCAACGTTGTTGGGACCGGAGTTGGTACGTATGACTACAGAAAAGATTCAAACGATCCGACAACGTATAAAAACCTCACAAGATCGACAAAAGAGTTATGCTGATCTTCATCGAAAGGACGTGGAATTTGATGTAGGAGATCATGTGTTCTTACGTGTTGCTCCATGGAAAGGAGTTACGAGATTTGGAAAGAGAGGAAAGCTCAATCCTCGATTCATCGGTCCATTTTTAATCCTCGATCGAGTAGGAACTGTGGCTTATAGACTCGCTTTACCGCCAAGTATGTCTCGTGTTCATAACGTTTTTCACATATCCATGTTACGCAAATATGTGGAAGACCCGAACCACATTATTGAGTTAGAACCGGACGAAATAGCGGAAGATTTGACGTATGAAGAAGTTCCTGTTCAAATCTTGGATAAGAAGGAACATATTCTACGCTCCAAGGTTATACCTCAAGTCAAAGTTTTGTGGAGAAACCACGATGTTGAGGAAATGACTTGGGAGTTAGAATCTGAAATGAAATCAAGGTATCCTTACCTCTTCGACATACCAGGTACGTACCCTAATTTCGAGGGCGAAATTTCATAAGAAGGGGAGGTTGTAAGACCCCAACTTTTATAAATAAAGATGAATTTTCTATAAATATCATTTTTGAATATTATGGAGTTAATTTGATATAATGTTATAGTTGTGGGTAATATTTATAAATTTTGCAAAGTACGCAAGTTGTTATATAATATTCGATTGGTCGGGAAATATTCGTTTTAACAGGGAATATTCGTACAACGACACAATCATTGGTGGACCCCACAACGGAATTATTGTCGGATTGAGAAAACGACAAAAATATTTTATTAAAAATAACGGCGGAAGTTTTACCATTGTTACTGTTGAACTACTCGGTAGTAAAAGTACAGTAATACGTGTGGTTGCATAGTAGCACACGGTATTGATTATTAATGCTTATGTGAGAAGTCACTCAGTTTGATTCAATTATTGTCAGTTAATAATATGAATTATTTAGCGATAATGACGTTTTGTTTTATTCGTATTATTAACGTAATAAAACAGAAACATCTTTTTATATAAAACAAAATACTTTATTAAAGTTATTCTATAAATAGAATATATTATATTTTATTTAAAAGATTTTTTCTTTAAATATGGACCGTCAGATTAAAGTAATCAATCTGGACCGTTCATGGATTAGTTACTATGCATTCTATTTTTCTATAAATAGCAGCTCATTCCTTCATTATTTCTTACGAATTCACTGAACTCTAGAGAGAGAAACTATAGAGAGAGAGAAGAAGAGTATTCTGCTACTTAACTACTTCCTTACTTCAGCTCTTCTTTAAAACGGTAAGGGGTGTTATTCTTTTTTATTCATGAAGAGAACTGTTGTTATTCCATTTCTTATTATTCTGTTGGAATAACCTGTATACGCGGTCTACCCTATACTTGGTGACATTCTTCTATTATTCTGTTGGAACATCCTGTCTGTGTGTTTTACACCGGACCTGGTTCCGTTTTTGTTATTATTCTGTTGGAACATCCTGTCTGTGTGTTTTACACCGGACCTGGTTCCATTATTTATTATTCTGTCGGAATATCCTGTCTGTGTGTTTTACACCGGACCTGGTTCCATTATTTATTATTCTGTCGGAATATCCTGTCTGTGCGTTTACGCCGGACCTGGTTCCATTATTTATTATTCTGTTGGAATAACCTGTCTGTGCGGTCTATCGCATGCATGGTGATTTCTTTTGTTATTTCATTCTTTATTGTACTCAGTTGGTTAAGTTTTGACTTCTATACTCCATGAAATTTGTGGAATATCCTTGATAATTGCGTTTCATCTAGTATCTTTTCATGAAAATATTCTCCTGATCATTCTTGAATTTTACTCCACAAAGTAGTATCATGTTGACAATTTGGACGTTGTTAATTCTTGGATAAATTAATTCTTGAACTTGTTTTATTGAATTCTTATATCATTGTCATCATCCTCATGTTTATAAAATGTTGAAAGTCATCTGTGGCCTGTAGTGCATAGATGGACTTGGTATGATTATGACCAGGGATTATTCGGTATAATCATGACCGTAATGTTACAAATGATGTGGTAAAAGTCCTCATTGGCCCGTAGTGCATTGATGGACAGTTGTTGGCATGATCATGACCATTAATGAATATACGAATATCCTTGGCCGTAGTGCAGGGGTGATTCGATGATGTGGATTATTTTATTAAGCTGAGTCTCAGCGATCACAGTGTTGGAAAATCTTTTAAATCATAAAAGATAGTAGAGTTTATTTTCTACTTGACTCTTTTAATGGATTGCTTGTTCCGCTGCAGTTAAACTTGATGTCTATTATATTTTATCAGTTTAACATTGTTGAAGGCTAATGATAATTTATTCTGCATTATCTTAGTCATAATATTTCTTACTGGGCTAGTTGAGCTCACCCTTTCTTTCACTGTTCTCTTCAGAAAATGAGAACGTAGCTGGGGCAAGTCGGGGAACGGAGTGATGGTCCGAATGATAGTATTAGTTAGTAGTCCTCACTATTCTATGTAATGGTGTGTTAATAAATGTAACGAGGACTCCTTTTGAGTATGAATACTCTCTAGAAGATAATATTTGTATTCAAACTCACAGTTTATGTTTTGTCGTATTGTACACGACAGTTGTATTAGTAAGTTGTATTTGTATTCTGTACTATGTATCTGACGACCCAAGATGGGTGATGTATACCTAATTTTGGGGGCGTCACATGTAACATCAATCGATATACATCTTGAATCAAATATTCATTTTTGCACTACGGCCAAAGATATTCATTTGTATCACCAGTTGGTCATGTTCATCTCAACACCTGTCCATCTTTGAACTACGGGCCAAAGATATTCATCAGGTAATCATTCATCTTTGCACTACAGGCCAAAGATATTCAGTTATATCACCATTTAGGACTGAGGATGATGAAAAATATTTTTAAAAAAATGAATCCAGTGAGATAAAAGGACAAAGATTAGGGATTCGTACTTCAGTTTATCTAAGTTCAAAAATACTTCATAATAATCAATTGTAGAGCAAAATTCAAGAATGAAGATCAAAATATGGATACAATCAAATATAGTAACCATAATAGACATCTTGGATAAAAAAAATTTTATTTTTTTGTGAATAGTGTCGTATACGTGAATAGTAACCCCAACACGAAAAGGTAGAAATTCCATAAGAAAAATCATACTTCGCGAATAGTACTCGTGAATAGTACCGTATTCATGAATAGTGTCGTATACGTGAATAGTACCGTATACGTGAATAGTAACCTCGACATGAAAAGGTAAAAATTTTACAATAAAATTCATACCAATATTTCAGCATAATGATATTAAATGAAATTACATCATTTATGAAGAAAATAACATCCCTTACCTCAAAAGAACAGTACTTCTGACTGAATATCGGATATAACGCTGAAGGAAACTTGTATTGAATAGTCACTCTCAAAGTATCTAAATACTCACAAAATATACTTGATAATATAGAGAGAAAACTTATGATTCTGGTGTGATTTTCAATTTTAACTAAGCACCCTATTTATAGAAAAATACTTAGAATGCCAAAGCAGACTAAATTAATAAAATAATATTTTATCAAAATTTTCAAGCACGACACTTTTAAAGCCAATTTTAGCACACCACAGTGAGGCCCACCAAAAATTAGATTTTTTCCACAACAACCAAAAGTGGGGCCCACATGTTTTTAATAAAATTATTCATTTTTAAAACTTCAATAATTCACAATAAATAGCTCTTTTATCAAAAAAATTTGAATCTCATGTTTATTCCATAGGAAATTTAATTCTCTACAACTTTGTAGAAAAAAGTTTTTCCAAATTCCAAACAGAAAATGTCCGAAATCCACATACGGATGATTTTTAATACTTCCATTATAACAAAATACTGATAAAACGCCTCAACATTAAATCTTTCATTTATATCCATATAAAATAAATATTTTCTTATCATATAAATTAATAATTAATTATTCACAAATAATATTACAGAATTACAATTATGACAACCAGGTCGTTCCCAAGAAAGAGGGGACTTTTCGATAAGAATTTTTCTTTATTGGCGCGCAATTAGGTGACCAAACCCCTTTCTTAGACAGAACTTCTTTAGACATTACCAATAATGTTATCTAATAATATTATTCAAATAATATGAATTATTGATCTGATAATGAAAAATATTGTGCAGTGACAATTATTGAAACAACAATAATATAAAATATCAACGTATCAATTATTGAATCAACAAAATAAAATATTGAACAGTAATTACTGTAACAATTACTGAGTAGTGCCTTCTTAAGTAAGAATCAATAATTCAAAAATATTGTGCAATACCGTGTGCAGCTGTGCAACCACGTGTTTTATTGTACTTTAACCACCGGGTATTCTAACAGTGTTAACGGTAATAATTACGCCGTTATTTATAAAAACTCAAAGTTGTCATTTTCTTCATCTGACCATTTTTCATTATGGGGCCCACAAATGGTTGCGCCGTCGTACGAATATTTCCCGACATTAAGAATATTCCACGACCAAACGAATATTCCCCGACAACAATGAATATTTTATAACCACTTGCTTATTTTGCAAAATTTACACATTTCACCAATAACCAAAGCATTATATCAAATTAACACCTTATTATTCACAATAATAATTAGAGGAAATTCAATTTTATTAATAAAAATTTGGGGTCTTACACTTTATGAACGCATTCAGCCATACTATATACATATTCAATCATATGTGTAGTACATATATACTACATAAATAGTTCTTGATTTTATTTTTAAAAATCTTATTTTTGTTTTCAATACAATTTACTTTCAATTATAATTTCTTTATTTAATCTTGCTTAGTTCAGTTAAATTATGTTTGGTCATGCCATATACCATGTTTGACATGTATTGAAGCTTTAGAAAGTTAAACTAGTATGTAATAAACCTCATATAACAAATAAAGTATCTTGGTAGTTCCAGGACTGAATTAATTCAACTCTGATCTTTTCTTGCTATCCAAAGTTTATTCAACAATCAGTATGATTATATGAATCCAGAACTTTAAAGGATTCTAATCAAGCTAGCTTCTCTCTTTAATAATAATTTAGTATAATACATGATTTTTATATTTCGTTCTTCATTTCGACAAAATACTAATAAAACACCTCAGCATTAATTCCTTCAATTATATCCACATAAAAATAAATATTTCCTTATCATATAAATCAATAATTAATTATTCACAAATAATATTACAGAATCACAATTATGACAACCAGGTTGTTCCCAAGAAAGAGGGAGCTTTTCAATAAGGATTTCTCCTTACTGGCGCGCAATTAGGTGACCAAACCTCTCCTTAGACAAAACTTCCTTAGACATTGTCAATAATACTATCTAATAATATTATTCAAATAATATAAATTATTGATCTGACAATGGAAAATACTGTGCAGTGCCAATTATTGAAACAACAATAATATAAAATATCAACGTAGCAATTATTGAATCAATAAAATAAAATATTGAACAGTAATTACTATAGCAATTATTGAGTAGTGCCTTCTTAAGTAAGGATCAATAATTCAAAAATATTGTGCAATACCGTGTGCTACTGTGCAACCACGCGTATTACTGTACTTTAACCACCGGGTATTCCAACAGTGTTAACGGTAACGATTACGCCGTTATATAAAAATTTAAATTTGTCGTTTTCTTCATCCGACAGTTATTCTGTTATGGGGCCCACAAATGGCTGCGCCGTCGTATGAATATTCTCCGACGGTAAGAATATTCTACGACCAAACGAATATTAACATCTTGCTCATTTTGAAAACTTTACATATATCACCCTTAACTTTAATTTTTTATCAATTTAACCATTTACTGAATAAAAATTATATTAAAAAAAATTGAATACTTTTATTTCATAAAATTCGGGGTCTTACAATCTCCCCTCCTTATGAAATTTCATCCCCGAAATTTACGTACCTGGTAATTCGAAGAGATGAGAATTGTGACGCCCCCAAAATAGGTTCATTCCATCCAACCTATTCTGAGTCGCCAAATACATGGTACAGAAAACAACTACAACTTTATTACAACAATTGTCGTGCAAAATACAACAACACATATGCTGAGAGTTTGGATACAAATATATACCAAATGTGACTCATGTTCCAACCGTGGACATCACCTCACAATAACACCTTACATAAAGGTATAGTCAAAAACTGTTTTAGAAATTAGAATCTTTGGGAAGTGCTCAAGGAAACCTTCGTACATGGGAGGCCACGCATCTAGGTTATGATAGATATCATATGGCCACAGAATTATCCTTGGTTGACCCAATAGACCCCAAAGAAAAACGAGAAGATTACTATCATATTCTTCCCAATGGTGAGTCTTCTCTTGACTTATCATTATCTCCACTGTCTCTAATTGAGAATTATACTTCAAACAAACACCAAGATTATATAGGTAGTGCCCATAGATATACTCAGCAAGTGGATGAGCACAACCCTGTCTTATGATGACACGAGGTTGTATGTCATTAGACATCTTGTATGATAGTGACAAAACACCCTTCCAACGTTGGGTTCGCCTCACCCTATTTTCTTCACCAAATATAACTACTAAATGATGACCACCGTTCTATTCCCTTGTTACCCCCGCTCGACCCAGCTACACTCTTATTACCTGAAAGGAATTGTGAAGCAAAAGGGTGAGCACAACTAGCTCAGTAAAGAATATCATGACTAAAGATAATTCAATTATCAATAGCCTTCATCAACAATAAATCAGAGATTTAGAACATATGGTAAATGATAAAAATTTCAACCATAGTTGCAGCGGAACGAGCAATCCATTAGAAGAGTCAAATAGACTATAAAGTCTATTATCTTCTCCATGTTAAAAATCCACCAACAATGTTTTATCCCTGTAACATCAATCAACAATTCTGGTCCACAATCATATGAATAACTCATAATCATAACTGTAGTTCTAAATTCCTCTTCTCATCCAGGACGATGATAATTTTCATCACCTATCTTTACCTGAAACATCAAAGATCATGGTTATACCAAATCACATTTCCTGTTCATAATCATACTAATAACTTCATCTTTGCACTACGTCCAAAGATATTCATTTGTATCACCAGTTGGTCATGTTTATCTCAACATCTGTTCATCTTTGCACTACTGGCCAAAGATATTCAACAACATGTCATCTTTGCACTACGGGCCAAAGATATTCATCAACAATTCATCTTTGCACTACAGGCCAAAGATATTCATCAATATTTCATCTTTGCACTACAGGCCAAATATATTAATATCTCAAAGAAATATATAATCATTTCAGAATTTATATAAACAATAATTATAACCATGTTGATCAATTCACCTTTGCACTTAAGCTAAAGATATTCAATTATAAATTCAATGGTCATGATCATACCAGTCACAATTCAACTTTGCACTACAGGCCAAAGAGAACCCTAGTCATGATCATACCAATAATCTACCCATCTTTACACTCCAGTAAAAGAGAATTTCAACATCAGGGTTATAAAAATGTTATATATGATAATAAAAATAATATGATCAACATATAGTTTTAATCTCAAGAGTAATATTCGTAACTCATGAATAGTAAACCGTGAATAGTAACTCATAAATAGTAACCCCGACACAAAAGATAGAAATTCCACAATAAAATCTATACCAATATTTCGGTATAATGATATTGAAAGAATAACATTACTTAAATTTATAAACAATTTATTTTAATTGTTTACACTTTACTAATTAATAAATTTAATCATCATAAAATGCCAACTCTTACAATTTCATCATCAATAACCAAAACCCTCATCAAAAATCTGCATATACCTCATATAGGATTCTCAAGCCATAAAATCCTATTTTCCAATTTTCTTTCTTCACAAAACATATTTAATTCATTTACTCATAACTAGACCATTTTCATGAAAAATACCAAATCAGTTCCAAAAATATTTCTTTTCTGGGATTTAGCATAATATAGTCCCATAGTGAACATATATTTTTCTCAGAATTTTTAAAAGTCATTTACTATTTTTCATATGGCCAAAACAGCCGAATATTTAGACATTTATCAAAAATTGTACTTTTATCTAAAAATTCTGAAATTCACAGAGTATACTTCTATCATATACATGTACTCCCAATAAAAATTTCATCAATTTTGGAGTTAACCACAAGAAATTATAAGCTGTTACTTTTAAAATAGTCTTTTCTCATAAAATTCATAACTCTCAATCTATACATCCAAAAATCACCATTTTTGGACACAATCAAGAAAACTCATCAAAATATCATTTCAAATTTTTCCAGAATTTTTGAAGATCAGAAAAATTACGAAACTGAAAATCATAACAACCCTTAAAATCCCTTACTATCCCTTACTATCCCTTACCTCAAAAGAGCAGTACTTCTGACTGGATATCGGATATGATGCTGAAGGAAACTTGCACTGATGAATAGCAACTCACCAAGTATCTAAAAACTCACAAAATATGCTTCATAATATAGAGAGAGAAAGCTTATGTTTCTGGTGTGATTTTCAATTCTAACTTAGCCCTCTATTTATAGGAAAATTTTGGTAGGTTTGACCTGCAACCTGATGGCTTTACCTGCTACTATTCCCACCCACCACATTTGAAATATAATTCAGCACATTTCTTCACCAACCACAAGTGGGGCCCACCAATTCTAGAATTTTCCACCAAAAATGATTTATAACCTGATTTCCGAATCAGCCATCTCTTAAAATTCATAACAAATCATACGTTCATTTTTAACGGTTCAAAATTTGTGGACATATACTCAACTTATATATGTATAACATATCCAAAAATTACCACGATCCAACGGTCGGATTAAAAATTATAACCCCCGCAAAATATCTCAAAAACCCTGATTTTTAATACCTCCATTCCGACAAAAATACGGATAAAAATCTCAACATTAACTCCTTCATTTTTTAACCACAAAAATATATCCCTCATTTATATCCACATAAAATAAATATTTTCTTATCATATGAATCAATAATTAATTATTCACAAATAATATTACAGAATCACATTTATGACAACCAGGCCGTTCCCAGGAAAGAGGGGGCTTTCCAATAAGGATTTCTCCTTACTGGCGCGCAATTAGATGACCAAACCTCTCCTTAGACAGAACTTTCTAGACATTGCCAATAATGCTATCTAATAATACTATTCAAATAATATGAATTATTGATCTGATAATGGGAAATACTGTGCAGCAACAATTATTGAACAACAATAATATAAAATTTCAACGTAGCAATTATTGAATCAATAAAATAAAATATTGAACAGTAATTACTGTAACAATTATTGAGTAGTGCCTTCTTACGTAAGAATCAATAATTTCAAAAATACTGTGCAATACCGTGTGCTACTGTGCAATAACGCGTATTACTGTATTTTAACCACCGGGTATTCCAACAGTGTTAACGGTAACAACTACGCCGTTATTTGTAAAAACTCAAATTTGTCGTTTTCTTCACCCGACAGTTATTCTGTTATGGGGCCCACAAATAGCTGCGCCGTCGTACGAATATTCCCCGACAGAAAGAATATTCCACGACCAAACGAATATTCCCCGACAACAATGATTATTTTATAACCACTTGCTTATTTTGAAAAAAATTCATATTTCACCCATAACTTTAAACTTTTATCAATTTAACCATTTACTGAATAGTAATTATAAGAAAAATTGAATACTTTTATTTCATAAAATTCGGGGTCTTACAATCTCCCCTCCTTATGAAATTTCGTCCTCGAAATTTACGTACCTGGTATTTCAAAGAGTTGAGAATACCTTCCTTTCATTTCAGATTCCATCTTCCCTGTCATCATAATTTCTCCATTGCTCATCTCCTGTATTTCATATATCATTCTAGAATACAGCTTCAAAACAAGGGTTAATTTAACAAATTAACATATCACATAATATCCCGATATTATGACTGACCAACAAATAAGCTTAGGTAGGACACACTAGCGAAGGATTTACTCATCTCTCCCCTCCTAGTTATATTCCCCGATCTCCGCCAGAGATCATATCCCCAAGCTCTGATACCACCTGTGACGCCCCCAAAATAGGTCCATTCCATCCAACCTATTCTGAGTCGCCAAATACATGGTACAGAAAACAACTACAACTTTATTACAACAATTGTCGTGCAAAATACAACAACACATATGCTGTGAGTTTGGATACAAATATATACCAAATGTGACTCATGTTCCAACCGTGGACATCACCTCACAATAACACCTTACATAAAGGTATAGTCAAAAACTGTTTTAGAAATTAGAATCTTTGGGAAGTGCTCAAGGAAACCTTCGTACATGGGAGGCCACGCGTCTAGGTTATGATAGATATCATATGGCCACAGAATTATCCTTGGTTGACCCAATAGACCCCAAAGAAAAACGAGAAGATTACTATCATATTCTTCCCAATGGTGAGTCTTCTCTTGACTTATCATTATCTCCACTGTCTCTAATTGAGAATTATACTTCAAACAAACACCAAGATTATATAGGTAGTGCCCATAGATATACTCAGCAAGTGGATGAGCACAACCCTGTCTTATGATGACACGAGGTTGTATGTCATTAGACATCTTGTATGATAGTGACAAAACACCCTTCCAACGTTGGGTTCGCCTCACCCTATTTTCTTCACCAAATATAACTACTAAATGATGACCACCGTTCTATTCCCTTGTTACCCCCGCTCGACCCAGCTACACTCTTATTACCTGAAAGGAATTGTGAAGCAAAAGGGTGAGCACAACTAGCTCAGTAAAGAATATCATGACTAAAGATAATTCAATTATCAATAGCCTTCATCAACAATAAATCAGAGATTTAGAACATATGGTAAATGATAAAAATTTCAACCATAGTTGCAGCGGAACGAGCAATCCATTAGAAGAGTCAAATAGACTATAAAGTCTATTATCTTCTCCATGTTAAAAATCCACCAACAATGTTTTATCCCTGTAACATCAATCAACAATTCTGGTCCACAATCATATGAATAACTCATAATCATAATTGTAGTTCTAAATTCCTCTTCTCATCCAGGACGAAGATAATTTTCATCACCTATCTTTACCTGAAACATCAAAGATCATGGTTATACCAAATCACATTTCCTGTTCATAATCATACTAATAACTTCATCTTTGCACTACGGCCAAAGATATTCATTTGTATCACCAGTTGGTCATGTTTATCTCAACATCTGTTCATCTTTGCACTACTGGCCAAAGATATTCAACAACATGTCATCTTTGCACTACGGGCCAAAGATATTCATCAACAATTCATCTTTGCACTACAGGCCAAAGATATTCATCAATATTTCATCTTTGCACTACAGGCCAAATATATTAATATCTCAAAGAAATATATAATCATTTCAGAATTTATATAAACAATAATTATAACCATGTTGATCAATTCACCTTTGCACTTAAGCTAAAGATATTCAATTATAAATTCAATGGTCATGATCATACCAGTCACAATTCAACTTTGCACTACAGGCCAAAGAGAACCCTAGTCATGATCATACCAATAATCTACCCATCTTTACACTCCAGTGAAAGAGAATTTCAACATCAGGGTTATAAAAATGTTATATATGATAATAAAAATAATATGATCAACATATAGTTTTAATCTCAAGAGTAATATTCGTAACTCATGAATAGTAAATCGTGAATAGTAACTCATAAATAGTAACCCCGACACAAAAGATAGAAATTCCACAATAAAATCTATACCAATATTTCGGTATAATGATATTGAAAGAATAACATTACTTAAATTTATAAACAATTTATTTTAATTGTTTACACTTTACTAATTAATGCATTTAATCATCATAAAATGCCAACTCTTACAATTTCATCATCAATAACCAAAACCCTCATCAAAAATCTGCATATACCTCATATAGGATTCTCAAGCCATAAAATCCTATTTTCCAATTTTCTTTCTTCACAAAACATATTTAATTCATTTACTCATAACTAGACCATTTTCATGAAAAATACCAAATCAGTTCCAAAAATATTTCTTTTCTGGGATTTAGCATAATATAGTCCCATAGTGAACATATATTTTTCTCAGAATTTTTAAAAGTCATTTACTATTTTTCATATGGCCAAAACAGCCGAATATTTAGACATTTATCAAAAATTATACTTTTATCTAAAAATTCTGAAATTCACAGAGTATACTTCTATCATATACATGTACTCCCAATAAAAATTTCATCAATTTTGGAGTTAACCACAAGAAATTATAAGCTGTTACTTTTAAAATAGTCTTTTCTCATAAAATTCATAACTCTCAATCTATACATCCAAAAATCACCATTTTTGGACACAATCAAGAAAACTCATCAAAATATCATTTCAAATTTTTCCAGAATTTTTGAAGATCAGAAAAATTACGAAACTGAAAATCATAACAACCCTTAAAATCCCTTACTATCCCTTACTATCCCTTACCTCAAAAGAGCAGTACTTCTGACTGGATATCGGATATGATGCTGAAGGAAACTTGCACTGATGAATAGCAACTCACCAAGTATCTAAAAACTCACAAAATATGCTTCATAATATAGAGAGAGAAAGCTTATGTTTCTGGTGTGATTTTCAATTCTAACTTAGCCCTCTATTTATAGGAAAATTTTGGTAGGTTTGACCTGCAACCTGATGGCTTTACCTGCTACTATTCCCACCCACCACATTTGAAATATAATTCAGCACATTTCTTCACCAACCACAAGTGGGGCCCACCAATTCTAGAATTTTCCACCAAAAATGATTTATAACCTGATTTCCGAATCAGTCATCTCTTAAAATTCATAACAAATCATACGTTCATTTTTAACGGTTCAAAATTTGTGGACATATACTCAACTTATATATGTATAACATATCCAAAAATTACCACGATCCAACGGTCGGATTAAAAATTATAACCCCGCAAAATATCTCAAAAACCCTGATTTTTAATACCTCCATTCCGACAAAAATACGGATAAAAATCTCAACATTAACTCCTTCATTTTTTAACCACAAAAATATATCCCTCATTTATATCCACATAAAATAAATATTTTCTTATCATATGAATCAATAATTAATTATTCACAAATAATATTACAGAATCACATTTATGACAACCAGGCCGTTCCCAGGAAAGAGGGGGCTTTCCAATAAGGATTTCTCCTTACTGGCGCGCAATTAGATGACCAAACCTCTCCTTAGACAGAACTTTCTAGACATTGCCAATAATGCTATCTAATAATACTATTCAAATAATATGAATTATTGATCTGATAATGGGAAATACTGTGCAGCAACAATTATTGAACAACAATAATATAAAATTTCAACGTAGCAATTATTGAATCAATAAAATAAAATATTGAACAGTAATTACTGTAACAATTATTGAGTAGTGCCTTCTTACGTAAGAATCAATAATTTCAAAAATACTGTGCAATACCGTGTGCTACTGTGCAATAACGCGTATTACTGTATTTTAATCACCGGGTATTCCAACAGTGTTAACGGTAACAACTACGCCGTTATTTGTAAAAACTCAAATTTGTCTTTTTCTTCACCCGACAGTTATTCTGTTATGGGGCCCACAAATAGTTGCGCCGTCGTACGAATATTCCCCGACAGAAAGAATATTCCACGACCAAACAAATATTCTCCGACAACAATGATTATTTTATAACCACTTGCTTATTTTGAAAAAAATTCATATTTCACCCATAACTTTAAACTTTTATCAATTTAACCATTTACTGAATTGTAATTATAAGAAAAATTGAATACTTTTATTTCATAAAATTCGGGGTCTTACAAGAATACCTTGCTTTCTTTTCCGATTGTATTCTCCCGGTCATCTCCTCTGTATCGTGATTTTCCCATTGCTCATCTGTATTTCAGATATCATTCTAGAATACAGTTTCAAAACAAAGGTTATTTGACATATAGAATTTGTCAACTTAAGTAAGAAAATTCAGCTTTAGTAGGACATACTAGCGAAGGGTTTACTCATCTCTCCCCTCCTAGTTCTATTCTCCATTCTCCGCCAGAGACCATATCCCTAAGCTCTGATACCAACTGTGACTCATGTCCCAACCGTGGACAGCACCTCACAGTGATACCTATCAGTTTGCCACCGCAGAACGGTGTCTCCTTCGGAGAGTCTAGCTTCGGTGCATCCCTCATCAACAGGAAGTCACCAGATAGAGGCTCGGGGCTCTTTACTTATAGCTCTGATACCAACTGTGACACCCCCAAAATAGGTCCAATCCACCCAACCCATTTTGAGTCGCCAAATACATGGTAAGAAAATAACTACAACTTCATTATTACAATTGTCATGCAAAATACAATGACACATAGGTTGTGAGTTTTGATACAATTATATATTAACTGTGACTCTCATCCCAACCTTGGATAGCACGTCACAAAGGCATCTTACATAAAGGTACAGTCAATAACTATTTTAGAAATTAAAATCTTTGGAAAATGTTCAAGAAAACCTTCGTACATGGGAGGCCATGCATCTAAGTTATAATAAATATCATATGACTAGATAATTATCCTTGGTTGACCCAATAGACCCCAAAGAAAAATGAGAAGATTGCTATCATGTTCTTTCCAATGGTGAGTCTTCTCTTGACATATAATTATCTCTATTGTCTCGAATTGAGAATTATATTTCAACCAAACTCAAAGATTATATAGGTAGTGCTTGTAGATATATTCAGCGAGTGGATGTGCACAACTCTGTCTTATGATAACACGAAGTCGCATGTCATTAGACATCTTGTATGATAGTGGCAAAACACCCTTCCAACGTTGGGTTCGCCTCACCCTATTGGATTCACCAAATATAACTACTAAATGATGTACAAAATACAACCCACTATTCTAAAGTTCTCAATAAAATTATTTCCATACTGTTTATGGAGAACCTCCACAGCTAGAGACCACCATTTTATTCCCCTGTTACCCCCGCTCGACCCATCTACACTCTTATTACCTGAAAGGAATTGTGAAGCAAAAGGGTGAGCACAACTAGCCCAGTAAATAATATCATGACTAAAGATAATTAAATTATCAATAACCTTCATTAGTAATAAATCAGAGATTTAGAACATATGGTAGATGATAAAACTTTTCAACCATAGTTGTAGCGGAACGAGCAATCCATTAGAAGAGTCAAATAGACCATAAAGTCTATTATCTTCTCCATGTTAAAAGTCCACTAACAATGTTTTATCCCTGTAACATCAATCAATAGTTCCGGTCCACAATCATGTGAATAACTCATAATCATAATTGCGGTTCTAAATTCCTCTTCTCATCCAAGACGAAGATAATTTTCATCACCTGTCTTTACCTGAAATATCAATGATCATGATTATACCAAATCACAGTTTGTGTTCATAATCATACTAATAAGTTCATCTTTGCACTACGGGCAAAGATATTCATTAACAGTTCATCTTTGCACTACAGGCCAAAGATATTCAACAACAGATCATCTTTACACTACAGGCCAAAGATATTCAACAACAGGTCATCTTTGCACTACAGGCCAAAGACATCAATCAATAGTTCTTCTTTGCACTACAAGCCAAAGGCATACAACTGTAAATCCAATAAACAACAGTCCATCTATGCACTATGGCTAAAGATGACTTTCATCACAATATAAGCATGAGAATCATAACAAGGATATAAAGAATCAATCACATGAGATAAAGAATAAATTTTAAAGACTTTAATAATTTAATTTATCCAGAATTCAATAATATCCAAATTGTCAACATGATACTGCTTTGTGGAGCAAAATTCAAAAAAATGATTTAGACAGAAAATAAAATTTCAACGAAGATAATAACATTATTCATTATATTATAAACTCTATTTAATATTATTCATTATATAATAATATTAAATTAATTTACTAATATTATTAATCATTAAATAATATTTTAAATCAATTATTTCATAACACCTTAATCCAAATGTTATAAATCACTTAATAATCTCATAATCTAATATTATTAATATTACAATAATATTTTAATCATTTCTTAAACTTATAAATAATTTATTCTAATTGTTTACAATTTACTAATTAATACATTTAATCATCCTGAAATGCTAAACTCATAAGATTTCATCACTAATAACCAAAACCCTCATAAAAAATCTGCTTATACCTTATATAGGATTCTTAAGCCATAAAATCCTATTTTTTAATTTTCTTATTTCATATAACATATTTAATTCATTTACTTATAACTAGTCTATTTTCATAAAAAATACCAAATCAGTCCCAAAAATTTTCTTTTCTGGGATTTAGCAGAATATAGTCCCATATTGAACATATATTTTTTACGGAATTTTTAAAATTTATTTACTATTTTTCATATGGCCAAAACTACCGAATATTTAGACAAATTATCATAAACTGTACTTTTGTCCAAAAATTTCGAAATTTACAGAGTATACTGCTGTTATATACATGTACTCCCAATAAAAATTTTACCAATTTTGGAGTTAACCACAAGGAGTTATAAGGGTTTACTTTTAAAATTGTCTTTTCCCAAAAAATTCATAACTCTTAATCTATACATCTAAAAATCGCTATTTTTGGACACAATCTATCAAACTCGTCAAATTATCATTTTAAATTTTTTCAAAATTTTTAAGTCAAAAAAATTACAAAACTGAAAAACATAATAACCCTTACAATCCCTTACCTCAAAAGAGCAGTTTTTCTGACTGAAATATCGGATGTAAAGTCGAAGGAAACTTGCACTGAATAGCAACTCTCAAAAGATCTAAATACTCATAAAAATATGCTCGATAATATAGAGAGAGAAAACTTATGAATTCTGGTGTGATTTTCAATTCTAACCTAAACACTTATTTATAGAAAAATGTTAGAGCGCCAAAGGAGACTAAATAATAAAATATTATTATTTCTTTTCTACGCATGCTTCTTTTGAAGCCCAACATTTTTGAAAACAATTCAGCACACCTCAATTGATCTCCAGCAAAATTCTCCATAAAAAACAAAAGTGGGTCCCACCTAAAAATTTTAATAAAAATATTTAATTTTCCAAAATTTTAATAATTCATAACAAATAGCCATTTATCAGAAAAATATAAATTTTATGTCCATTCCATAGGAAATCGAATTCTCTACAACTTTGTAGCTTTAAGTTTTTCCAAATTCCAAACAGAAATTGACAGAAATCCATATACGGACAATTTTTAACACCTCTTAAAATTCATAACAAATCATACGTTAATTTTTAACGGTTCAAAATGTATGGACATACACTCAACTCATATATGTATAACACATCTAAAAATCACAATGATCCAACGGTCAGATTAAAATTATAACTCACGCAATAGAGCTTTAAGAACACTGTTTTGATTTTTAGACTATAAGTCACTCGTACCAGTTTCACTCAAACAGTTACCACAAAAAATCCACAAAGAATATTTGGGTGATTCAAATTTCTGCGTTTAGCTTACTTCCAGAGCTTTTTTTTGATATATGGCTCAACTCCTAACTCATTATACACAAAGAGTTATGAATTTTACAAAATCAAGTAATAAACTAATTTTTCTGAAAATCCCATATTTCGTTCTTCATTTCGACAAAATACTAATAAAACACCTCAGCATTAATTTCTTCAATTATATCCACATAAAAATAAATATTTCCTTATCATATAAATCAATAATTAATTATTCACAAATAATATTACAGAATCACAATTATGACAACCAGGTTGTTCCCAAGAAAGAGGGAGCTTTCCAATAAGGATTTCTCCTTACTGGCGCGCAATTAGGTGACCAAACCTCTCCTTAGACAGAACTTCCTTAGACATTGTCAATAATACTATCTAATAATATTATTCAAATAATATAAATTATTGGTCTGACAATGGAAAATACTGTGCAGTGCCAATTATTGAAACAACAATAATATGAAATATCAACGTAGCAATTATTGAATCAATAAAATAAAATATTGAACAGTAATTACTGTAACAATTATTGAGTAGTGTCTTCTTACGTAATGATCAATAATTCAAAAATACTGTGCAATACCGTGTGCTACTGTGCAACCACGTGTATTACTGTACTTTAACCACCGGGTATTCCAACAGTGTTAATGGTAACGATTACGCCGTTATTTATAAAAATTTAAATTTGTCATTTTCTTCATCCGACAGTTATTCTATTATGGGGCCCACAAATGGCTGCGCCGTCGTACGAATATTCTCCGACAGTAAGAATATTCCACGATCAAACGAATATTCCCCGACGACAATGAGTATTTTATAACCACTTGCTCATTTTGAAAACTTTACATATATCACCCTTAACTTTAACTTTTTATCAATTTAACCATTTACTGAATAATAATTATATAAAAAAATTGAATACTTTTATTTCATAAAATTCGGAGTCTTATAATTGCTCTGTCCAGATTAATCAAATATAAACAAAACATAATCAATTACACTAATTCTTCTACATGCCACTCCAATTATAAAAAAAATTAAAAATTACATTTGATTGGAGTTTTCCTTTGTTTTTTTTCCAATTCCTGATCTTCTATTTCCCTTTCTCCTACTAGTCTTATGTGATTTCTTTGTTGATTATGATTTATATAGAGACTTGTAGTAAACAGAGAAATAGATGAAATGAAATGACTGAAGTTTAGCTTAGTATTTATAAAGGAAACATTCCATGTTCAATGCAAATACAAGTTTGATGAATACATAGGTCTATATTGATAGTTTTGCTTATTATGGTTATAGCCTTTGCTGAATATTTCCTAGCCTTGCACCTAATTCTCACAGCTCATGCTTCAGAAGTTAATGACTCGGCCATAAAACAGAACACATGTTTCCTTTAATTTATCAGGTTTTTAAGTACCCTCCGTACAATTCACATTATATAATGCAATTTAAATATACGTAATGCACTTTAAAAATCTGGATAAAATATCCATAAATCATTTTCATCAAAACAGAAACTATTTATTAAATAAAAATATTTTATTTAATAAATTAATTTATTTATAATAAGATAATTTATTTCCCATAAATTACCTTATTAGCCACCAGAATTTCCATTAGAAATGGAAACTTTATAGATAATAAAATATTTAATGTAATATTTTTAAAATAATTTAATATTGCAAATTATTTTAATACTCTATATTTATTTCCTTTCCTTTTAATAAATTATTTTTTACAAATTTAATTAGTTGCGACAAAAATATATAACAATATATTTGTCATCTTGTAATCTTACACATACATGATTACATATATTCACATATGCAATCTGCATCAATATTTTCATATAATAAAATTATTGTTTTTATTTAAATTCTTATAAAAATAAATTCGAGTTGTCACATTCTTCCCCCCTTATATAGATTATGTCTCCGGAATTGTAAAATAAAACTACGTCAACGGATGAGGATAATTAGCGTACTTCTTTTGAACGGCTAGGAGTCTTTGATCGATTCTTGCAAACTGCTTTGCACAGATTAGGATATACGTACCACAATAATTGGTTGTTTTCATCGTGCAAAATTTCATAAAAATACATGACTATGTTCGTGCAATATTTATTATGCGTGAGTTCTACTTACGGCATGCTTTCAATTCAACTTTGATGCGTTATCTTTTGCTTCTACATGCTCTTCCAAAAATCGCCGTAAGATATGAATCTCAATTCGATATGCTTAAATTTAATATTTCCTTTTTAATGAGTTATTATCTTCTTTATGACTGTATTCAAGGGTTTCTAAAGGTACACGTATATATTCTAAAAAAATTCTAATATTCAAAAAGAAATAAATAATTCGCTTCTGAATCAAGCATACACATTTATATAATTAATCAGGAAAGTACCTAGAACTCCATTTCTGGTTGCTACGATATCTTGGACCGTCATTGAAGGTCCTCGCAATTGGTCTATTTGGTGTAGTTGGACCGGTTATAGCTAGTTGTCTATTTCTATTCCCTACACTAGTATTTCCCCCATCGATTTTCCTCTTTGGGCAATTCCTGGCAATATGGTCCGTCGATACATAGATGAAACATCCGCTATTTTTCTTCGAGATAGGACAGTTAGGAGAGATGTGTCCATCCTTCCTGCAGTTAAAACATACTAGTTTCCCTTTTAAACATTCTCTTGAATGAGTTTTCCCGCAATTATTATATTGCTCAATTTTCTTCTTTATACCTCCCTGCCTACTATCAGTATTTCCAGAATTGTTCAATTTTCTTTTTTTGCTTCCACTACTTCCCTCAGCTTTGACAGTTCCCTCGATTTTAACTTCTATTTTCTATTCGTTATTGTAGAGAATCATGGCCTTGCTTCCACCTTCAGCTATGATAGCCTTCTCCAGGATTGATTCGAAAGAACCAATTTCCAACACTGCGGCCTTATTGTAGAGCCAGGGTTTCAGGCCATGCTCACACCTTCTTTCCTTTCTTGCTTTTGTGTCCACTTGGTGTGGAGCAAATCGAGCTAGTTCATTAAACTTGGCAGTGTACTGAGACACTATCATGTGTCCCCGTTTCAATTCTAAATTTTTTATCTCCATTCGACTCAGCGCACTCGGAGGGAAATAATTCTCAAAGTACAACTATTTGAATCTTTCCCAGGTAATTACTCTTGCTCCAGCTCTATTTCAATTGGTCTCCCACCAAAAATCAGCCACGCCTTTAAGCATGTACGTAGCAAAAATAGTTTTTTGCTCGTTCCCTACTCTGGCCACCTCAAACGCCTTTTCCATCTCCTTGATCCAAGATTGACCCTCTATAAGCTCAGTGGTTCCCCTGAACTCAGGCGGTCCTACCATCTTAAAGTCTTTGAAACTAGCTACATGTGCTGATGGCAGATTTACATTAGCATGAGGGTTAGAAGGATTCCTATTTTGAAAGGCTCCTACTAGTAAATCCACGAACTGTTGCATGGGGTTTTCCTGTCCTTCAGCCCTATTTTCGTTTTGGTTTTTCGCCGCTTCATTTCTATTCCTGTTTACCCAGTGGTCTTCCTCTACCTCGTCCCTTTGGCAACATTTTTCTGTTAATAAAATCTTTATTGATGTTAATATTTCATTAACTATTTTTATACAAAACACACATATCAGTACATTTTCAAAGCATACTTAGCAAACATTTTTTTTAATTTTTTTTATAAATATGCTTTTTATAACATATCTTGCTTACAAACATATAACTTCTACTGTTTACATATTATATTCCTCTATTACATACCAAAATGAGGGTATTCATATTTATCCCATATCTTATACAAAAGTTGGGAGTAATACACTACACACATAAATATATATAAACATATCGTTTAATACATATATATTGATTCTACTGTTTCCTGCTTCCTCTGCTTGCCTTCTTCTTTAGACATACACTCCCCTTTGAATTGCGACAATAAGGAAAGCTATGTCCCATCTGCCCAGAGTTATAACATATCTTCTGCCCTTTCCTGCACATGCCTCGATGCATCTTCCCACAGTTCGTACATTTCCCTATCTCTTTAAAGTTTCCTTGATGATTCCGGGATTCTCTGGAACATTATCGTTCATTTTTCTTTTGCCCTTATTATTTGGAGCTTCATACGGTAGGCTGCATTCGGCTCCCATTTTATCAATTTGAATTTTCAGCTTATCTTGCTCCTCCATTATTTCCATTAATGTATGGTGTAATTGATTGTTTAACAATCTTTCCAATAATTTCTTCAGAGAATACACCTTATTATGTAGATTCTACATTTTCATTTATGCCTATTCAACTCCAACTTTCATATCTGAATCACTATCTGTCAGTACTATCAATGATGGTTCAAGTACTGTCTTTTCCAGAATGATCATCTCCTCAAGGTCATTTTCACTGTGAGCCTCTTCTTCAACTATTGGCTTAGATATTAGCTCGGGTGGAGTGGTCTACTCCTCGTTCATGATATGAGATTTTCTTAGTTCCTTCTCACCCGACATCGACACACAAATTATCTTAATTAGTATATATACTCATTACTTTTATTTTATTGTACGATGATTTTCTTTAAACTCGTCTCCTTTACACTCTATTTGAGTTATTTATTTTCCAATGTTTCTATCTAGCTTAGGTTATAGTCTAAGGTATTGCGACCTAAGGTTTCTAACCTATAGCTCTGATACCACCTTGTGACACCCCAAATTCGGGTACTTGGAACCCGTACTTGGTTCTACACGATAACATTCAAACAACCTGCTTAATGTATGAATAATTTGAATTATTACATCAGAGTCTCTCAATCCCAGGTACGATGAGCATTAATTACATTCTTACATGATAGGTATTGTATTATTATTACAAAACACTTAATTAATATAAATAACCTTCTTCAACTACTCATCCATCTTCCATTTTCCCTTGTCTTTGCCAAATCCTTCTATACGTTCACGTTTCACTGAAAACATTTAATTTCAAAGCAAATATGAGCATTCAATTGATCAGCAAGTAATAGCATGAAATAAACGATGTGTAAAAGAGTTAATGTTTTCCTTAAGTATACTTCTACAACGGATCAACTGTTGTGAAGTTATTGAAACAATTTCTCGAATGACATATCAAGTAGCTTATATTTTTGAAACGATGTATTGACTATAGATGTCGAGCGGTTAGTTGACCATGAACATTATTTTTTTTTCATACTAAAAATAGGTATAATAGTAATTCAACTGTATAACCGACTAACTCCCGGGCACGATGGGTG
The DNA here is from genome assembly GCA_016801055.1 of Panax notoginseng. Lineage (NCBI taxonomy): Eukaryota > Viridiplantae > Streptophyta > Magnoliopsida > Apiales > Araliaceae > Panax > Panax notoginseng. Next base: position 36,617,128 of record CM029014.1, on the reverse strand, counting down.
ATCAGCCCTTCATGCCCTTCGTTGATCAACACTACATGCTTGTTTTCATGGCCTTATTGGCACAGTAAAAATTTCCCAAATAAGGGATGTTCATACTCAGACTTAAGTTCCAAACCAAAGCAATTTGGTTGGACAACTCTACCTATTTTAACAAGATGATAAAGACTTGTGATAAAATATTGTAACGTGAATCTAGCTGAAATAATTAGCTTAGACTCATTCGTAAACAATTCAGAAATTTTAGAACTTGAAGTAATAAAGAAATTTGCATACCAATGTCAAATTGTACATGTATGTGACGCCCCCAAAATAGGTATACATCACCTATTCTGGGTCGCCAAATACATGGTACAGAATACAAATACAATCTTTAATATACCACAAGAGAGCTGTGAGTTTCAATACAAATATTGTCTTCTAGACAATATCCACTCTCAGAATAAGTTCTCATTACATTTATTGTCACACTATTTAACAGAATAGTGAGGACTACTAATACTATCATCTCATCCATCACTTCGTTTCCCGACTCATCCCAGCTATATTCTCATTTCCTGAAGAGAACAGTGAAAGAAAGCGTGAGCTCAACTAGCCCAGTAAGAAATATTATAACTAAGATAATGCAGAATAAATTATCATTAGTCTTCAACAATGTTAAACTGATAAAATACAATTGACATCAAGTTTAACTGCAGCGAAACAAGCAATCCATTAAAAGAGTTAAGAAGAGAATAAAATCTACTATCTTCTATGATTTAAAAGGTTTTTCATGACTTTTATCGCTGAGACTCAGCTTAATAAATAATCCACATCATCGAAGAATCACCCCTGCACTAAGGCCAAGGATATTCTTTAGTATCACGACCACGAATTATCAATGCACTACGGCTAAAGATAATCATGTTTTCATCAACGATCCTGATCATGCCATAAAATAATTAATCTTTGCACTACGGCCAAAGAGAATCCATAGCCATAATCATACCAAAAACTGTCCATCAATGCACTACGGGCCAATGAGGGCTTTTTCCACATCATTTGTAATATTACGGTTATGATTATACCAAATAATCCCTGGTCATAATCATACTAAGTCCATCTATGCACTACAGGCCACAGATGACTTTCAACATAATATAAGCATGAGGATGATGACAATGATATAAGAATTCAATAAAATAAGTTCAAGAACTAATTTATCTAGGAACTGATAACGTCCAAATTGTCAACATGATACTACTTTGTAGAGTAAAATTCAAGAATGCTCAGAAGAATATTTCCATGAAAAGATACTGGATGAAGCGCAAATATCAAGGATATTCCACTAATTTCATGGAGTATAGAAGTCAAAGTTTTAACCAACTGAGTGTAATAAAGGATGGAATAACAAAAGAAATCACCATGCATGCGATAGACCGCACAGGCAGGTTATTCCAACAGAATAATAAATAACGAAACTAGGTCCGGCGTAAAACGCACAGACAGGATATTCCAACAGAATAATAAAGAATGGAACAGAATAATAAAGAATGGAACCAGGTCCGGCGTAAAACGCACAGACAGGATATTCCGACAGAATAATAAAGAATGGAACCAGGTCCGGCGTAAAGCATAGACAGGATATTCCGACAAAATAATAAATAATAGATCCAGGTCCGGCGTAAACGCACAGACAGGATATTCCAACAGAATAATAATAAAGACGGAATAATAGAAGAATGTCACCAAGTATAGGGTAGTCCGTGTATACTGGTTATTCCAGCAGAATAATAAAGAATGGAATAACAGAAGTTCTCTTCATGAATACAAAAGAAATAATACCACTTACAGGTACAACAAATAATATCCCTTACCGTATAAGAAACTGGATATCGGAGTAGTGAAGTAGCAGAATACTTTTCTTCTTTCTCTTTCTAGAGTTTCAGTGAATTCGTAAGAAATAATGAAGGAATGAGCTTCTATTTATAGAAAAATGGACTGCATAGTAACTAACTCATGAACGGTCTAGATTGATATACTTTAATCTGATGGTCCATATTTAAAGCAAAATCTTTTAAATAAAATATAATATATTCTATTTATAATCTAATAAAACGAATAACTTTATAAAAGATTTTACTATGCAAATGCTATGCAAACACTATGCATAATAAAATATAATATATTCTAATTATTGTCTAATAAAACAGATAACTTTGTAAAAGTATTCTGTTTTATATAAAAAGATTTTACTATTAGCCTAATAAAACGAATAACTTTATAAAAGTATTCTGTTTTATATAAAAAGCTTTTCTGCTTTATTACATTAATAATACCAATAAAACAAAACTGAGTGACTTATCATGTAAGCCTCAATAATCAATACCGTATGCTACTATGTAACCACACGTATTACTGTACTTTTACTACCGAGTAGTTCAACAGTATTAACGGTAAAACTTCCGTCGTTATTTTTATAAAATATTTTTGTCGTTTTCTCAATCCGACAATAATTCCGTTGTGGGGTCCACCAATAATTGTGCCGTCGTACGAATATTCTTCGACAAAAAATAATATTCCCCGACCAATCGAATATAATACAACAACTTGCATACTTTGTGTGACGCCCCCAAAATTAGGTATACATCACCCATCTTGGGTCGTCAGATACATAGTACAGAATACAAATACAACTTACTAATACAACTGTCGTGTACAATACGACAAAACATAAACTGTGAGTTTGAATACAAATATTATCTTCTAGAGAGTATTCATACTCAAAAGGAATCCTCATTACATTTATTAATACACCATTACATAGAATAGTGAGGACTACTAACTAATACTATCATTCGGACCATCACTCCGTTCCCCGACTTGCCCCAGCTACGTTCTCATTTCCTGAAGAGAACAGTAAAAGAAAGGATGAGCTCAACTAGCCCAGTAAGAAATATTATGACTAAGATAATGCAGAATAAATTATCATTAGCCTTCAACAATGTTAGACTGATAAAATAATCCAACATCATCATGCAGAATAGATTTTCCAACACTGTGATCGCTGAGACTCAGCTTAATAAAATAATCCACATCATCGAATCACCCCTGCACTACGGCCAAAGATATTCGTATATTCATTAATGGTCATGATCGTGCCAACAACTGTCCATCAATGCACAACAGGCCAATGAGGACTTTTACCACATCATTTGTAACATTACGGTCATGATTATACCGAATAATCCCTGGTCATAATCATACCAAGTCCATCTATGCACTACAGGCCACAGATGACTTTCAACATTTTATAAACATGAGGATGATGACAATGATATAAGAATTCAATAAAACAAGTTCAAGAATTAATTTATCCAAGAATTAACAACGTCCAAATTGTCAACATGATACTGCTTTGTGGAGTAAAATTCAAGAATACTTAGAAGAATATTTTCATGAAAAGATACTGGATGAAACGCAATTATCAAGGATATTCCACAAATTTCATGGAGTATAGAAGTCAAAACTTAACCAACTGAGTACAATAAAGAATGGAATAACAAAAGAAATCACCATGCATGCGATAGACCGCACAAACAGGTTATTCCAACAGAATAATAAATAATGGAATCAGGTCCGGCGTAAACGCACAGACAGGATATTCCGACAGAATAATAAATAATGGAACCAGGTCCGGTGTAAAACACACAGACAGGATATTCCGACAGAATAATAAATAATGGAACCAGGTCCGGTGTAAAACACACAGACAGGATGTTCCAACAGAATAATAATAAAAACGGAACCAGGTCCGGTGTAAAACACACAGACAGGATGTTTCAACAGAATAATAATAAAAACGGAACCAGGTCCGGTGTAAAACACACAGACAGGATGTTCCAACAGAATAATAATAAAAACGGAACCAGGTCCGGTGTAAAACACACAGACAGGATGTTCCAACAGAATAATAGAAGAATGTCACCAAGTATAGGGTAGACCACGTATACAGGTTATTCCAACAGAATAATAAGAAATGGAATAACAACAGTTCTCTTCATGAATAAGAAAGAATAACACCCCTTACCATTTTAAAGACGAGCTGAAATAAGGAAGTAGTTAAGTAGCAGAATACTCTTCTTCTCTCTCTCTATAGTTTCTCTCTATAGTTTCTCTCTCTAGAGTTCAGTGAATTCGTAAGAAATAATGAAGGAATGAGCTGCTATTTATAGAAAAATAGAATGCATAGTAACTAATCCATGAACGGTCCAGATTGATTACTTTAATCTGACGGTCCATATTTAAAGAAAAATCTTTTAAATAAAATATAATATATTCTATTTATAGAATAACTTTAATAAAGTATTCTGTTTTATATAAAAAGATGTTTCTGTTTTATTACGTTAATAATACGAATAAAACAAAACGTCATTATCGCTAAATAATTCATATTATTAACTGACAATAATTGAATCAAACTGAGTGACTTCTCACATAAGCATTAATAATCAATACCGTGTGCTACTATGCAACCACACGTATTACTGTACTTTTACTACCGAGTAGTTCAACAGTAACAATGGTAAAATTTCCGCCGTTATTTTTAATAAAATATTTTTGTCGTTTTCTCAATCCGACAATAATTCCGTTGTGGGGTCCACCAATGATTGTGTCGTTGTACGAATATTCCCTGTTAAAACGAATATTCCCCGACCAATCGAATATTATATAACAACTTGCGTACTTTGCAAAATTTATAAATATTACCCACAACTATAACATTATATCAAATTAACTCCATAATATTCAAAAATGATATTTATAGAAAATTCATCTTTATTTATAAAAGTTGGGGTCTTACAACCTCCCCTTCTTATGAAATTTCGCCCTCGAAATTAGGGTACGTACCTGGTATGTCGAAGAGGTAAGGATACCTTGATTTCATTTCAGATTCTAACTCCCAAGTCATTTCCTCAACATCGTGGTTTCTCCACAAAACTTTGACTTGAGGTATAACCTTGGAGCGTAGAATATGTTCCTTCTTATCCAAGATTTGAACAGGAACTTCTTCATACGTCAAATCCTCCGCTATTTCGTCCGGTTCTAACTCAATAATGTGGTTCGGGTCTTCCACATATTTGCGTAACATGGATATGTGAAAAACGTTATGAACACGAGACATACTTGGCGGTAAAGCGAGTCTATAAGCCACAGTTCCTACTCGATCGAGGATTAAAAATGGACCGATGAATCGAGGATTGAGCTTTCCTCTCTTTCCAAATCTCGTAACTCCTTTCCATGGAGCAACACGTAAGAACACATGATCTCCTACATCAAATTCCACGTCCTTTCGATGAAGATCAGCATAACTCTTTTGTCGATCTTGTGAGGTTTTTATACGTTGTCGGATCGTTTGAATCTTTTCTGTAGTCATACGTACCAACTCCGGTCCCAACAACGTTGCTTCACCCACCTCATCCCAGCATACTGGAGAACGACATTTTCTTCCATACAATGCTTCGAATGGAGCCATGCCAATACTTGCTTGATAACTGTTGTTGTAGGAAAACTCCACCAATGGTAAGAACTTGTCCCAACTTCCCTTGAAGTCAAAGACACAGAGTCTTAATAGATCTTCAAGAGTTTGAATAGTCCTCTCTGATTGTCCGTCCGTCTGAGGATGATATGCTGAACTAAATCGTAACTCCGTGCCCATAGCTTTTTGTAAACTAACCCAAAATCGTGAAGTGAATCTTGGGTCTCGGTCAGAAACTATGGATACTGGCATACCATGCAGTCTTACAATCTCGTTTATGTACATACGAGCAAGACGTTCAAGTGTATAAGTTTCTCGTATCGGTAAGAAATGAGCAGACTTGGTCAATCTATCAACAATGACCCAAATCGCATCAATACCTTGAGAAACCCTAGGAAGACCGGTAACGAAATCCATGGTAATGTGCTCCCACTTCCATTCTGGAATTTCAAGTGGTTGCAATGGACCTTTTGGTACTTGATGCTCCGCTTTGACTCGTTGACAAGTTAGACACCTTGAGATAAACAACGCTATCTCTCTCTTCATATTGCTCCACCAAAATGTATGACGAAGATCATGATACATTTTGGTACTTCCAGGATGGATTGCAAACGGTGTGTTGTGCGCCTCCATCATGATTTCATACTTTAAATCAGGGTTGTTAGGAACACAAAGTCTGGAGTTGACTCGAAGTATTCCTTCTTCATCGATTCTTGCTTCCGGCATAGCACCTTCTTGCACTTTCTTCCTCATACGCATCAGCTCCAGGTCTGTAGCTTGAGCAGCTTTAACTTTATCGATTAAAGTCGGTTCTACTCGTATATTCGCCATCATCACATGGGTCCCTGGAGTCTTTAACTCTATCTCCATCCTTTGCAAATCACACAAAATGGGTCTTTGTGTTGACAATATCGCACTCGTACTTGCATATGATCTTCTACTCAATGCGTCAGCTACCACGTTCGCTTTTTCAGGATGGTATTGAATGGTATGATCATAATCTTTCAACAGTTCAAGCCAACGTCGTTGTCGCATGTTGAGTTCCTTTTGAGTGAAGAAATATTTGAGGCTTTTATGATCCGTAAAGATCTCCACCTTCTCCCCATACAAGTAATGCCTCCAAATTTTAAGTGCAAAGACAACAGCTGCCAACTCTAGATCATGAGTAGGATAATTCCTCTCATATTCCTTGAGTTGTCTTGATGCATAGGCTATGACTTTTCCATGTTGCATGAGAACGCATCCCAACCCTTTGCTCGAAGCATCACTGTAGATGACAAATCCCTCCGAGCCAGATGGTATTGTTAGAACAGGTGCTGAAATGAGTCTCCTCTTGAGTTCTTGAAAACTCTGCTCACATTCTTCGCTCCAACCGAACTTTGTATCTTTCCGAGTCAGCTGAGTTAATGGAGTAGCGATTCGAGAAAATCCTTCCACGAATCTCCGATAATAACCAGCTAGACCAAGAAAGCTACGTACTTCGGTTACTGATTTAGGTTGCTCCCAGCTTTGAATAGCTTCAATCTTTGCCGGGTCAACAGATATTCCACGACTTGATACTACGTGCCCAAGGAATGCTACCTCTTCCAGCCAGAACTCGCATTTCTTCAACTTGGCATAAAGTTTGTATTCACGAAGCTTTTGGAGTACCAGCCTCAAGTGTTGCTCATGATCTTCACGGCTTTTGGAATAAACAAGGATGTCATCGATAAAGACGACCACAAAGTGATCCAAATATTCCTTAAATACCCTGTTCATCATATCCATGAAGGCAGCAGGAGCATTAGTCAATCCAAAAGACATAACTAAGAATTCATAATGCCCATACCGAGTTCTGAAAGCCGTCTTTGGAATATCCTCAGTTCTAACCTTCAGCTGATGATATCCAGAACGAAGATCGATCTTTGAAAAGAATTGTGCTCCTTGCAACTGGTCAAACAGGTCATCAATACGTGGCAATGGGTACCTATTTTTGATGGTGACATGATTCAACTCCCGATAATCAATACAAAGTCGCATACTCCCATCTTTCTTCTTCACGAACAGAACAGGAGCACCCCAAGGAGAAGTACTAGGACGAATAAAACCAATGTCTAACAATTCCTGCAGTTGGGTCTTTAACTCCTGAAGTTCAATAGGAGCCATTCGATATGGGGCTTTGGAAATGGGTTTTGTACCGGGTTCAAGGTCGATACAAAATTCAATTTCACGCTCTGGGGGTAGGCCAGGAAGTTCTTCGGGAAATACGTCAGGAAATTTATTAACAACAGAAATATCATTCAAAGCTGACGTATTTTTGTTTAGATCTGTGACATGAGCTAAGAAAGCTTGACATCCGTTTTTCAATAAACGAATAGCTTTATGGCTTGAGATGACAGCGATTGATTTTAATGGTTTGGTTGCTTGAATTCGCATAATAGGTCGATTAGGAATATGAAAGCTAACAACCTTACGAAAACAATCAATTTTTGCATGATGAGTAGTTAACCAATCAATCCCTAGAATCACGTCAAATGCAAGTATTTTTAATGAAATAAGATCGACAGGTAATGTGTGGGTACCAACTTGAACCAAACAAGACTTATAAACCGTGGATGTAATGAAGGTTTCTCCCAATGGAGTTTCAACTGCTAAGTCAAAGTCTAATTTCTCCGGAATCAAATTTAATCGATGAGCGCAAGTAGGAGAAATAAAAGAATGGGTAGAACCGGTATCAAATAAAGTATAGACTTCGTTAGAGTTTATGATAAGCTTACCCGTGATGACCTCATTCGGGTTCCTTGCTTTCTGGGAGTTCACAACAAACGCTCTCCCTTGCACAACCGGTTTTGACTTTTCTGGGACGGCCTTTGGTGCCTCCATCCTAGCTGAATTTGTCTTCGGTAAACGACAAAATCGGGCTAAATGACCTTCTCTTCCACAATTATAACATGCTTTGGACGGCATCGCGCAGTTTGGACTGATGTGCCCCTCCCCTCCGCATTTGAAACATATGATAGGTGGTCGTTCTCCTTCCTTAACGACAGGTGCTGGTGCTGACGTCTTTCCATCATTGTTGAATCTCCTCTTCTTGAAATGTCCATTCTTATTGTTTTGGCCCTGATTACCACCGAAGTGGTTACCATTTCTGGCCTGTTGATTCCCTCCACGCTTGTTGTCACCGCTTCGATGACTGCTTTCACTGGTATTATCATTTTGCCGGCTGCTCTCTTTTGGTTGCGTTGTCTCGTTATCGCGCTCCACCAACTGAGCCCTATTTACAACATCTGAATACAAACACAATTTATGAGAAACAAGATGTTGACGTATCTCCGGCTTCAAACCTCTTAAAAACATCCGCGTCATTCTTTCTTCATTATCCACCAGGTGGGACGCAAACCGGGATAACTCCGCAAATTTTGCCTCGTACTGCGACACGGTCATATTATTCTGCTCCAATTTGATGAACTCCACCTCCTTCATGTGACGAATACTCTCGGGAAAGTATTTGTCGTTAAACAGCTCTTGGAACTTCTCCCAAGACATCTTCAGTGCGGCAGGTTGAGTACGCTTTATCGATTCCCACCAGTAATCTGCCTCTCCTCGCAACATAAAGGCGGCAAAGGGAACCTTTTGCTCCTCGGAGCAACCCAAGACATCAAATATCTTGGTGATCTGCTTTATCCATGTTTCAGCTACAAGTGGTTTGGGTTCTCCCTTAAACTCCGGTGGTCCCAGCTCCTTAAACTGTTTAGCGGTGACCGCCTGAGAGTTTCCAGTATTTCCACCTACGTTGTGGACAGGAGCCGCTTTCACCTGTTGTTGCATGAATTGCATAAAACCTCTGAACATTCCATCATTCATCATCTGGTCAGTGTTGTTGTTTGCATGAGGATTGTCACCTTCCTGATGAACATTATCCTGATTATTGATATGTGGTGAATCAATAATCGTCTGTGCTCCATTGCTATTCTCAACATTCTCAGATGCCATTTTCAGATACTGCCACAAAATAAAAGTTAATTGATATGTCATATATTATCCTTATATTATGACCGACCAATTAAATACCATGCAAATAAACTTAGGTAGGTCATACTAGCGAAGGAATTCCCCGTCTCTCCCCTCCTAGTTCTATTCTCACATCTTAGCCAGGGATCATATCCCTAAGCTCTGATACCAACTGTGACGCCCCCAAAATTAGGTATACATCACCCATCTTGGGTCGTCAGATACATAGTACAAAATACAAATACAACTTACTAATACAACTGTCGTGTACAATACGACAAAACATAAACTGTGAGTTTGAATACAAATATTATCTTCTAGAGAGTATTCATACTCAAAAGGAGTCCTCATTACATTTATTAACACACCATTACATAGAATAGTGAGGACTACTAACTAATACTATCATTCGGACCATCACTCCGTTCCCCGACTTGCCCCAGCTACGTTCTCATTTCCTGAAGAGAACAGTGAAAGAAAGGGTGAGCTCAACTAGCCCAGTAAGAAATATTATGACTAAGATAATGCAGAATAAATTATCATTAGCCTTCAACAATGTTAAACTGATAAAATATAATAGACATCAAGTTTAACTGTAGCGGAACAAGCAATCCATTAAAAGAGTCAAGTAGAAAATAAACTCTACTATCTTTTATGATTTAAAAGATTTTTCAACACTGTGATCGCTGAGACTCAGCTTAATAAAATAATCCACATCATCGAATCACCCCTGCACTACGGCCAAGGATATTCGTATATTCATTAATGGTCATGATCATGCCAACAACTGTCCATCAATGCACTACGGGCCAATGAGGACTTTTACCACATCATTTGTAACATTACGGTCATGATTACACCGAATAATCCCTGGTCATAATCATACCAAGTCCATCTATGCACTACAGGCCACAGATGACTTTCAACATTTTATAAACATGAGGATGATGACAATGATATAAGAATTCAATAAAACAAGTTCAAGAATTAATTTATCCAAATTAACAACGTCCAAATTGTCAACATGATACTGCTTTGTGGAGTAAAATTCAAGAATACTTAGAAGAATATTTTCATGAAAAGATACTGGATGAACCGCAATTATCAAGGATATTCCACAAATTTCATGGAGTATAGAAGTCAAAACTTAACCAACTGAGTACAATAAAGAATGGAATAACAAAAGAAATCACCATGCATGCGATAGACCGCACAGACAGGTTATTCCAACAGAATAATAAATAATGGAACCAGGTCCGGCGTAAACGCACAGACAGGATATTCCGACAGAATAATAAATAATGGAACCAGGTCCGGTGTAAAACACACAGACAGGATATTCCGACAGAATAATAAATAATGGAACCAGGTCCGGTGTAAAACACACAGACAGGATGTTCCAACAGAATAATAAAAAAAACGGAACCAGGTCCGGTGTAAAACACACAGACAGGATGTTCCAACAGAATAATAATAAAAACGGAACCAGGTCCGGTGTAAAACACACAGACAGGATGTTCCAACAGAATAATAAAAGAATGTCACCAAGTATAGGGTAGACCGCGTATACAGGTTATTCCAACAGAATAATAAGAAATGGAATAACAACAGTTCTCTTCATGAATAAGAAAGAATAACACCCCTTACCGTTTTAAAGACGAGCTGAAATAAGGAAGTAGTTAAGTAGCAGAATACTCTTCTTCTCTCTCTCTATAGTTTCTCTCTATAGTTTCTCTCTCTAGAGTTCAGTGAATTCGTAAGAAATAATGAAGGAATGAGCTGCTATTTATAGAAAAATAGAATGCATAGTAACTAATCCATGAACGGTCCAGATTGATTACTTTAATCTGACGGTCCATATTTAAAGAAAAATCTTTTAAATAAAATATAATATATTCTATTTATAGAATAACTTTAATAAAGTATTCTGTTTTATATAAAAAGATGTTTCTGTTTTATTACGTTAATAATACGAATAAAACAAAACGTCATTATCGCTAAATAATTCATATTATTAACTGACAATAATTGAATCAACTGAGTGACTTCTCACATAAGCATTAATAATCAATACTGTGTGCTACTATGCAACCACACGTATTACTGTACTTTTACTACCGAGTAGTTCAACAGTAACAATGGTAAAATTTCCGCCGTTATTTTTAATAAAATATTTTTGTCGTTTTCTCAATCCGACAATAATTCCGTTGTGGGGTCCACCAATGATTGTGTCGTTGTACGAATATTTCCTGTTAAAACGAATATTCCCCGACCAATCGAATATTATATAACAACTTGCGTACTTTGTAAAATTTATAAATATTACCCACAACTATAACATTATATCAAATTAACTCCATTATATTCAAAAATGATATTTATAGAAAATTCTTCTTCATTTATAAAAGTTGGGGTCTTACAATACACAAATTATATTACAGAATCACAGTACTGGCAACCAGGTCGTTCCTAGGAAAGAGGGGGCTTTCCAATAAGGATCTCTCCTTACTGGCGCGCAATTAGATGACCAAACCTCTCCTTAGACAGAACTTTCTAGACATTGCCAATAATGTTATCTAATAATATTATTCAGATAATATGAATTATTGTTCCGATAATAGAAAATACTGTGTAGTGACAATTATTAAAACAACAGTAATATAAAATATCAACGCAGCAATTATTGAATCAATAAAATACAATATTGAACAGTAATTACTGTAACAATTATTGAGTAGTGCCTTCTTACGTAAGAATCAATAATTGGTGCAATACCGTGTGCTACTGTGCAACAACGCGTATTACTGTGTTTTAACCACCGGGTATTCCAACAGTATTAACGGTAACAACTATGCCATTATTTATAAACAACTTATTTTTGTCGTTTTCTTCATCCAATCGCTTTCCGTTATGGGGCCCACATAAGGCTGCGCCGTCGTACGAATATTCCCCGACAACAAGAATATTCCACGACCAAACAAATATTCTCCGACAATAATGAATATTTTAGGACCACTTGCTTATTTAAAATATTTGCGCATTTTACCCATAACTAACCACATTAATCAAATCAACCCTTACTATTTTAAAATAATAAATAGAGGAATTAAATTTCATTTATTAATAATTTGGGGTCTTACAGCCATGAGTGAAAAAGAACTTTGGTGAAATATGTTTTGTTCTATCACCTTTAATTGATATATCCTTCCTTAAGTTGGGCAATGCATGCTGCATTATCCTCATATAAGACCGTCGGTACTTCTTTTCTTGAAGATAAACCACAAGCTCCTCGTATGTGTTGAATTACATACCTTAACCATACACATTCACGACTAGCTTCATGGATTGCCAAAATCTCAACATGATTAGAAAATGTGGCTACAATAGTTTGTTTCATTGAACGCCATGAAATGACTATTCTACCACATGTGAATATATATCTAGTTTGCGATCAAGCATTATGAGGATCAGATAGGTACCCTGCATTTGCAAAACCAGTCAAATCTGTTTTAAGTTGGTTAGAAAAATACAAACCTATGTCCTTTGTACCTTGTAGGTAACGAAGTACATGTTTAACCTCATTCCAATGTCTTCAGGTTGGACAAGAGCTATAAATTGCTAATAAGTTGACAGATAATGATATATCAGGTCGTGTATGACTAGTAAGACACATTAGTGTTCCAATTGCACTCAAGTATGGTACTTCAGAACCAAGAACCTCCTCATCTTTTTCCCGGGGTCTGAAAGGATCTTTATTTACATCAAGTGACCTCACGACCATTAGGGTGCTCAACGGATATGCTTTGTCCAAATAAAATCGTTTTAACGGATCTAGATCCTGATCCTCTATAAGGATTTCTCTGTGAGGATCTTGTGAGGGATTTGCTGTGACGTTGACAACACATTAAAAAGGAGATCCAATGGCTCATAACTCTTTTTTTTGTTTGTGTATCAAAACGACGTCGTTTTGATACACAGACAAAAAAAGTGTTGTGAGTTATTAGATCTTCTTTTTAATGTGTTGCTAACCCAACAGCAAAACCCTCACAAGATTCTCACAAAGAAATCCTCAAAGAAGATCCGAATCCCGTTTTAACACCTTTTCTGTATAAGTTGTTTGTTGCATAAGAATCTCATCCTTTAAATGTTCTATCTGTAACCCAAGACAAAATTTTATTTTTCCAAGATCTTTCATTTCAAATTCTCTCTTCAAGTACTTTGCTGCCTTTGAAATATCTTCAGGAGTTCTAATGATATTTAGATCATCAACATATACCGCATTAATAACAAACTCAAATCCAGATCTCTTTATAAAAATGCATGGGCTAACTAGATCATTCTTATATCCATCATTTAACAAATATTCACTAAGACGGTTATACCACATGCGACCGGATTGTTTTAATCCATATAAGATTTGTTTAAGTTGATTGAGTAATGTCCTCGAGAACCGGATTTTCATGTTTCTGGCAATTTAAATCTTTTTGGAAGTTTCGTATAAATGTCATTATCAAGCGAGCCATACAAAAATGTTGTAACGACATCCATTAGACGTAAGTCAAGAAATCAAAATGTAGTCACATCCATCACATGAGAGTATGTCTCTTCATAATCAATACCAGGTCTTTGCGAAAATTCTTGCACAACTAGTCGTGCTTTATGTCTCACAATTTCACCCCTTTCATTTCGTTTCTGAACAAAAACTCATTTGTACCCCCACTGGTTTTACACCATCAGGTGTACGGACTACTGGTCCAAAAACATGTCTATTTTCAATAGATTTTAATTGTGCTTCAATTGCATCTTTACATTTTGGCCAATTAAGTCTATGATTGCATTCAAGATTCTCGTCATCATTTATAACATCTAGCACAATATTGTATGAAAAAACATCATCGACATCGATTTTATTTCGGTTCTATATTTTTCTTGACATGATATAATTTATATAGATCTTTTCATTTTCACTAATTTCAGGTACCTAATTGTCTTATAGAACTGTAATATTAGTCATGTCTAAAGGGTTTTTCTGTAGACTCTTCCAAAGATACCATTTCCCCATCCTGCTTATCTTGAATCTTTACTCCTTTTCTTTTCCGATAATTCTGTTGGGTAAAATTTAGTTACGCACATCATGCAAGTATACGTGGTCAACAAGTAATAAAGTGAAAGTTGAGTATTGTTCCCACGATGAATTATTTAATAAGAATTACCAAACACTAACACTTAACCAAATTAATCTTATTTAAACAATTAATTTAATACTTTAAATAATAATTAATTAAACTAATACTAACTACCCCTAGAATGAAACTAGAATCTGAAGACTTGAGACTACAATTTCACCTATTGTTTCATTTAAATCAATACACTTCTCGTTAAATCAAATTAATTATCTGGGTTGTTAATCAAGAACACAAGATTAAAATATGACCATATCTTGATGCACCATACCCATATCAACTTAAATCCACATACAATATAATTAAGATGAACACCTTAACTAACTAATTTACTATATCTCTATGTGAATTACAATTAAAGAGAATTTAAGCACAAGTTCCTATTACATTACATGTGATGCATATGTATATCTTTATCCTAGGCACGAATCATGAATTTCAACGCCATTTAGAAGTCACAAACACATGCTATTATGATCGTATCAAAACCCATAATCCGTTTCTCAATTTCATATGAGTTGTCACGGTAATTGATGACCAATCAATTAAGCAAATAAACACAAACTATAATAGCCAATCCAATAATAATGAACAAGACTAACAAGGAATCATATCAAAGTAAACTACGCAACAAGATCCATTATAATCTTAAAATAGAGTTTAACTCATGATGAAGTCAAGATCTATAATCTACAATTATTTATACATTGAAAGATAAACATAGAAGTAAAAGGAAGTCAGGAATTGAGAATGCAAATCTGAATTTCTCTTGCTCCAATTCTGAATCTCCAATGATATTCAATTGCTTCAATCTTTAACTCTAATCTAAACTAGGGTAAATGATATTCAATTGTTTAAATATAAGTTAAATGTATTATTATTTATTTTTCTTATTCCAATGAATGCAGTTTCAATTCTGATAGCATGTTGTCACTTGTTCATTCTCATAAAATATTTATGTATACCCAGGTAATATTTAAACACTTTTTTTTGGCACTATCATTTACCAACTAATATATAGGATTTGAGACTGGTATTGAAAATTTTATATTATTATTGATGTTTAAATATGTTGTTTTAAAGTTTATACATGTTTTGCACCAGTTATCAAACTTGTTTATTACTATTATTTTGGGTTTTTTATTCTATAATTAGTCTATTATTTAATTTCATGAGTTTTATTTTATTATTTTAAGGTCATTTGATAATGAATCATAATTTCAAGTGGAAGGATGATATTATATAATCCCTACTTTGAGATATAAAATTACACTAAATAATTAAAAATAGTTCATAAATTAAATAACAGACTAATTATGAAATTAAATAATTCGAAGCGATAATAAATTAATATAAATAATCTCTCCGATTAGCAATATCAACACCCTAACTAAAATAGCAAAATTTGTATTTATAAATCCGAATCTTGCCAACTTTTACTTTTAGGACATTTACTTAGTTGTAAAAAATAAATATACAATAATAAATTAAAAAATATTAGATACAAAAAAATTATTTCAAAAAGTAACTCGAGAGTACTTGGAAGGTGCAGAACAATCTAGAACTCTCATCATATCCGTCAAATAAACCAAAGGTCCAGATTATTCAGTTGACCAGTTTTTCAGAAATTCTAGATGGTTCCCTAATTTGTCAAAATTTCACATCCAACGGCCATAAACACTCCCCTCCCCAATTCTTTTTTATAGTCCAATCTCAGCCGTCCATATTAAAATAAACTTTTTACCCTTTCTTAAAATTTTGCCTATATATACAACGAGACCTATAACACGTTTTCCTCAGAACGTGTTTTACCTTCAGCGTCCCCTTTTAGTCTATAACTAGGCAACAATCACCAATCCATCTAAAAAAAAAGCTAAAGGGTTTTATTGCGTTTGTATATAGATTGAATCTTGTGTTTTGATTGTTGAACTGGGTGGAGAGAGAAAGATAAGAAGATGTTTGGAAGGGCGCCGAAGAAGAGTGACAATACTAAGTACTATGAGATTTTGGGGGTGTCGAAGAATGCTTCACAGGATGATTTGAAGAAGGCTTATCGTAAGGCTGCGATCAAGAATCACCCGGATAAGGGTGGTGATCCTGAGAAGGTAATTTACATCATCAATTTGTTGACGCTTTTATGTGGATCTGTTGTAAATCGGTTCTTTTTGATGATTTCTGATATTATTCTGTAGTTTTAATTTTACGGTCTTATGCATTAGTTGTTTTTTCTGATTATTATGTATACATTTATGAGATTGTATGGGAGTTATTGAATTTTGGTTATGTAATTGCAGTAAATTGCTATGGTTTTTATTTTTGGGTTTTGTGTATTTCTTATGATGATATTTTTAGTGTTAGACTAATAGACTGCTATACTAGTGGCAAAGATTTCCTATGGTGTTTTACTGTTATGTGTGTTTGATTCGTTTTGTCGGCAACTCTTTGGGGTGAATATTATTCAGATTGAATTTGGGTATATTTATTATATTTAATGGTTGATATTTGTCGGTGAATTTATAAATTTCATGTGTATACTCAATGATGGAGAAATAGCTTAATGCTTGTGTTTGTATAATTTTGGGATATTGAATTTGAGTTTGTATATTACATGCGACTTTCACGATCATCATATGAGAAGGGTTGTTTTTTAGCTGGGAGGACTTCAATTATTGTGAAAACTGCATTGATTGTGAAGACAAATGAGAAGTATCATTCTTTGTGTAAATTGTGTCGTCTGGAAATCATTGTTTGATGTAATGTTTTTGCTCAACTCTTCTAAATTTAAGGTGAAGTAGTTTGCTGAGATGTTACATTGCGATTTGGTTGCAGTTTAAGGAACTTGCGCAGGCTTATGAGGTTCTAAGTGACCCTGAGAAGCGTGGGATCTATGATCAGTATGGTGAAGATGCACTAAAGGAAGGAATGGGTGGTGGTGGAGGAATGAATGATCCATTTGACATCTTCCAGTCCTTCTTTGGTGGTGGAAATCCGTTTGGAGGTGAGATATAGTTTCCACTATCTATTGTTGAATCTTTTACAATGCTGTATTATTTTAATTTTTTATGTAGTTCCTTTTCAATGTGTATCGAGTACTATCAAAAACTTTTGTGCTGGTCTGTAGCTTTATTTGTTTGAACATTAGTTGTTGACTATCAGCCTGTTAATGATCAGGTGGTGGTGGTAGCAGTAGGGGACGAAGGCAGAGGAGAGGAGAGGATGTTGTACATCCTTTGAAGGTCTCTCTGGAGGACTTGTATAGTGGGACGTCGAAGAAGCTCTCTCTATCCCGCAATGTGCTTTGTAAGAAGTGCAATGGGTGAGTGCTTTGGTGTTGTTTATGTTTGTAACTTGATTCTTCATATAATACTCGAGTATGCTTATGGGTTTTGGTTATCCATGTTCTATATAGTACGGGATCAAAATCTGGAGCATCAATGAAGTGTCCTGGTTGCCAAGGGTCTGGCATGAAGGTATCAGTTAGACAGCTTGGGCCCTCAATGATCCAGCAAATGCAGCATGCTTGTAACGAATGTAAAGGAACTGGAGAGAGCATAAGCGATAAGGATCGGTGCACTCAGTGCAAAGGTGAGAAGGTTGTCCAAGAGAAAAAGGTGTTGGAAGTCCATGTGGAGAAGGGAATGCAGAATGGGCAGAAGATTACCTTCCCTGGGGAAGCTGATGAAGCGGTGTGTTTACTTAAAATTCTTGTAGTGCCAACCTTAGTTTATATTTCTTTATTGAGGATTAAATGAATTACTAATATTTCTTAATTATGTATCAATGTTTTGCAGCCTGACACGGTAACTGGGGATATAGTGTTTGTCCTCCAGCAGAAGGAACATCCCAAGTTTAAAAGAAAGGGTGATGATCTATTTGTGGAGCACACTCTGTCTCTCACAGAGGCTCTATGCGGCTTCCAGTTCGTATTGACTCATCTGGATGGCAGACACCTACTTATCAAGTCAAATCCAGGAGAAGTTGTCAAGCCTGGTATGTAAATCTTTGAATTTATCTGGCTTATTACATTGTAAGGTAATCCTTTTTGTATCAACGAATTTAATGATGCGGTTTTTATTGCAGATCAATTCAAGGCAATTAGCGACGAGGGTATGCCGATGTACCAGAGGCCCTTTATGAAGGGGAAGCTTTACATTCATTTCAATGTTGAATTCCCCGACTCCTTAACCCCAGATCAGGTCCAGGCACTGGAGGCAGTTCTACCACCGCGGCCAACATCGCAGATGACACCCATGGAGTTGGATGAGTGTGAAGAGACCACATTGCATGATGTGAACATCGAGGAAGAAATGCGTAGGAAGCAGGCTCAGGCACAACAGGAGGCTTATGACGAGGATGATGATATGCACGGTGGCGGAGCTCAGAGAGTTCAATGTGCTCAGCAATAGAAACTTGGAGTAGTTATTGTCTGACGAGAAGGGAAGGTGCCTTTAATTGTTGGTCATTAATATATAGGAGGAAATGTTGTATGGGCGCTGCACTTGTGCTGTTCTGCCTATCTGGTACAATTTAGGATTTGTAAGGACAACTATTATCAAGAAATTTACTTTTATGTGAAACCTGTTTGACTAGCTTGTCTTTTTTTCTTTTTAAAAGGTTAATTTCGTTGTTGCTCTGATTTCTGAAAGTTCTTTTCTTTATAATTATCAACAGAAGCAATAACGCTACTATAATTGTGTTCTGTGAAACAAATTATATATATATAAGTAGTGCTAATTTACATGGCACTTGTCTTAGAAAAAATATATGTTATAAGATACTCTCTACGTTTTTATTTAAATGATGTTTTAGAGTTTTTTATTTGTCTCTAATTAATTGACGTTTGTTCAAATTTAAGAAAATTAATGATAATTTTTTCAAAATTATTCTTCATTATTTTACTTATTTTTTTGGTACTTTAAATTGTTGTGCAATGATTAATTAATTTAAGGGTATTATAGACAATTAAGTACTATATTTAATACTTTTCAATCATTATTTTAATTTTTGTGTCTATCTTTAAAACGTCATTTAAATAGGGACGGAGGGAGTAGTAGTTAAGAAATAATGGGAGATGAGATAGATAACTGTAAAATGATTTATAAGTTATTTTAAAATGAGTTAATTTGATCAAATATAATGTTTCTTTCGTCTCTTTTTTTATTAATATTTATATTTATTTAAATTTATAAGTCATTATGAGCTGCACAACTTTATAATTTGTTTTAACTTATAAGTCAAATTGATATCGAACATTTTTATTTATAAATTATAAGTTAATACAATTTAAAATAACTTATAAGACATTTTAAGTAAGTCATTTCCAAACAAACCCTTTTAAGAACGTGACCGGGTTAAAATAAGTAAATTTTTTGTTTTAAAATAGTGATACATTTTAATTCTTTAAAATAAATTTTAAAATTGATATAAATTTATTCACATTTCAAAAATAATAGTTATAATTATTAGTAGTTTTAGTTGGTTTATAGTAATTAAATTTGCTAATATAAAAATTATATAATCTCATAGTAATTTCAAATTTTAAAATTTTATAAATTAATTTTAAAAAAATGAAATGTACCTCAAAATTAGGGGCATATTTTAACTTTTGTAGATTTAATTTAGAAAAACTTAAAAGTTAATACATAATTATTTAAGTTTAATACAAACAACTGTAACAATTATGGAGTACCTAAGTATTACTTATCATATTTTCAAAACTAAAACAAAATCATACCAATTTATAAAATTTCATAAATTAATTTTAAAAAATTAGAATATTTTTATAGGACATATGGTATATTCCAAAATTGACCGAGTATAAAAAGAATGAAATTGCATCATTTTTTTTGTCGGTGCTATTATTAAGAACTAGTGTAATAGGAGGCACGGGGCTTTGTTTATTTACAATTGTTTATATTAGAAATAATAATATTTAATTTCATGTGATTATGTAAAATAAATGACAAAAAATATTTATATATATATATATATATATCGTTTATATCAAATGAAAATAATATGTACATATAATTTTATTAACTGACCTAATCACATTTGAAGTTGTTAAAATACGTATTAAAAAAGATCTCTTACCAGTTTCTTAACTTTTTTTATTCAAAAGATATTCAGAAAATAAAAATAATTAAAAGATATGGTGAAGAAGAAATGAGGGAGTAGTAGGCTATTTATACAAAGCATAGTAGACTTTGACATTCTTTATAAATTGTGTATATACTTTGCATTTATGTGAATAATTAAATAATAGTTATTAATTTTAAGTGACTACTGTACCTATTTATAACCCTCAAAAAGGTTTTGCATGATTGAATATAAAAAGTCTAAAGTCTCAATTTCAAAAAATAAACTATATAATTTTTTTAAAATTAAGTTAATTATCCGAATTAATTCATTTTAATTGATGAATTAATACGAATTAATTGATCAAATATTTTATATGCTTTTATTAAGAAGGAGTTGATTATTACGTAGGTGTTACCAATTGATTAGAATTCCGGTTTGTAGCAGATATTCAACGCTTAAAAAATAAAAATAAAATAAAATAATGTAAAAACTAGTGAGATCCAAGCCCTTGTTTTGGACGAGGATAAATCACTTCAAAGCTCTCCCGTCTCTTCTCGGTCAATTTTGCATCTCCCTTCCTCTTTCTCTCTCTTCTTTTGCTCTGCATTTCAATCGGCCTGAATTTGATACCCCGTGTGTTCCTTTATATTGAATCGGATATGGAGGCAAATCGCCCCTTCAATATCACTCGTCTTTTTCTCCTCGCTTTTTGTTTGTTCGTACCATCAGTTCAAGCTACAGCAGTCAAGTACTGTGGTCAGTCGACTTTCCTCCTCCAATCTCTCTGCAATTTTCCCTCTTTTTTACTTTTTAGCTAATATTCCATCTTCCTTGTTTCTTTTTATAGTTATCTCTATATAAACTGTCAGATTTCTGATTTATTTTAAGATTTATTTTTAGTGGGGTAGTTTTATGGTGATTTCGTATGCTTTATTGTCAGTGGAATTGGGTATTTTTGATGAAATTGTGACTAATAATTTTCAGGGGTTTTCAAATGAATGCAGATAAAAAAGGTCATTATGATGTTAAGGTGGAGGGTGTTGACATGGTCCCTGATCCGGTGGTGAGCGGAAAACCGGCCACCTTTAAAATATCAGCTTCCACCGGTAACTTCATTTTCATACCCTGATTATTCTGCTTTTGTGAAAGTCTGTATATATTTTTATTTGACCTTAATATTGTGGTTAGTGTTTTGAGTTCCTGTGAATGCAATCTAGATGTGGATAACCTTTAATCTATTTTATGCACCAACTTGAGGATTTTGTTTTACTGCATCATTTTCTTCCTTGAATTCCAAATATTGATTTTTTTCCTCCCTATTCTATTTTATTCATTAGAAGCAATGATAAGGTAATGCGTTTGAAGTGAAACTTGTTTCCTTGTGCAATTTCACCATGTGAGGCTGTGACAGAAAAAAGTGCCTTTTCTTTTAACCTTAATGTAAGATAATATTTCAACTCTACTATTGTCATTTACTTCATCAGAGAGTGACATATTTAATAATAAAAGCATCTGTGGTAATGAACCTTGGATATGTTTCTCAGCTTTCGTTGATATGTATCTTCTTTCCTATAGGTAAAACAATATCTGGAGGGAAACTGAGTCTCGAGGTTAAGTTTTTTGGAGTTACTGTCCATACAGAATCTCACAATATTTGCGAGAAGACATCCTGCCCTATATCAGCCGGAAAATTTGTGCTCTCTCACACCCAACTCTTACCTGGAATCACTCCACCAGTAAGTCACAAGTTACTTGTAAATAATCCCCCCCCCTCTTTCATACTCCCTATTTCTCAATTTACTTGCTACACATCTTATTGCACTCTCATTAGAAGATTTAATATTATATATAAAAGTACTCTAAGTGGACCCCTCAAAATTAGAAGAATCAAATTGTTCTCTAATCTCTCTTAGAGCAACTCAAGTGGGGCGCAAACTTAGTCACCTAATATATATTTATTCATTGTATATGGTAATTGTACTTAATTCATATAAACCAAAAGTGTAGCTTGCTTGGTCTTTTGGGACATCCAATAAGGTAAGTGTTACAAGTAAATTGAGATGAGGAGTATTTGATTTCCATCATTATTCATCCCACAGTTGCTGCATCTCTGTCTTAACCTTAACATTGAATCATCAAGCATACTTGTATATTTTAGAATTGGGGTACAAACTAGGATATATGCTGTCACAGTGACTTGGAAAAAATCTCAACTGTTGATTTTTCTAAACAAATATTGCCTAAATATCCATCTAGTTTTCTTCTGAGTTTTTTGGTGGACCTTGCACTGTGTTTTGCCTATCTACACCATATCTCACACTTTAGAACCACGACAAAGAATGTGATTCTGGGCGAACCATATCTTGTGTATGGTGTCTCCAGATTATGACATAGGAGGTAGCTCTTCAAAATTCTAAAAAGTTATCACTTTTGCCTAGAAAACCTATCAAATACTTCCACAATATTTTGTTTTTGGTTTCAACACTGATGGTTTATAACTCTTATTGGATCGCTGTTATATGTATTGAAAAATTGAGGTTGCTTATAAGTTCCTTTTTTGGTTGGGGGAAGTCTTGTCTATTTTGAAATAAAATCCATCTTGATTCTTCATTTGATCCAGTTATTGAGACATTAAAAGAGCATTTCCTTGTTTTGGAATCCTTCATCTTGTTTTGGCATATATATACATGCATATATGTATATGTATGTATATCATATGTCTATATAAAATATGAGGAAAGAAGATTAGAAACAAAACATAAAATATATGGCCTTAAATTTCCATCTAATGCCTCAATAAATTGTACCGTAGTGTGGTGAGTAAATCACCATCTTCCTCGTCTTTGCTTGAGCATATATTTCCCTCTTTTATTGTGATTACGTGTTATCATTTGATCATGTTGTTTTTCTTATTTAGAAGATACATAGCTTTAAGAAAGGAGGTTCACCATAAATTTAATTGCCCACTGGTCTTTAATTCTTATAAGAGAGAATTTAATGCTAGAGCACGTGAATTGTCAATAGTTTACTTGTTTAGGGTTTTAGATTATGCACATTAGACTTGTAGTTTTTGTCATTGCCTCCTTTGAAACCCTAATTTCTGTGGCTGCCTTACTCTGTGATAGTCTTTCCATCATATACTGTTTTTTTACTGGCCTTAAAGTTATAATTGATTGACATATACCTTTTCTCATTGCGTTTAATCTCTTGTTTTGGTACAACGATATTTTTGCTGTCTGTTTACATCATCAACTTATTTCACTCTGCCTCAAAAGTGTCTCATATGTTCGTTATTAGCCAAAGCACTAGGCTGAAATTCAGTTTCCTCTTCATATTTTTTCCTTGTTAGCTCCAGAGCTGTTTAGATTTGGTATTCTTAATTTGTTGACATTTGGATGTCTGCTACTACATTTTGATTTGCGAGATCATGAGATTCTTAAGTTACTTCTTCATCAAGGACTTTTCTGATTTGGTGGCTCAATTTTTTCTCGACTTTTCATTGTCTGCCAATAGAATTTGATGTGAGTAGTGCGGAACAAAGAGTCGAAGAAAATGGAAAACTTGAAGAGATTATTTGTGTCACCTGAAGGGATCCACTAGTATTACTTATTGATCGCAGGGAATTTGCATCCCCCAGTCTATGAACACAACTCACACTAAAAATATTCAAATGTGGACTCATGAAAACCTAGTTCTTGTAGGAAAAGTAACCAAATTCTTGTTAAAGTATATACCTTAATTAAATAATACTTAAAATAATCTAGACTTCAAACTTTCCTCATAGAAAACAATTACAGTAGAAATCTAGTTTGGTTCCATTTCTAATTCGATAGGACTAATTGTAGTTCAACTAATATTCCTAAACATTCTGAATTATTGCCAATGTGTCATGCATCATTGAAATCATAAGATACTTAAGTCATTCCTTCACCATTCCTGATGGCTGAAATTAACTTTCTAGTAGTGAACACTAGTTTTGTTATTCAAAATCATGAGATGCAAACTATGTATGTATCACTAAGCACTGCTATGTTGCAATTATGAGCAAAGCACAATAATTTATCTTAGTAAAGCTTCACAAGTATACACAGCTGATTGTTACTGTGGTTTTTTAGGGCTCTTACACTCTTAGGATGAGGTTGGAAGATGCAAACAAACACCAGTTGACTTGCGTTAGCTTCCAGTTCAAAATCATTTCTGGATCATACGTGTCCTCTCTCTGAGGGCAGGTACATGCGTCGGGACAAATTGTAATGTTTTCTTCCACCAGGGAGGGGGGAATGAAATTCCAACTTAGGATGGTGTTTGTGTACTGTAGTCTGATATACCATGGAATGGGCTTTCAGCTCTTCATATATTCCTGTAGTAACTTACATCACAATAAGTAAATGCCCTGTGTTAACTGTATTTGAATTTAAGGAGTTACAACTAACCATCTTTAAAGTATCGTATCTGTTTGGTAAGAATATTGCCTAAATACGTTCTTGATATCTATGTTTGTTGAGGGTTGTGTGTTATATACCATCAGTCCACCAGTAATATTTGTAGTTCTTGCGCTTTGATTGTAATTTGACCTGAGCAACTGTAGTTGCAACCCTCTCTTTCCATGCTTTATTTGTGTTTCTAGTAATAATTCTAGGATTTTAAGAAGAAAAATGAAAAGGAAACAAAAAAATAGCTTCAACTGCAAATCATGTAATTGACCTTGTACAGTAATTTGCACTGAACGCCTTTATCATGGAATAGCTACTTTAGAGCTAGTGATAAGCTTGGCCAAAGGAAGCCTTTGGTTTTCAGATGTTGTAGATGAAGGTTTGCATGTGTTAGGAATCATTTCATGAAGACCTTGACATGTTCTTTGTAAACTAATACTCCCTCCGTTACTTTTAAAAGTCTAACATATTTTCAAACTCACGATTCATTAAAAATTATAAAACAATAAAATTTCTAATGAATAATACTTGTTTTTTATATAGTTTATAATGAAACTTAAAAAATTGACGATGATCAAATAATATGGAACTGAGGGATGGAGTACAATATATTCGAACAGGAGTCTATTCCTGTCTTTTCTATTTTCCAATAGGTGTGTTTCACCAAAATGCAGCTATCAACACAAACGGAAAGAGATGAAAGGTGATTAATATATGCATAAAAAAATTATAGGGTGAGTAATAAGTTTTTAACATTTACATAAGTCGGTAACAAATTACTAACCATTGAGAATCATCTGCAAAGAGAGTATTTAAGTCGGTCAAAAGACAAAAGAACAAGTCGATAATATGTCATTTGTAAGTGGTGATGATATCGCTGCATGTACATAGTACAACTGCCTGTAAACATTCATCTACTGCTACGGGGATTTTGCATATCAAATCTGTAGTTGGTGGTCAGGTATTCTAGCATATGGACAACAAAATAAGCTAAAATGAAAGATTAAAAAAATCTATGATTACAGGAAGACCCTTATGAGATTTCACCAGTTAACTGCAAATGTATTCGGCTTATGTGGTAAGTACGCTGGAGCCTCCAGTTCTTTCTTAGCTTCTTTGCCCTCTTCAACTTTTGCATCTGCCAACTCAGGCACAGCCTCCTATAAACTTTCTGCTCCTTGATCAGAAGACACTGACTCAACGGGAAAGGGTAGCTGGGATGAATCTTTTGCATCTGCTCCTTTCTCGTCTTCCTTGTTATTTTCCTTGATTTCTGGTGTTGGCATTATTGATTTTGTTTCATATCCTTCTTCCTTAGTATCAGCAGTCTTGTTTACCATCTCCTGATTTTCTGGTTCCTCCATTATTGCATCTTCAACCTTGTCACTTTTCTGCTCAGCATCCTTTAATTTGTCTACATCTGCAACAGCTTCTTCTTTAACGCCTTCTCCTTCATTGGTTTTCTGCTCAGTGTCTTTCACATCATCTTTATCTGTAGTAGATGCCTCCATAACAACCTCAAGACTTTCTTTGGAATCTTCATTAGCACCTTTTTCTTCAGCTGTCTTATTTTCATGATCAGAATCATCTTTCTTCTCTTTCACTTCCTTCTTCGAACTTGATTTCCTTTGCTTTTTCTTTGGGATCTCACTTTCTGGTGATTCCACTGCCTTTGATTTGACATTTAGCCTTGAAGAGCGCCTTGGAGTATCACCTGCTTGTAGCATAATGGCAGCAGATTCAACTCACAAACCATACTACTTTGACTAGTGAATTCCACATAATAAAGTCTCAGTCATATATAATTAGGACGTGCACAAAAATCATACAGGCACATAAACTCCAGATATGTGCTTACGGGCACACACAAAGACAAGCACAGGTTAGAAGGTCAATTACCTGAGCCCCAGTAAAATTCAGAGGTAGATGGGCCTCCAGGGTGAGATTTCATATACAGCTCCAATTGTCTCTTATTTTTGATCTCTTCACCAGTGGGAGAAACAAAAACCACATCATTCCTCCTAGGGATGCCACCTTTTTGGGTGAACTGCAGAGGGAAAATATGTTTAAAATTATAAAACTTAATAATGCAGATTCCAGATCCAAATAGAACAAATTACGGTGCACTGGTGCAGCATATCAATTTGCAGAACTCACGCATGATAGACTTCTTCTATTATGAGCAACTCTGACCACATTGCATGACAGTTACTGCTATTTCAGGGGATACTCTAGGTTCACATGAAGTTCAAACCATGCATGGCACACTACCCAACCTTAATAAATTTAATATCCAACTTAAAAATATTACAGGGTACCCCATGCATGGGCATACTACCCCAGCTTCATAAAGTTCCAAATCCAACACTCCTTTGCCCAAGGCATCGGTGACAAACCCCTACGTCATTAAGATTATTAGGAGTTTTCTAGATTTTTTATTTTTGGTAATTGTGATTTAGTTATGACTGAATAATATCTTATCTGCCTCATTTTGGAAACTAGGATTAGGTTCAGTTGTTTTTGTTTATCCTTGCAATTTGGTTAAGGTTCATACCTTTAGTTACATGGAGTAGTTGTGTGTAGTATATTATGTATCGAATCATCGAGGAATTATATTCAAAAGCTTTTAGATTAAAACTCAGCCCATCGTTGTGAAATAGACAAACAAAAATATACACGTGAAAAAAATATCAATTCTTTTCAATATTTGTAAGTGTCAATTCTCCTTGTTAAGATCTACTTTAGCATCTGAGCTATGCCATGTTAGAGACGTTTCATGCAACTGAATACAAAATGAAATCTCCAAATGCATTTGAAATTTTCAACCAGCTCCATTTTTCCTTCATCCTAGCACTATTTCATAGTGATTACGATTGATGCCATTAAAAGTCTTAAAAAGACAGTAAGAAACCCCAGATTTCCAGGGTTCAATAATTATGATGTATCAAGTGGAATTCAAATTCAATTTCTGATAAAATGTAATCACTAATTAGGATCTTGAATTCTTGATCTTTATAATATCTAGGGGGTCACCAACTACTACATCAGGGTAATTACATTATGAGAACATAAATAGAAATAATCACCTAAAGAAGCCCCAGCTTTCAATTTTAGCAAGTTTCTGACCATAGTAGCTTTTCAAATAAAAATAAATAAAATAAAATTGAGTCGGTTTCACAATCAGATATACTTTCCGAATTTTATAAACAGCTAAGATCTACCATTACAGCAGAAGCCAGGTGATAATGAAATATAATCAAGCACAAGAAATCTTAGAATATTATTTTCATAAACAGGCGGGCGACAGGCTAATAATTTCTGATACAATTGACCTGCAATAAGATTGTTTTAGAGCCAAACTTTAGAACCAAAAAAATCACAAGATTAACCTGATAATCTCCATTTTCATATAATTCATTGCATATATATATACAAAATCAAGATTAAATTTTCAAATATAAAGGAACCTTCAAAGAAATATTCGCAACGCGAACAAATACATACATTAAGAAACAAGGGCACCAAATGTAAACGAGAGCATAGAAAATAAGATGGGAGAAACATTCGAACCTTCTTCTTCCAGCCTTCCGGAGCTGAAAGCTCGATTGCTACGGCGTCTAATTGGTTGGCCGCCGGCGACTGGCTCTCCATTTCTCTTCTTTCTTTCTCTCTTCCCTCTCGGGCTCTCTGCAATTTTCGAAAGCTTCAACACTTGCCGCTCTTTCTCTCCTTCCAGGCTCCAGCAATTAAAAAAGGTAAGAAAATGGACGTGTGTATCACTTTTTATTTGAGCTCCATTTTTAGAATGACAAACCTGACTATCTGGAGCCCGGACGTCACAGGAATAGATAATTACATTAGAATATTTGACTTTTGAGTCCGGAAATATTAGCACAATATAAATTAAGTTAAATTAAATGTATATTTTCCTCTTTTGTGATTAATTTTATTTTGATTTTTCAATATGATTGTGATAATAATATTGCAACCAAAATTTTATTAAATCTGAGGATAAAGTTTATTAAGATTTTTTGTGAGGGAGTATGTGTGATCAAATATCTCATCAGACATATATATTATTTTTGTTTATTTTAAATTAAATTACATTATTAATAATGTTATGTGTTGTTAGGAGGAGTATATTTTATCTAAACAATTTTTTGTTGAGAAAAAAAAAACAGGACAATTTAATTTCACTTGTTTTATGTTTAGAGGTAAGATTTTTCTGCCTTTTTATAATTTTTATTTTTTAATGATGTCAGTTATTTAACTTTTGAATTAATAAATTTCTCTTAAACTTATGTATAATTTGGTTCACTAAATAATATTGTTATAATCTATGTAATGTAGTAGAGTTATAATGTAATAGTAATAAATTATTAAACAAATTTATTTACTTTGTACTTAGTATTTGTATAATAATTATAATATTATTATATCACTTTCTAAAGTGTATTTGATTTACTAAATGCGTGATGTAAGCAATAAATAAAATAAATGATAACCCAAAATATTAAATCAATTATAATTATTAGTGTTTTGTCTTTTATTATAAACATAATAATTTAATATACCTATCGGTTGACGTAATGAAAAATATTTAAATTGATGTAATCGTATTACATTTACAATGAGCATGTAATTAGTGAATTAAATTAAAAAAAAGATATATTATAAATGCAATAACTAAAAGATATTATATAAATGTAATAATTTATTGAATTACAAGATGATATTAATTTGATGCGAATCAAACATGAAAATTGATTTTTTTCACACAAGATTTACTCAAATAAATTTGAGTCCCATCTATTTTTCTATGTAAATAAAAATGCGTGAAAATACCATATTTATGTAAAAACCACCAGTATACTGTTGTTTTTATATTTATTTTCTTCTGAAAAATGGAAATGGGAAAAATAAATAATAAAGAAGTAAAATTAACAAAAAATAAAATAAAATTATAGAGCTAACATATTTTTCTCTCTTTCTAATAATACTCGAGACTTTCTGAAATTTATTGAGCAAGAACGCCGCGAAGAAGAAGAAGAAGAAGAGACGAGATCTGAGTTCTTTCAAATCCAGGTTCTTTCTATATACGTATCTGTTACTATCCCATCTGATATATTATATTGGAGCTTTAGAAAATTGATTGGAGTTTTCTGTGAGATTGATTTACTTGTTGGTATGTGATGTTGTTAGGGGTTGCATAGCTTTTAGCTCTGATTTCGAATTCTATGATATGGAGATTTCTGATGATCCAAATTCCTCTCTCTCTCTCTCGAACTCTGTTACTCTTTATAATTTCTGTTCAGACTCCCCGTCGGAAACTGCATTTCCTCCATCTCTTGTCTCACCATTTATTATGAAATTTTTTTATTGTATAAAGTTAATGACAGTTTCTAACCATTTTGGCTAATAAACATCTTATTGTTTTTTTTGTTCAAATTAGTAGTTGAAATATCCTTGAGCAATCAGGGTTTTTAGTTTCCCTGATTCTGCAATTCCATTTGTAATTCCTTAAAAATATACCAATAACATTTTGAAATAGTGGGGTTTCAGATCCCAATATCCCATGATTCTGCAGTTCCCATAATTTTTCTATAAAAAAAGAATAAAGAAAGAACCTATCCTTAGATTCTTTTTGTTAGCATCTGTTTCTATAATAAATGTTTCTATGTACAGAAAACTCTTTTTGAAATGAGAGAGAGAACATGTTTCTTCTGGTTAGATAAAGTTGTACTTATTATCATGTTCAAATTTGATTCAAATATTCAATTGGAAATCATAGCATTAAATCTAAAGCATTTCACCTCTAATAATCTGAACAATCTAGTAATTATTTTACTGAGCTATTTTCCATAGATTATTATAACTTAGAACTTATAGAGTTACAGTACCAAATTTTAGCATAACTGAAAACACTCAACATTATCAAATAGCTCTTTAGCTTTTTTTATGTATATATCTTATTAAAGTCAGCGTTTCCTCTCTCTCTCTCTCGCTCTCTCGCTCTCCTCTCTGTGTACATTTCTGTTTATACTTTATATATATGTAAGTGATAGGAGTGAATATTGAGCTGTGAAGTCGTGTTTTAGAGAAACAAGAAGAATGGGAGAAACTGGTGATTCTTCATCATCTTCGTTCTTTAGGAGGCACTGGGAAGGATACAAAGAGTTCTGGAGCGATAGGTTTTCAATACTGGACAACTATTCCAGGTTCATCAAAGGGCGTGAGCAACCCCTCCCTTCCTGGTCTGCCTCTGATGTTGAGGAATTTATCGTCTCTGATCCAGTTCATGGCCCTGCTGTAATTATTCCTCTATATCTCCTGTGTGTTTGTGTGTATTTGCGTGCATGCTTGTGTACATCTATGCCTCTATTTAGCTTGGTTTTCTTTTACCTTTGCTAATTTGAAATATTATTACTCATTTTGCCTTTGTTTGATTTTAGTGACTATAATAGAGAAGGTTCAGGTTGTGTCGTTTGCACAGATTTTTTCCATTCTGGAGTCCTAGACACTTGTTAGGCATTTCTAAAGGAACACAAATGTTTAGACTAGCTGCAGATTCATCCTCTATGTCAGTCAACTGGACTTTCGGAACAATCAGTTTTATTAACTTTTAAATATTTGCGACGGACATAGGTGATTGAGGCTTATCATCTTTTCTTACTTCATTTGGAAGCTGACTACCAGCTTGTTTCACTGAAGTTATGGTGTAGTGCTTTCAGTTGTCGGTTAGGATGTAAATGATTCTGATCGTTGACATTGTTGTATATGCTGGAAGAAATACCTTTGATTCCTTTGTCTAATCGAGTAACTTGCGCTTTGGATTGAATAACCTTTACTTCTAGATTTACAATACTATTATTTAGACTAGTAACCTGTTCTACTAACTGCAACGACAATACATCTCATTCATAACCATGAGTCTTCCTCGAAAGTGTCTTCCGCCATGAGTACTCATTGTTTTGCCTTGCTCAGTCTGATATCAGTTCTGGTGCAGCATTGTTCAATCATTGCCTAAAGTATACGGCTTACGACATAACTAGGAAAAACTTGCAATAGAGAAACAAATGAAAAAAAGATAAAGAAAAGGGAAAAGGATAAAATAGGCTTCATGCATTATTAGAACTCAAGCCCAAGAGAATATGCATCACTCATCTTGAACATCTGATAGAATTGTCTATTAGTTCAGTCCTTCATATGGCTCATCTAAAGGTTATTAGGAACATTGATAAACTAGGTATGTGGAAGGAAATCGGGTACCAATTTTTCTTTTCCTTAGGGTTGATTTCCAAGATTAATTTGATGTTCCACGGGACTGTCTCCGTGGTTGATGATTGTTTTAATCTCTTCTCGAGGTTGTCTCCGAGATGTAAAAAGACACTTTTGCCCTCCTGCAGGGTTAGTATCAGGAAAACAAAATTTCGAGTGTCTACACTCGCACAAATAACTAAGAATACATTCTATCATATTCATTTCTAATCTTAGAATTCATCTCCCGAATTCATCTAGTATAACATGATAATTATTGGCCAAATAATTATTCAATAAGCATAAAATATGATAGACAACTCCAATTGAATAAATAATTGGATTAACACGGATATTCAATTTATAAGCATAAAAGGTTCTATTATAACCTTAATTAAAAAGTTAGTTCATACTGAAAACCGAAACAAAAAATCCCATAGAAAACATCTCAAATAAATTACAAATAGAGAAGAATAATAAAAACTCAAAGTTGGGCTCCAGTCTTCAATCTCCAATTGCAATCCTTAAGTGCTCCTCTCCTCTGTAAACTCCAATTCAATCTCCAGCTGTCTCAAATAATCTGTGCGTCTTTTCTATGAATATCCTCATCCCTTTTATAGCTTTTGATCCCTTCAAGTCAACCTTCAATTAGAATCATTTTCTGATTAGAAATTAGCTTTTCATTTCTTGCCTTTCCTTTCCTTGCACCAAAAACGAGTAACACATACTGCCTGAGTTGGAAAATTACAGCTTTGCCCTTTTCTTTGCCAGAAATCCCTATTTTCCCCTCCTTTACTCTATAACTTGCAAAAATACAAACTAAACCAGTAAAAACATCCTAAAATACTTTAAAACAAGTAAATAATTAAATCTAAAGATACTTAAATCATGGGTATTTTGCCCACTCATCAATCATCATCATAATTCTAAAAGCATTGCTTAAAAGTATGAGTTTATCGCATATTATACAAAGCACCATGTAGATAAAGTAAAAACCTTTAATAAATGAATTCTTTTATTAATAAATGAATAAGATTGTTACAAAGTATATGTTTTATCATATCAAATATGATTGGTTTGTGTGTATACTACTTTCAAATACATGAATCTTCAAGTACATTCATGTACTAGTGCATGAAGAATGTGGATTGAGATTAAAACCATTTCTGGGACTTTGGATACAATGAACCCAGGATATTTTTAGCTCGAAAACATAAAAGAAGATATAGAACTGTCTTGTGAGTGAATGAACATCTAAATAACTATATATTTCTCTACTAAACATGTAAACTTTGTATTCAAAATTCCTGATGGACCTCGTTATGAAAAGAACAAAATCTTTGATTTCCCCCCTTCTTTAAGCTTTGTGTTTTATCGGACCTTTATTGGAACTGTTAAATTTTAGATAAATTTAACTCTGGGAGTGAAACAATTTTAAGATTCACAAAAGGAATAGCCTTTAACTGATAATTTTTTATAAAAAAAATTAGGTTTATGAAAGATCTATCTACTTCAAAGGGTTATTCATAGACATACTATTATTTCTCTCTCAAGTTTCTATTGCTTGTAGATCATTTTTAATTTCAGTGTTCTATAGGTGTGCTTATTCACTATTTTCCTACTTGCAGCTGAAGACTGCTAGAGAAGCTGCAAAGTTTGGTGCTGTAGGAGGTCTTATTGGAGCAGTTTCAACTGCAGGCTTTGCTTGGAAATATTCAAGGAGTCCTCATGGTAGTGTGGCGTCTTTTCACTGGCTATTATTCTACTTCATAACATGCTTGACTGTTATGTGATAGTGTGAACATAATATGATACAAATAGGAGATAGCTCACTGAGACCCTGCTTTTAATTTAAACTTCTGAAGTTCACTATTCTTGCAATCCTTTCTCAATTCGGCCTCGCTGTTGATAGCTAAATTTTTACTTCATTGTATGATTTGCTGTTGGCCTGCGTAATGGGTTATGTTTTTTGTCAGCTTATCTTGAGGGTTGATGATACCTATAAACTTAATAACCTATATTGATCTTGCGGCACTATTATGTTCTACTGTGTTTATGGACAAGGACTTGGGCCTTACAACTTAAGGGCGGTTTGATAAAACTAAATGAAAAGTTCTGAACAATTAAACATATCCGAATAGCTGAATGAAACTGAGACTCTAAACACTTGATTAAAAATAATGGTCGGTAATGAATTTGTATAAAATATCTGAACGAGTGTATTTTCCTAGTTTATCCCTCAGTTTTTTTGTAATTCATACATTCTTATGAAACACAACTGATTGAACTTTTGAATAATTTTTTCACATATATATATATATATATATATATATTACGTATTTGATAATCATGAACACTTTATTTTGGTAATTATGAACATTTTTTTTGATAATTATAAAGGATAAATAGTAATTATAAATTACTTGTTACATTATCTCTTCATATTTTAGTAATTCTTTATTTCTACAATTCCTTACTGCAACTATAGAACACAAGTCCTTCCAATTAATACCTATGAGCACAAACTCTTCCGATCAATTCCTATAAACTGTGCTGTGGTAATAAATTCCTATAATTCTTCTCATCTGAAGTTTCCAATTAGTGCTCTGGTAAAGAGAGAGAAGGAATAAAGAGAGAGAATGAAAATGAGAAGACTTGATATCTTCCCGCCGGAAAAGAAAAAGTTGACGGAAGAGAAGTACGTATCTTTTAATAACTCCGGTGTGAAGATGATAGATTCTATCTGGACATTACAAGTGATTATCTTTATTGGGAGGGGCATGTAAGTAAAAAGTTATTCAGCCAAGCAACTGACCGAAACAGCCAAATAAATCAGCCTTATTCGGGACTGTTTCAGCCCTATTTAGATCTATATTTATCCAAACAAACAGTCTTAATGGCAGACCGAATCAGATATGAGGCCATTCAGACCTATTAAGCTCTTATCAGATAATTAATGGCCCTTTTATTTTTCTTCTTTTTAGTAGAATTTATTGCAATGATGTTTGAACATTGATATGCAGTGTGTTATGTTACTGGAGTTACCAAGTTACCAATTAATTAACTGGGAATGCATTTGAATATATTCCCCCCCCCTCTTGTTTCTGGAATGCCATTTGAACGGTTCATGTCCCAGTTACTACTAGCGATTTTTTTGGGGGATTGAATCTTGATTGAGAAGATAGCCTTTTGAGTATATTCTGAGTTTGTTCGGCCAAGTGATCAGGAGTTCATTTTAGGACTTTCCCTGGTGTAGCAAAATGATATATATATATATATATATATATATATATATATATATATATATAGATATATATGTATATATGTATATGTATTCGTTCACATATCGGTGATGTTATTCTTAACTTGGATTGATTCTTTTGGCTCTTGTTTTTCCAATAAAAATCTTGTAGTTCCAAATATTGACATAATTATCGTTAAGAGTAGGTTTGCTGGAAGTAAATAGATAGATGGAGTTTACTTTTGTTGTAATAGAAATTCATCTCATCCCTTCCATTTTGCAGGTGCTGCACTATCCTTTGGAGCAGGAGCTGTGTTTGGTTGTACATTTGGAGCGGAAATTGCAAATCACTACCTGCAACTGTACAGGGTGGATACCATGGGTGCACAAGTAAAGTTTTTGGAATGGTGGCAGAACAAAACTGAAGACTGAAGGAAGGTATTCTTGAATTAGTCTCCTATAGAATTTCAAATGCAACTGTCACTCCCATAACAGCAATTAGTAAATGTTGCTTGTTTTGAAATTGTAATAATGCTTGATGGGATAATCTCTCTAAGCTTTTCAGTATGGTGATTGATCGACTCGTGTACGCTGTTTCTTGTTGGCAGGCAGAAGTGGTATAAATGAAAAAATCTCTGGAGATCTTTCTTTATATATCTTTCATTATCAGCAATTTTTGGTTGTACTGAAAATTTAAAATCCATTCCATATGTCGTGAATAGAAACTGATGCTCTCTCACTGAGATGTTTAGTGCTCTGCTTCATGGGGTAGCCTATCGAACTGAAATGGTACCATATTCCCCCGTTTTTCCTGCATAACTAAGCTCTATTAAGAGCAAGAGAATGAAGATGATGAATGGCTATTTCAAAGAAACATGTTAGTTATAGGACTTGCATAAATTATTACAATTTATTTTATTTGGGTGAAGCAATGATGAGCACCGTTAAAGAAATACTATAACATTACTAATTATTTCACTTTCTTATTTTTGGGTAAGATTAAAACATAGTATTAATATAGAACAAAAGTACATATTATTATTATTATTATTATTATTATGTTGTTGGAATGTTGGTGCCTTTTGTTTGTATTCCTAATCCTGAACAATGACGTTCAAATGAGATACATTTTCCACATGAAGAGAATTGAAAACATAAGAGAGGAGACGGAATACTGTACAACATAAGCACATCAATTAACATTTACATGAAAATGATGAAATGAAACAATGATCCAAGACTCAAGTACATACATTAGCAAAAACTAATTACGAAGATGCAAAAGTCGGTTATTTATATTGTAACAACCGAAGGGATATGTGCCAATCTATCCCTTGATTTGCTATTACCCTTGTTTTGAAGTCACCTGTCATTTTTGAACTTCAACTCATGACAATGACCTAGGTGTTTCAGACCTTCAGGAATCATTTTCAAGTTAACGCAGGATCTAATCTCCAAGAATTGTAAAGGCTCCATCCTCCACAACCCACTCTTCCAGAGCCTCCACTTTCCACATATTTAAAACTCGAAGCAAAGGGAAACTTCCTGATAAGCAAACCATGATTTTACCACTATAAGAGCTTGCATATAAGTTGAGAATCCTAAGATTCGGAAGCTTCTCCAACTTTGGCATTAGCACGATAACTGGATTGTCCAACTTTCCAAGCAAATATATGCTGGAAAGTTTGTTGAGGCCTGATAAAGTTTTAAGTAAGGTTAGAAGGGTGAACCATATCATCAATTGATGTCAGCCTTAAGGATTCGAGCTTTTTGAGTTTTGATAGCCATTCTGCCTATACTTTCTGCTGTGACAATGTTAATCTATAAGCCAGCCAATCCTAACTTTGTAAGATTAATCGACCTGTATAGGTTATCTTCTATATGTGTCTCCTCATCGACAAATGCACCCATAATGTTTGCATTTCAACAGTGAGCTAGTTCTTGCTGGGCCTCGATTTTACTCAGTCAAGTATATGTGTCTTAGTTGCT